>OZ012687.1:9103770-9120213 GCA_963942565.1 Maea johnstoni | reverse complement strand
TATATATATATATATATATATATATATATATATATATATATATATATATATATATATATATATATATATATATATATATATATATATATATATATATATGTATATATGTATATATATGTATGTATATATATATATATATATATATATATATATATATATATATATATATATATATATATATATATATATATATATATATATATGTACACACATATAGATACATACATACTGGATTTATTTCACTCAAGGTTAAATTCTCATACGTAAGTGCGTATGTATGTATGAACCAATACCAAATCACTACTGCTATATCATCGCACGAGTTCCATAACATTTCTCTTCTATTTCTCTTTTACAGACGCCCTTCTAATTTGGAAGCAGTGAGCGTAGACAGAAAGGACCCGAAACAACCGCTGAAATTAAAATTGGTTGAAAGAATAAGAAAAGAGGAACTGCCGTGTCCAAAACAACCTGATGTTCAAAAAGGGGAGAAACGTGATTCGTCAGCCATTGACATTCCGGAACCTGAGACGAACCTCCCCATGATGCAGGTGAGAAAAGTATATGTACTTACAACCCCTTCTGTACGATGGTGCAGGTTTGAATGGCAGAAAAAATCGTTTTTCTGGAAAACGACAGAAAAGAAATTCAACCGTTTTCCAAAAACAGCAGATTTTTTTACCCTTTTCTGCTATTTATTGAAAACGGTATAATTTTATGCTGTTTTTGGAAAAAAATGGAATTATCTTCTTCTGTCGTTTTCCAGAAATTTGCGTTTTTTCTGCCGTTCACAGCTTAACCCTCATTGCTTTCAGAAAGATTCTTTGTGTAAGATTTCAATAAAAAATGTAAATACATCACTGTTCGTGATCACTTGTTTTTGCTTTATCCGTTCGTGGTAAACATGCGCGGAAACAAAGTAAGAAGAGAAGAGCGAGAGGAGAGGCAATAAAACACTTTATTTTCATGACCGTTTTTTTGGAGAGAGAAAATGAAATACTTTTAAACTTTTACGGCCGTTTTTAGGGAGAGAATATATATATATATATATATATATATATATATATATATATATATATATATATATATATATATATATATATATATATATATATATATATATATATATATATATATATATTACGACCGTTTTTTGAGTATGTTCTAATTGATTTGGTCATTCCCTCCCCATACTCGTTAAGGGTCATATATAAATCATACTCCAAAAATAAAAATGGACACCTTCGCATGGAATTTATTGCATTTGTGAGTTACTGAAATCATTTGCATAGCAGCATAAATGATGCACTCATAAATCCATTTCGACCAAATTCATTGTTGCTTTTCAGCATTTTCTACGATGGCGAAGGTATGAACGGCAGAAAAAATCTGCTCCTTTTCTGGAAAACGGCAGAAAAAATAAATTTTATTTTATTTCTGCCATTCACACCTGCACCATTGTAATTCTCCAGTGATATCATGTTTGGTGTTTTTTTGAGATTGAGAATGGTGTATACTCACTAACCTTGATCAATTTCCCTTGGAATCAGTGGGAGATTGAAAACCTTTTCCTCGAACTGAATTTCTACATGCGCACTTCAGCATTCTCCAATGATATTCTCTACGTTTTTTTTTCAGATTGAGAATATACTCACGAACCATGATCAATTTTCCTTGGAATCAGTGGAAAATTTTTTAGAGATTGAAAACTTTTTTCTCAAATCTCTTCACGGGGATTCCCATATGCATGGAGACGACGTCGAGCCAGGATTGCAACCCTCGGGGGAGAGCGATTCACGGCTTCGGGAGCGCACCGGCACAGGCCTTGACGACCCGTTTCAGGGCACAGAACCTGAGGGTACAGACGGCCTGGATCAACACCTCTTGCTCAAGTGGGGGAAAGAAAAACGCCGCAGACACTGTCACAACCTCAGTAAGTATCAAATTTGGGGTAGTAGTAGTATTGGCAGGGGCGGATCAAGGATCTCATAATGGATCGGGGGAGGGGTTCCTGGAACGCCCCCTAGATTCTCCCTTGAATTAGCTCAACTTACCTGTACATATTTACCTGATCAATACATTGTTTTTACTCACTATCCCTATACCTTATGTTTCAAAAAATTGTATATCTTTATCTATTCCATTGAGTCATGGATCTGTGCGCCGGCCTGTCATTTCGGCGTACAGATCCACATCCTACCACTTTTGCCTCCCCTTTCTGCCTAGTTGCGCCAAGCGCCACTATGTTTATACTTATTTCCATTCCTTTTATTTCCACTTCTATAACCTTGCATCGGACTTACCCTGGATTCTCCCTTGAATGCGTGCGAAGTGACGCGGGTAGATCTCTAGCCATAACCTGGAATTAAACTATTAGTTAAGGATTTATTAACACACACCTACATACTTTCAAAAATACATATTACCTTGGATTGAAATAAGGCTGTTCATCTAAAATCTTACATACAAACATCATATACATCTTTTGTGCCAGAACACGAAAGGCAATCCCGCAAGGGGCACACCTTATGGTGTGCGACAGGAGTTGGCACCACCCGGGGAACCCTAAGCTGGTGTGGCACCCTGCTCGCCATACAAAAGAAGGGGGATGTGTGGATCTGTCCCTGGATAACCTGCATCTAAAATATCCTTTGATACTATTTCGATCTGAAGGCTGCATGTGCTCTTACTTTCCCTCTTCTTCTTTCACCTAGAATAATTATACTTGACAATGGACCACTTTTTGCTAATATATTTTTTATTCATTTTCCAACATAACAATAAATACAGTAGAGTAGGTGCCATGGTGCTCATAAGATGAAAGATCTGTGTATGGTATTTTCCATTGCGAAAGGCAAATTAGATGCGACAGTTGCGGCAGAAGAATTTCCAAGCAATTGCGCAAATGCTACTTGTACTAGGAGGATAAAACTTATGCAATTCCAAGCAATTGCGCGACCGCTACTTTAGCCTGCCTCCCAGGCCACATTCAAATGTCCTCCCTTGTGGATAGATGGCACTGCGGTATACTAGGAGGTCAGTTGGAAAAATACTTTCACTAACCTCCCTCGTGTGGCGATTGTGTAAACTAAATGGCCAACAGTAGGCCACAAATCCCTATGTAGTATAGGTGCAGGCATTTATATATAGTATAAAACATATATAATAAAATATAAGTATAAACAGAGTAGAACCTTGTAGCTAGGCTACCGCTACGTGTACCATGAGGATAAAACTTATGTAATCTGGGGGCACCTGACACGGATTTTACACCCAGTGGACCGGACGCAATGTTGGTACGGTACATTTGTGCCGAGCAAACAACAACGGTAGGATTAGTTCAATGTAAATTCTTCGAGAACACTTTAAGGGGTTACATACGCGCTATTGATGTATAAACAAATCGGTCTTGTGCCAAAGTAATCGATTGATAAATGCGTCTCTTGTAAACGCCCCTTTCAGTAAGATAAGAAATTTTTATTAAAGTCTCACCCATTAAAGAATTGTACACCATGACACAGTAATAACAATGGACGGTCAAATTTGACCTACGAGAGACTATTGCAGTACTATTGCAAAGCCCAGGCACCTATTAGCTTAGATGAATAAAATAATGCATTTGTAGCGAGAGACCAATTACTATATGCGCTATTGTGACAGTTTGGCCAGGCTCTCGAATCTTGCCTAAGTGTGACGTAATCAGGAGACAAAAAACAATGAGGGCTCTTGTATCGCTTATACAAAGCATCTTAGTTTTATGAGATAAGATCAGCTAATATAAGCACCCAGGGAAGAGCTCCTTATGCTCTTTTCCTAAGATGTTCCGGTGTGGCGTGAGTGACCAGGAATGAGTGACCATGCATCTGAAGCATTTGGAACCGACATTAAGTGCCATTTAACTGAAACAAAATGATTTTTGGGTAATCTGTTATCTGTATATACTATTTATACAGATAACATACCACTTCCAACTTGTTTTATGAAACTGAACTTACGATCGGAACCTGCGCCTCAAACTTGCGCGATTTACGGTGCCTAAATTGTGATCAACATTCGTGTCCAAATCATTACATTTACATCACAAAGAGTATACATAATTCCAAGTCATAAAGTCTTTTTATTCGTGTTCGTTCGGAAGATAACATGCTACAAAGGTGCAAATAATTTGTGGAGTTAACCATTTCCATGGGAAACAAATTCTATTTTGTAAGCGTGAGAAGCCGGAACTTCTGCACCTGCGCATTATCAAAGGTTCCGATAATTCACGGGTTCCGAATATTCACGCCACACCGGCTGGACAAACAGCACGGTAACCTAGAGTGCCAAGAATGCGCTAACAATGACGTCATTGTTGCAGCGGCGAATTAAAGAAAAAACAATTCACGTGTCGTCATTGTTGTGTGTTATGCGCGTGCAGGCGGAAATGGCTGCCGCGGCGGGATTCAAAATTTAGCTAAAAATTAGCATTCACGAATTTAGGTAAACTGTGAGTTACTTTTCCTTCAAACCTAGCTATCACAAAACTTCAACCCCCCACTAATTGGCATGCAAAGTCACAGCATCAGGCTTGCAGCCGTTTCGGAGGAGTTACGGTCACAAAATTTGCAACTCGCTATTAATATAGAGATGCGCAGAACACGCGACTTTTGTGCTAGTCGCCGTAGCTAGCCTGTTCCGGTTGATCCGCTGGTTTCGTAATCACTTCTTTTTATTCATCTAAGTATTAGGCCTTCTTGCTCGAATCCAAGTCGTTTGGAATAATAAAGCATAAGGTCAATAAAACTGAACATAGTTCCTATATATTCACATTAATTTATGTATACATTAAACATTATTGATGCTTACAGTTCCTCATACATCAACTGGATGTATGCTTTTAAATAAAATAATTGGGAATAAAAAAGTAAAATCGCTAAATAGTTTGAGTTGAAAACGATTTGAACCTTCCGTTGTGACAGGGGTTATATAAATCGGTAATCGTATCTCTATTTGCGGTTAAGATTGTATACTAATGTGCAAAACAATGAAGCCATAATGTATGGGATACAGATAATCGTCTCCACAAACTCCCTGGTGTGTAAAATGCTAACTAATCTAATGCTACATACACCTATGAGATAATAGCTATAAATGGTACCATTTGCGATAGTTTGTGATAGGAGTTAGGAAAATATATATATATATATATATATATATATATATATATATATATATATATATATATATATATATATATATATATATATATATATATATATATATGTTTATGTAGTTATGTGTGTAATATGTGTGTGTGTGTGTGTGTGTGCATGCGTCGGACATCATATTGTACAATCCGATGTCATTTGATCTTATTTCAGTTGAAAAACGCCGCAGGACGAAGATCAATCAGAAGATTGGCGAACTGGCAACTCTCCTTCCCAGCTGTCTATACAGGTATTTCATACTCTTAACCAGAATAAAAATACATCCAAATCTGTGCTTTATCCATATGATTTATAGAAGTAAACAGTAACTTTGCTTTGTGTTTCCCCTGATATTCAAAGGTTTAACATTTACCTTGATTTAGGAACACATACTCGTATTGTAGCATACAGCGAAAAGAACCACTCCAGATCTTATATGCTTATCCAGGTCTACATGTGTGATTGAAAAAAAAACACTTCTAGTAGGGGATCCATCGCATTGCGCATGAAAATCCCACAACCAAATTAGTATTTTGAATGATAACCTATTTGTTATTGAAAAGTTGGTAGAATTCATTCCAACTTTGCTCTTTTCCAAACATCCAAATTATTAACAAATTATCTTCTAACATTTACATTTAAGTTATCATTTCGCTATAATTTGGATACAAATTGGTTCAAAAGGGTTTGACGACTCTTACAACTGAAAATGTTGATTTTGTCAAGTTGTGAATTTCACTTTTCCTTTGTTTTGCTTTCAACCAATGAGGTAGATCGACCTATCTGGTAAAACATATCCCTTCAGACAGAACGAACCGCCAAAACAGAAATCATCGAGCCTCCTCTGAAAATGGAACCTAGAAATCTGGTTCCCTGACAAGCGAGGTATAGGAACGTGATTTCTGATACGCGGTGTATCTTTTATGGACTTGGGAACAAGCCATGTCGATGATCGTTCCCCGTGCACCTCATATCATGTATTACGTTCTCATACTTCGCAAGTTGTGAACCAGTATGTGCTACTTACGATGGTGCAGGTTTGAACGGCAGAAAAAAATAACAGTTTTCTGCTGTTTTTGGAAAAACGGTGGAGAAAATTAATTTAGTTCTTTTTTCTGTCGTTTTATAAAAGAACAGCGGAAAAAAATAATTGTTTTCTGCCATTAACACCTGCACCATCGTAGCTAAGGTGGAAATGAAAAGGGCGGCAGCGAGCACTTGGTCCTCCAAGGCAATAGTAAATGAACACAGGCGCATATCTATTGTCTAGCATGGTAGCGCCTAGCCTGCCTCCCAGGCCATATTTAAATGTCTTCCATAGTGGATAGATGGCACTTCGGTATACTAGGAGGTCAGTTGGAAATACTAACATATTAACACCAATCTCCCTCGTGTGGCAATTGTGTGAGCTAAATGGCCAATAGTAGGCCACAAGTCCCTATCTAGTATAGGTGCAGACTTCTATATATAATAAAGTAAACTCATAAAATAGCCTTGTAGCTAGGCTAGGTAGCGCCATTCTACCTAAATTGTTGGAAGATCCATACAATTATATTTTGATAATGCTATGTTACTCATTTGTAGATCATAAAAGCATGCTCAAGGTCCACTAGGAATGGCCAGTGATGATTTTTCTCATTTTGTATTTAGGTATGATAGTTGTAAAACTATGTCTTTTAAAATAAACACGCATTCTCGTTCTCAATATTTTGCACAAAGATGGTTTTCCGATGTCTGGATTAATCTACATTTATCTATGTTATTTATATTCTTAAGTAAAGGAAGTATGAATAAAGCTGATATCCTAAGTGAAGCAGTACACTTCATCAAACACACGCTAAAACAGGAAAAGAATAAAGTACAAGATCTTTGTGACGCGAAAAAGAGCCTGGGACAAGTCAACATAGATATGGAGGGGAACTTAAAGGTATTTATAGGAATCTCTCTCTCTCTCTCTCTCTCTCTCTCTCTCTCTCTCTCTCTCTCTCTCTCTCTCTCTCTCCATACATGCATGCACACGCAGATACACACACACACACACACACACACACACATATATGTATATATATATATATATATATATATATATATATATATATATATATATATATATATATATATATGTATACCGGTAATTACATATCATATACATATCTATATAACTATCTATATTTCATATATATCTATATATATACTTATGTATATATATATATACATCTATATATATATATATATATATATATATATATATATATATATATATATATATATATATATATATATATATATATATATATATATATATATATATATATATATATATATATATGTATATATATATGAATATATATACACATATATATATATATATATATATATATATATATATATGTATATATATATATATATATATATATATTTATGTATATATATATATATATATATATATATATATATATATATATATATATATATATATATATATATATATATATATATATATATATATATATATATATATATAAATATATATATATATATATACATATATATACACATATATATGTATATGTATACATATATATATATATATTTATATATATATATATATATATATATATATATATATATATATATATATATATATATATATATATAAATATATATATATATATATATATATATATATATATATATATATATATATATATATATATATATATATATATATATATATATATATATATATATATATATATATATATATGCATGTGTAAGACCAAACTCCTAGTCCCTCCTATCACTAATGAATTTTGCAATGGCCCATATAGATGGCACTGATACATATGATACACACTGATACATTAGACAGCCAGGAAATCTCGGCTATTCATGTGTAAATGAGTGTAGGTGTTTCAGTGTTGATATAAGTAATCGACATTACCTCTATCCCTTACCTTTTTTCTTTCAGGATTATCAGACTACACAAGAAAATACTAAATTTCACAGCAATCCAATGGCAGATGCAAATGCAAGGCAGCTTACAGAATCCGTAGGACAACTTACAGAACCCGTTGGTAGGGTTACGTTATTGTTATCGTAGAAAGAACGGTTGAAAATAGGAATTGTATAATAAGAAGTTATTACTAAATATTCAAACATTATGCTCCTAAGGCAAGGTATGTTCAATGAGATAAAAGTATTGGAGAGATCGAATGAAACCAATCTGATTAATGATAATACTGGTATTGACATTTTCCCAATTATATTAGGAAGGCGGCCTGATGGTATAATGGATAATGTATATTTTGGTATGTTAAAGATTTGTGCACAAAATGTCTATGATATGTATTGCATAGTAATTAGAAACCGCAAGGGTATAGGCTAGTTTATTCATGTGACACACTACTTGTACATATGTCACGCAAACATTCAATCACGTAGATGAAATTCTATAAAATATTTGTATTATATTTATCATAAACTTTAAAATGAACTTAACAATACTGAAGGATAATAATTTTGTTTATTTATGTTAAAGTATCCTTATCACATCTGTTTGTATTTATTTATAAATTCTCTTTTCATAGTTATTACTTATTACATTAATTATATACTTATGTGTTTTTGTAATCTTGTCAATTACAGTCAATAAACATATATATATATATATATATATATATATATATATATATATATATATATATATATATATATATATATATATATATATATATATATAAACAACCTTACAGGAAAGACTGTAGTAGGTGTATCTACCTCTGTTAATCAATAGAACTGATTAAAGTAGTCATCCCTTGATGTGCCAGGCTTAGAATAGACAATTTCAAATAAAGCTTTTCTCGTAGACAACATTCTTGAATCATTTATAACAAGCATGCTGACTATTACTAGTATTAGATTATGTTGGTCAATATGCGAATGCTTTCGAGAACTTGTTCACACGTCTGGTAGAATGCGTATGAGTAGTAGGAGAACGCGCTGGCTAACACCCTATGGAATATGGATATATGTATACATACATATATAAATACACACACACAGACACACACACACACACATATATATATATATATATATATATATATATATATATATATATATATATATATATATATATATATATATATATATATATATTTATAGGTATGTATGTATGTATTTATGTTTATAGGTATGTATATGTGTAAATAAATAGTAAATGGTTGAAGGGGCTGTTTACAGTAATTAAGTGATGCTTTTTGGTTGATTAGCGTCATTCAAAAGTTTGAAAGTGTGTGTGTTCATTGGTCAATGGCATTCTGCCATTGCTAATATATTAACAAGGGAAATACACTATCTGCTCCATACGTACTGGGGCAAGCTTATCTTAACTCAATTGCAATTGGCAGTCATCCACTCTGCCAGGGGCTTAGCCGTCCAACGTGTCATTTGGACACCCAGAACACTGTTTTTTGACAGTTTGGTCACCCAAATGTTTATGTCAGGATTTGGTGATGATGACTTTTCTTAGAAGATAAAAGTTGTAGAAGCTGTAGTGCACTTTTATAATACACACAAAGCACTTACTGGCATAAAATAGCAAAATCTGTTAATATATAGGGTTTATTTTATTAGTAGTATGTACTTAATAGCACATTTTGGACACGCAAAAGTCTATGAAACCTCTGTTTGGACACCCTGTTTCCAAATATTGTCTAAGACCTTGCACTCTGCCAAAAATGCCACGCCTTTTTACAACTATAATATCAATTCAAACGAACCAACTCCAATCACGAATGTCGATTGTGTATACTCATCTAAGCATCAATCAATGATTAACAACCAGGAACATATTCAATATTGTAAAACGAGGGATACTAGTAAGGCCCAGACAAATTGATAAGTTTTGTGGATGACTGAATCAAGTTTATACCAGAGATATAGATTAAATAAGTTAATTGAGATATGTAAGTCTCTGGTCATACAAATAAATTTAGTTGTGAATTGAAACCTATTAAGGTTAGGATGGGAAATGTATTAGAGAACCAAATAGATCTACCAATAGCTATTTGTCAAGACACTGCTGACGTGTACTTATAATTTGCATAATCCACAACGATCGATGCGATGGTGCAGGTGTGAACGACTAAAAAAAGATTCCTGCGGTTTTTCTGGAAAACGACCGATAAGATATTATGTTGTTCACACCTGCACCATCGTAGATTGACCTTCATATTGACGATACACAAAATGATTGCAAAAAAATTGACTGACCAGTGAATTGTGGTTTTACTAAACATTGATCGTATGCATGGCTGTGGTGAAAAAATAAATGAAGTACCTGAAATTCTGGTATTCTGTTATCATTATACGAGTTGGTGTATTTACTTTTCTGTATTTTCATATCTATGTAGGTTTTCTCTATTAAGAATATCTGTATTCATATTGCAGGCAAAGGAATAGATGCATAACCCCATCTACTAAAATCACCGCTAGACATTCAGGACAAGTCATATCAACTAGAGTAGAGTAGAACTCATTTCATATCAAAAGTAGATTTTACACAAACCTGTAAAAAGAGACATTGTCAAGTCTTGGGAGGTATGATGCATCTCACAACCTCTGGCCTGCGGCCCTTGGCTGTGAGATGCATCAGACCCCCCTTGCCTGGCCTTGGGTTTTCCAACACACCAGCCTGGCTGGGTCTTAATTCCCTATAGTACGCTCAGCTCATAAACAGGCAATCTCTCTAAAATATAGCACACTTATTGGCTGCAAGCATGATTTATCAGTTGATCCTAGCTGCAGAAAAATCCATGTTATGTTCCCTCAGACCAAATGTCAATCAAGGCAAATGACCTGACTCTGAAGGATGATTTCAATTCAGATGGAAAACTACTTTCTCTAAAACCACGATATGAACTAATGAAAGAAACCTGCAAAACGGCCAGATGGTTGAGTATCCATTTTACTTTCACCTTCGAAAAAGAGATTTTCAGGAAATTAAGAATAGAAAAAACTGCCAACTCACTGCACAGAAGTTACTGTGGCGATTTACTCCGTCTTTATGAGTTCTTACTGGATGTGAAACTCAGTCCGTCGCTCCGGTCCGGTTTTCACTTCTATCTAGGTATTAGGTACACACTTGCTTATTAACTTCTAACGCACAATTCTACCATTCTCTTAGACACTGCATATAGGCCCTTTTAAAAATCGTATGAAATAGGGGGTCCTTATATGTTAATTTTCGAGTAAAGTGGCGCCACCTACACGTGGTTAAGGTATGCTGTACTGTATCCTTACACTGGATTGTTCTATCACCTCGTTATTGTTAAAAAGGCGTGATTTGCACTGCTATATAAGTCTATTATGTGGATTAATCTAACTAACACACAAAACGTTGTTAGATAACTTCAAAAAATAATTAAAAAGTAACTTAAATTGTTAATTCGAAGGTTACCAATTTAAAAAAATTCCATTGAATAATTGCTATGTTATGTTGCTAAAAATAAGATTTAAAATGGAAGTTTCCCCACGCTTCCTAGTCACACATAAGCTTATCCATAACGAAAAGTCTTACTTTTTGTCCTAAACATTGCATGGGGACAGAAAATGACAGAGTTTGGCAAGAAGTACAATTTTTAAATGAATGACATACTTTCGATATCACTGAATATATTACCAATTTTCACGTTTACCATTGTGCACTTCAAAGGCAAATGCAGGGCATATTTTTTTTTAACTTTTCCTATTTTAAGAAAAATAAATGTAAAAAGGCCAAAACACGGACAAAGAACATTGCAGTGTCTTGAAGACCCTATTTTCATTTTGAGGGCAGGATACTTGACTGCAGTACAATTTCCATGTAAGTTATGTTTGTCTCAAGGGCACTTGCTTATTACTGTGCCCCTGGCGGTGGGCGGAAAAACTAAATACCATAAAGTAATGCACCAGTCAATTGAATCCACGGGAGGGGGGGGGGGGGGGGGGCGGGAAATGGCCGGGCGATGCCGGGCTTATCCTGTTTAGTACACCAAAATTCTGCACCGCAGGGCGGGGACATAACTAACTAGTAGAGCGACGATATAGGCCGGGGCGCGGGGGTGGGGATAGTGAATACCACCCAAATCCTCCTCATGCCAAAATCCTATTTACTTGTTTATGATTAGCCCAATTAATCTGCCGCCTAGCAGTGGATAGACAAATGGTATGAGATATTGTCATAATGATACGACCGGCACTGAATGTGGCTAGTATAAAATTATCTTTTTTATATAAATACGAGGAAAAAAACAAGAATATTAACAAAAACAAACACATTGATGATTACTGAATCTCGTAATTTGGAGGATAACACTTTGATTATAATCTGTCTACAAAGCAAATATTTAAATGCTCGCGAATCTCGAAAATATTTGTGAAATAATCACACAGTATGAGTAGTGATTGACCAAAAATTAATGGCATAAGAATTGCTACCATTTCAACCTGTCCAGCGTGCAACATAACCACTTATCCCGTTGCAAGTGAATTCGGCAAAAAACGGCAATCTGGCCAGCAAAACAAGACCCTTACTTGCCCTGCTCGGCAAGAAATGTCTTTTGGCAGAGTCCTCGCAATGTAACTCACCTTAGTTAAACAGGGTGGTGGGACAAGTGGAAGTGCCAGCGTGGGCAAGTAAACTTTAGGGGCAGCTTGCCATGCTCGGCAATTAATGTTTTGGAACCTGTGTTGCACCCTGCTATCGCAACACCGTCATTTCACAACAGCTTTAAAATAAATTAAATGGCAAGTAGAATGATTTGTGGCGGTTATAACATTCTAAACTGCATTAAAGTTGACCCACAGAGATGCAGATAATTTATCTTTTTTAGAGAACACCGGCGTGGCAACTTTTCCCGCTACTATAATCATGACATCGCGTGAGCATTTGTTACACTGAGGATTTGGTGCGTGGTTACGCATGTTGCGTGGTCAGTGGCGGACAAAAGTACGTGCAACGCACTAGTGCGTTCCCTAATCATTCTGCATTAACTTTTAAAGCAGTCACAAAGTTACGACGGGATTCTGTCTCACCGTGACGTCATTCTTTCCCAAATTCCGCCGATAGAGGGCGCCGCTTTTGTTTTGTACTTTGCAGAAACAAGTTGCGCACAAAACTTGCAAATTTCGTCCAAATGAAACTAACCTTTTTCAAGGTATCAGTACATATGCTTATGCCAATCATAAACACTTCTTTGCAGAAGGGCTGCACAAGCTAGTATATGCCGGAAATATCTAAAAATGAAATAGCCATTTTAAAATCCAATCATGGTAGCCTGACCAGATAATAACTGATAGTTTGCATGAGGATGTACAGTGGCTGGAATTTCTCACGGTACTACAGACCAAGCTGCTATGGACTCTTCAACAAAAACAACCTTCATGAGGTGCAAGAAGGCCCTCAATATGATAGTTTTTTTCTGGGATGTTCCTGCATTTGTACAAATCAACACAATTAAAGTTTATTTTCAAATTCATCTATCATATTTTTGATGCCCACATGAATTGAAAATATGGTTTAAAGGGGAACTTGGGGAACATTACAGGAAATGTGCACATAGGGTACCGTCGCGGCCACTCCACTTGTGGAGCGTCGCCGGCAAAGGCACACTGCGCTGCCGCTGTGCTTCCTGCCATTCGCTCTCCCCAGAGAACGCTATCTATCAGGCAGGTCCTTATCTTTTTGGGTCAAATGCAGTCAGCTGTGGCAGTGTAGGAGGGGTGTTACCGCAAGAATAGGCAGTCTTAAATTTTTCCACTTGCAGTGGAAAATTGGGTACAAAAGCGGTTTTATTGGAAATAACTACAAAAAGTGGTATAATTAGGTAAGGAAGTATATGATACACCGGCTTGCAGCTTAGTTTAGGCTTTTAAGCGTGCTCTTGAGGGTGAAAGTTGTAACTAGGGACTTTAAAAAGTTCTATGTGACCATTTCCTGTCATGAAGAACAAATCATAGGTTTATATGAAAGTTCATGAACATAGCTCAACATCTCTCATAAACAGGCAAGCCCTAGAGCTCCACACAAAGAGAAATCTAAAATTGTAATTAGTGAGTAGCACTTCCTCGGAGCCAAGGCTGACGCCATTGTGAATCTGTGTCATCAACCCCTGCTGTGGTCAGTGTTATTGGGTAGCAAAGGAGCTTAGGGGTGCTTGAGATAAGCACAGAGCTAGGGGCAGGAAGTGATCTGTGCCACCCAATTGAAAAACATGGCCACAGCCAGTTGCTGCCAGGGGCTGGGCAGGATGATGGCAATATGCAAAAATCTCCCCTCATGGGATCACTGAGAGAACAAGAAGGGCAGCATCCTGTTCTTGAAGTTTATTACTCTCATATGAGCTGATATGTATGTGAGCCTTTAGTGCCCTTTAAAAAATGTGCCCCGGGGGTGGGGATTAGTGACAAAAAAATGTGCCGCGGGGGGCGGGGACTATGCAAAATAGTGCATAAGGTCGGTGCACTATCCCCGCCCCATCCCGGCCCCCCCCCCCCTCCCGGGGATTCAATTGACTGGTGCATAATGAAACTGTCCTGTTTTAAGATTGACCAAGGCAAATGTGCCGAAAACCCCTAGGCCAAGGGTGGATATATCTGTAAAACACATCTAAACCCCCGAGGTCTAGTTTCTTTCTACCAATGCTTGTATCGGAGACACTTTCAGGCATAGGTTGCCATAGCAACGGCTCCGGTGTGTCCATGTGCCATACAACACCCTGTGCACTTCGTCAGCCACAAACTATCGTAGGACATATATGGTGGGAAAAAAAATGTCAACAGGGCAACATGCTTTCATTTGTTGGCCTTTATAGCAAAACAAAAAAAATATCTAT
Source organism: Maea johnstoni (assembly GCA_963942565.1). NCBI lineage: Eukaryota > Metazoa > Annelida > Polychaeta > Spionida > Magelonidae > Maea > Maea johnstoni. The sequence continues at coordinate 9,105,149 of OZ012687.1, read as the reverse complement.
GGTAGAAAAATTACTTTATTGGCACGTATTTGTCGGCAACATCCGTCGTCTTTACTACGATGGTGCAGGTGTGAACGGCAGAAAAACATCTTCTGTTGTTGGAAAAACAGTAAAAAAAAAAATTCTGCCGTTCACACCTGCACCATCCTATGTTATCCAGATATTCATGCCGAATATTAAAATGCACTGGTTTGGTTTCAGCTTGGACTTACATGCCGCTTTATTATTAAATGACGGATTGACTATGGGGGCGCCGTTTGTACCATCCATACTTTTGTTGACAGAAGCAAATTTTGTCCAACAAAAGTCACTTTTGTCCAACAAAAGTAATTTTGTCTATGACAAAATTACTTTTGTCTGACAAAAGCAATTTTGTCTTGACAAAAATTGCTTCTGTCAACAAAAGTAATTTTGTCATAGACAAAATTACTTTTGTCGAGACAAAATTACTTTTGTGTTACACTTGGCGAGACCACTCGCCAAGGCTGTAGGAGTATTTAAAAGAGGCCTTCAGGATTTCTGGTATACCTGGAAACCCCATAACGTCATAACTAAGTCAATGTTTCTGTAGGCGATTATATTCTTTTAAAATCATTTTTAATGCTGATTTATGTTCATATGAAATGGATGAGGCATGACGGATTGATTGCACACACAAGCGGATATATGTGGGAAGGTCAGGGGCGGATCCAAGACTTCTATGTAGGCTGTCGTTTGAATAGGTAGGTCCGTTTTAATAGAGAGGAAGATATATCTTATCAGTTCTAGGGTAAAATCAAAGAAATGTGACTGAAAAACTTCTTAGCAAGAAAAAACAAAATTCGAAATCGTATAGGTGAAGGGGGTAGGTCAACCCCTTAAATGCCCTCTGTATCGGCAGCTGTATTTGGATTGGAATCTCTAAATTGTGATAATGGCCACAATAATATGAAGTCTTTATTCACACACATTAACATGTAATTGTACCAATTTGTCACGTGCAAGACGAGAAACGCAATTATTACAGCCACTGAATTTGGAATTTCATTTATCACCACTATTACGGCCACATGTAGTCATATCGTAACTCTAGACGGATATACAGGTAATGGAGGAAACCATTGTATCCAGCAAAAACCACCAACTTTTCCCAAGACACTCTCAGCCAAGGTTATTGTTTCTCACTTGTTTTTGCTTGGCCCAAAATATACCTATGAAAATTAGTTCCTTTTTCTGTTTGTCTGGAAATAAACTAAGTTCTGATTTTTTAAATAGAATTTCTTAGTGTAGGTTGCATTTATTTTTCTTACATTCTAAGCCACGTACTGTAATATCTAAAAATTATTTCGCACACCACTCCGTTTTTCTTGATGTATATTTTACCACCTTGGTTGAGGCAG
>OZ012687.1:9011270-9098770 GCA_963942565.1 Maea johnstoni | reverse complement strand
TTAACAAAGTTAACATTTTCAGCCACGCAAAGAGACATATGACTATTCATTGATATTTTTCAGAATGTTGTATATTCTGGAACATATTAGAAGAGGAAATGTTGATCAAATGCCAAACTACAACTTTCCATCAAATATTTTGAGAATTCATACTTAATATTTATAAGATTATTTCTTAAGTATCAGAGATCAAGATGACACTCTAAGCAGAAAAGGGTTAACAGACAGATATCAATCACTTAATTTACCTGTAATCAAGTTGTGATTAGCCAGTTGTAACTGTACTGGTTGCAGGCCCATTGTTGGCCACGACTGTTCTTATGATAGATATTAAAAAAAATTCTCAATCAAAGCCTTTTTTTGAAAATATTCGAAGGGAAAATGTTAATCAGAAACCATCCAACAACTCTCTTATAAATAGTTTGTGAATCAATACTATCAATGAACACAATGAACAAAAGAAATTAATCCCAGTACACTAAGCCATTGTTCTAACCCTTCCAATGCCGAGGCTAGTTTCGTCCAAAGCACAAGGGTGCAACGATTTTTGAAAATAACCTAAACCATGTCATGTTGGTATTTATTGGAAAGCTCTCGCTGAGTTCTCTCAGATGAGTTGCCATGTGCCAGGGTTTTAGTCAATTTTTTTAGGTTTTTTGCATCATTTTGTATTGGCCAAATTAGTCACCAGTAACATAAGGGTTATTGTTGGCTTACTTGGGCAGGGTCGTCTGCTGCTGCAGCCCTTTGTCTCTTGGAGATCTCCCTCGCAGAACTTGCCGCCGTGCTGGGGGCGTGGACTGTCACATGTACGGGTCCTCTGTATCTTCCCAGAGCCACACGAGACAGCACAGTGCGACCACTCACTCCACAGAGAAAATCCACCGTCAACTGAAAAAATGTGATTGTTTAATGATGTATCGGCGCAATGGTTTATATGATCTACTGTATACCATGTTAATATTGCGGCAGTTGAATTAATGCATACTATGCGCAACCCTGGAGTCCACATTTAAGAAACTGTGCTCCATGATTTGACCATCCAACCCCTCTGCTAGTACTGTACAAAAAGCTGCCATGATAGCTTGTCATTCAACACCCTTACAAAAAATAAACAGTGCATTATTCATATCTGTCAGGACGTTTATCAATGACTTATAACTCTGTACTGAGTTTGTTTTGAGGTCAATAAAATCAATCAATCAATCAGTTAAAGGCAGCTGCTGAGCACATTACTTTATGTGGCCAAATAAACACAATACATACTGTATTGACTTAAGTCAATGCTGACCTAAGTTTTCTTCTTGCATTATCTACAGCAAATAAACACTACATTTTACAAGTGCATTTGTTTTGAAAACAAACAGTCTGCAATTAATAAATAGAATTATGATTTGAATTAGCTTTTATTGCAGCACATGTTGACAAATGTTAGAGTTCAAAATATTTGCTGCAGAATTATGAATTCAAGATTCTTTGACCAAAGCATCTTCTGTAAAATATTTGACTGAAAAATGTGAATCATAATCAAATTACCACCTCTTTATATATCATGAGAATTCCCACCTTATTCTTAAGTTATCTTCAGAAATATCTAAGAACCAAGTGATGATTTTCAAAGAGTCCATGTTAAGCAAGCTATCTTAATGTTGTGCAATCATGTTATACTGTCGCTACTGCACTAGATATTTGACAAGTACTCCATATTAAAGTGTTATACAGTAGGGTAAATTAGATCAGTGCTTACCTGGACACATTCTGATATGGCATCTCTTCCTCTCGATGTTCCTGCCCTGGCAGAACCTGCCTCCCCACAGTGGGGTGGGGTTGTCGCACTCCCTGTGTCTCTCGTGGACCCCGGGACCACAGGTAGTGGTACACTCACTCAGCTGAGACCACTCGCCCCAGCCACCGTCAACTGAAACACAATACCAGTACAATAACAGAACCTGCCTCCCCACAGTGGTGTGGGGTTGTCAACTGAAACACAACACCAGTACAATAACATACCAAGTGTCCAAGTATACAGAAGTATTTGAATTATAAATAAAATTTAAAACAAATATAAAGCACAGACAACAAAATAAGCCTGGACCCCAATATTTTCTAGGGTCGACATGCTGTAGTTGGTCCAACAAATTGTCGCCAGAGAGCAATAACACTAATGCCATTAATCGATAATAAAGATCAGGATCAACCAATAGACAATACAATCTGATGGTGTTAACAGTTCTGCTTGGATAGGGCCTGGCACATGTTTTGAAGCCTCTGTTGCATGCTGATGGGATAATGGGATAGTTGGACACCTCTGATATCAGCTATAGAGCTTAACATTGGGTCCCAATAGTTGTAGCCCTTACAACCCAAGATAAGCATTATTGCAGGAAAAGGATTTTTAATTATCGTCACTTTTTCTGTCAAAGTTAGGGTAATTTGTGACCAGCCAATTGTAAGTGGTGGAGGAAACGACAGTACCCAGTGAAAACCACCACCTAGCCTAAATCACTGGAAACTTTCTCACATGCCCAAGCTGGTATTCTAAACCAGACAGTGATGAGAGACAGCAAGGAGCCAGTGGGAACACCCTAGACCATTCGGCCATCAGGGCTGACCTCATGTGCACTCTATATGCCAAGAGGATCATCCAGACAAAATATATTAGGGTATTGCGATCCTGTTATGTCAGGTTTTGCATCTATTCTGCACATGGGGCTTAGCCAGAAGGATGTCTAGGCGATATTTGAACACTCAAACCTTAAACAATCACACATAAGGACATTGAGTTTTTTGTAAGGAATTCTAAAAATATCAATTTCAAGCAAATAATTCAATTGAATATTTCCACCTCAATGTAAATCCAATGACATTGCATTAGGATATTATACCTTTTCTCAATATAAAGTAAATATTTTTTTATGGTTGACATCCAACTATATCTATGTTGGTTTCAATGGAAGAACATAAAATGACCCAAGATTTTACAACTGCCCATCTCTAGCAGCCAGTTTCTAGATCCTGGCTGAGACCCTAGGTTAAAGAGCGGCTGGTCTCCTGAGAAGAAATCCATCATGTTGCCTCCTTAACGTGCTGCTAATTCTTCACCGCTCGCCATCAGTCCCTGCACCTGGCCTGGCAGCGGCAAGAACTCCACGACCTCTGCATGCACTATACAATAATCAGTGCCACAGGCAATACACCCATTGATGCTCACAGTGACCAAAAACAGCCTGACAATTTTGGTGAAATTTCTGAAGCAAATGCATCATAGGGAAAATATTTGAAGGAGAAATGTTAATTAGAACACTACCACCAACTCGCCTTCAAATGTTTCATAGGATCATTTTGAAATCCAAAGATATTGCCTTAAGTATTATAGATCCAGACGAAAATTTCTAGAGGAAATGACTTGAAAGTGTGGCACGAATGGGTTAAACCATTCCCCCTAGAATCACACTGTATCTTCCACCATTTTTGAAAATACCTTAGGAATTAAGCATAAACTGGATTGTATCATAGAGAAATTACCATATTATAGATTAGTGGGTTTTGGACTCTACAGGCATATATGGGTTTAAAGTCAATATTCTCCCAGTAACTGATTACATACACTGTACTTTACCACCACCAAACATTCAGAGGCAACAATTTCATATTACAAGCACTATACAAGGCTCTAGGTACAGCTGACCTTTGTTTAACCCTTTGATGCTTGCAGCAGCCAAGAGCAGCCTGACAATATTGGAGAAATCTTTCAGACCAAAGCATGGTTGGGAAAATATCTAAAGGATCAATGTACCGTATTACCCCGCATACAACACGCACTTTTATACACTGCAGAACCTACGTTAAGGAGGGGGTGCGTGTTATCAACGGGTACATAAACCAGAACATTTTTACAGCGATTCTATAGACGTGTGGGGCATGGTCGAAAATACTTTGGTGGGTTCCTATTGTCTATTGGGCTGTCACCATGACGACGTTATGATGATTGCCATTCTGATACCCTGGACGTACCAGATCATGTTTGAAAATAGACTTTTCCCGTACTGTTAATTGGTATCACTTGCACAGTGACTCTGAGCACTATAAACACAGTACGATTTAAGCCTTTAATTATCTGAGTCAACGCGGGTTACGGTACTGGGGTCAAGATTCCCACTCCCCAACTCCGCCTGCGTGTTATAAACAGGGCATTGTATTTTACATATGGGAAAGGGACTTGGGGAGGGGGTGCGTATTATCTATGGGGTGCGTGTTGTATGCGGGGTAATACGGTATATCATAACATTACCAACAAGTCTCCTTTAAATATCTTGTAAAATAACTTATTGTTAAAAGTATCATATATCCAGACGATATTTTCAACACCAAGTCACTGTTAACTTTCTCACAAGCCTAGAGTGGGATTTGATTCTGGCACCTTTGGCAGTGGTAAATGACACTGAGTAGTCAGTTGCAATACCCTAGACCACTCAGCTATCGGGACAGTCTCAGATGAATAACAATATAGAGTTATAAAGTTGAGAAAATACAGGAGAGAGAGGAAAGGGGATGAAAGGGTTGATTCAAAGACCTGATGAGTAATTGATAGGGATTTCTAAACAGATTAGTGCATGCACTAGTATTGCTGTTGGTAGGTATTAGATTAATCCATCCACTCTATTTACTCTAATTTGTGCACTCCAGATGTAAATAGGTTAACCCATCTACTCTATTCATTCCACTATTGATTCCATTAACTAACATTATTTCTTCATACAATGTCCATTCCAGTGATGAGGCTGATCTAGGGGTGCCCCCATTGCCATGCTGTCTAACACATTGCACACTGATTGCACGCTGTATCCTACCATTACCCAATGCCTGAGTTTTTCACTCTCCCAAAGGGCATGTGAGGAAAGTTACCGGTGACTGGTGGTGACAGATCTGGTGGTGATTTTCCAGGGTACTCCAATTATCTTCCAATGTTAACTACTGGCTAGTGATGTGATACTTAGCCTTAGATGACAGAAAAAGTGATGATTACTTTTCTCCCAAATTCACTAGGATTCTAAGTAGATACTCCTATATGTATAAGGAAGGGTGAGGGTGTAACAAAGTCGGTCTACTCACTTGGACAGGGGTCCATGTTGCACTCTCTCTCCTCCTCCGGGGCACCCAGGCACTCGATGCCGCCGTGCATGGGGGGCGGGTTGTTGCATCGACGAACCCTGCTCTGCAGCCCACCGGCACAGGAGGCTGAGCAGTGCTTCCACGGGAACCACGGACCCCAGTTACCATCAACTGAAGAGAAAACACATAGCATAAGAGCATTGTAGGTGCTGGAATGTGAATGACAAGATACAGAGAATAGAATAGAATATGTACCTGATAATATCTGTTGGATGATGATGATGATGATAATGATGATGATGATGATGATGATGAGGTTAACAATGATGAAGACACAGACAGTGGTGATGGTGATAATGATGATGATAGCATTGACAATGATAGCAATAATGATGATGGTAATAATGATGATGAGAATGATGATGATGATGATGATGATATTGATCTACTCTGCACTTCCCATTCCACTGAAATCAAGGAAGACTCCTTGTTTTGTAAGAAATATCAAAAGGGTCATCAGTAGACTATCTAGTTAAAACATTGTACTAGTTTTCAGTGAAGTTCCCTGAGCAGTTTTACCTGGTACTTTAGAAAGTGACCCCTAATGATGTAATTATCCCACTGAGTTGACCTCTCTTGAACCCTACTGCTTCCCATATCAATAAATGTACCAAGACCATCATAAGAGTATAGAGACATAGATAACAGCTGATTTGGCTGGATTTTGATTATGCAAATCCATTTCTCATCAATATATGGCAAAGGGAGCTGGAGTAAGCACCACAGGGGGATCAGCTCTGTTGCTGTGGTGTTAAGCAAGTTGAGTAACTCTGATCCTACAAGAGCCCACAGGCTGAGATGCATTATTGATTCAGTAAGACATGAACCCTTTGAAAACTTACCAACCACACCTCTTCTGGGTTCACTGATGGTGATGATGATGAGAAAGAGTTTACATGACTTCAGCTCACCAGGGCAGTGGTCATAACGATGATGATAATAAGTATGTTGTGAAGTTATCGACTAATTAAGCTGGGAGTCCAATGAATTGAGGAGGAAATTTGATTGCTCGGAAAAGAGCAACATCGTAACAAAATGCTGGCCACATACTCTCACCGACGTAAGCAAAATTACCCACCTAAACCTTCACACTAATAGATATATTGCCTTGTCTCTTGCTGATTTCGCCACACTGTTTTCCTATTTCTTTTAATGACAACTATATGTCAGGAAAAAGTGGTCAAAAAATTAAGCAACACAAACAATGTCAATGCCATCTTCTCTGTGTGAACAAGAGCATGCACATAAATGACCTGCACACAAGCTCGAGTATGGTCAGTTTTGATCATCGAAATTTGCAAGCACTCAAGCTTAATTTTGCCTATTCCCATCAATAATAATGGAGATGAGGATGACACCCTTGAAGATGGGGTGTTTACATTAGCCTGCCTCCAGGCCATACTTAGATGTCATTCCTTGTGGACATGTATAGTTGGCACTGGGGTACGCTATTGAGGATAGTTGGAAGTATGTTACTGCCCGTGCAACCGCCTTTGTGTTCCAATTGTGTGAAATAAAGGACCAACAGTAGGCAACAACCCCTTATGTAGCTGTAGCCATTAACATGTGTGTGTACATGTATATGTATATATATATATATATATATATATATATATATATATATATATTTATATATATATATATATATATATATATATATATATATATATATATATTTACATACATACATACATACATACATACATACATACACACACACACACACACACATACACACATACATAGATATACATATATATATATATATATATATATATATATATATATATATATATATATATATATATATATATATATATATATATATATATATATATATATATATATATATATATATATATGTATATATATATATATATATATATATATACTTGACAGAACACAGAGCCGCCTAGTAGCTAGGCTGTGGTTTAGCACCCCTCACCTGGACAGTGAGCCCTGAGCATGCAGGCCTTCATCTCTGTGTTTGCGCCCGGGCACTCCCCTCCCAGACACGACCGCGTTCTCTCCTGGAAACCCGCCATGCACGACTTGCTGCACGGCGACCACTCGGCCCACTCACCCCAACCTGAAACACAAAAATTTTCAAATACTTAAGAAATTTAGCAAGGGAAAAATTCTCTTTTTACCAGTGGCAGGCCATGTTTTTACCTGTTTTCCCAACTTGAATTATGCCAGAAATGAGTCTTAATTTCAGAATCATACATGGTCAAAACATTCCTCAAAAGTACGGAAACAAATTCTCTTATTTTAACCAGTTTTGACCTGTTTTCCCCACTAGACCTATGCCAGAAATGGCTATATTTCAAAATCTTGATACAATTGGTCAATACCTTTCAATTTAATCTATGTTCATAAAGAGTGAGGGTTTATATTGTGTGTTACCTACCTGTAGGAATGGGCTCCTCTGAGGGTAGATTCAGGTCAGAGCACGGAGTACAGATAAAGGTGTTGGCCCCTCGACGCACCTGCAACGGAAAATACCTTACTGTTACACTCTATAGGGTCTTAGTCAGGATTACAAAAATGTCTGTCCAAGACTGCAATTCCAAAATTTCTGTCTGTCCAGATTTAGCTACTCAGCTACTTCAAAATCTTATACCAACTACATCTAATAGCTGATTGCGTCAAAAAGCACAATTTACACTTCAGCTTTGTCATAGAAGATGGCTTGTTAAGTGGAAATTGAGTTACAAATACCCCAAAAAGACAAAATTGAAAACTCTTCATGGAAATTTTTGCCTGTCCAAAAAGTAGGTTTTCTGGAAACTGACTGTGCAAAAGGCAGGCAGGCTGGGTCCAGGCTGAGTCCCTGGTAACACCCCTTCATTAAGTCATTAGTATTCAAAAAGGCCAGTTTTGGTGCAAAAAGATATCATCAAAATAGTCAGGACAAGTATTTGAGCCCATTTGGTCTTATCATTTTACATGCAAAATTCTTGTTACCTTTAACCTAAGGTGATATTTATAAATTCCAAACAAAATGATTTAAATGAAATGCAACATTTTCACCATTTTTTGAATAGTAATCTGATTTTAACTGATGTGATAATTTATCCAGAATCAAAAAGAAATGCTATCCTAAAATCAATGACTTTCTGGCAGACAGAGAGGGCGCCACAAGTGGTCTATAGTAGCCCCACTTAATGCCAGCACAAGAGCAGTCATCAGTCAGCTCAAGTTGTGTGCTGGACCCCTGCCCAATGTACTCAGGAATGATTAATTGACTTTTCCAATTTGCGGTGCCAACTGCGTAAAGCAAATAGCACAAAACCCTATCTGTATAAACCTGTATTAGATGAAAAACGATGTTTTGCAGTTTCAGGTTTAAACTTCTTTGTAATTCAAAATCCTTCATAGGATATACAGCTTCCACAAAATTCTATTTCTACTATTTATGTATATGTCCTACTGCTGGCTCCACCAAGTGATAAAAAAACATCAACAAAACTGACCACTACTTACTGCGTGGTCATGGTAAATATATACCAAAATAGATATGGATATAGATAAAACAGCCTAGATTCTAGACTTAAGGCCTGAAGGTGTATTTCACTCTGCCTCTAGACTACCTCCTAATCTCTGATTTTATTAAATAATACTTTTCTCTGTTTTGGTCTCTATATTTTGCCTAATCTCTAGGCGGTAGTTTCCTGTGGGTGGTCATAGATGGGGCCCAGGGTAGTAACGCTGATCAGTCAAATTCAACTGGAAAGATCTGGGCCACATGGTGAGCAATTTTAGAACTATATCAGGGTAGACACAGCTTCTATAAAGGTAGAATTATTGCTTGGCATATAACTAGTCTACTGTACCTCTAGAGCAGCGAAGCCAGCAGCCCGGTTCCTGGCACAGCAGCTCTCTGGCGACTGAGCCTCTCTCTTCATCAGCCCTTTGCACACCGCCCGCTTGTGAACATACCTCCGAAAACAGTAGTTAGCATCTGCAAGTAAAGGGAGAACATTTCTTAATTTGGGAAAATTGTTGTTTATTCAGTTGTATGTCAACAATGGCGCGTGTGATACATCTAAATGGGCAACAGTCAGATAATATCAATAGTACCAGTACTTATTAAACAGGTAGCAATTAACAATTGTCATATATATTGCTTAATTTATAAATGGTTGACGGCTTGATTCTGTAATCATTGTTCATCATCCAGGGAAATGAAGATGTATCCATTAGTTCCTGAGATCTTAACAAAGGGAGAACATGGGATGAAATATATCCGGTTTTGTGGCAGATAAAAGGACTACCATTTCCAGACAATGTCAACCTTCTTATATATTAACACACACAATTTTTAATGCACTTTTGAAGAAATGGAAAAGCAACATTGAATACCAGTCATGATAAATCAGTCACCATTTTTATTCCATAATTCTTTTCTTCTCTTCTTCTTCTCATTATCATCATCATTATTATCATTATCTATATTATTATTATCATAATTATTACCATTATTATTATTATTATTATTATATTATTATCAAATAGTATTATTATTAACATTTTTATTAAAATATTATCATACATCATCATGCGTTATTATTATTATTAGTGGTGGGAGTCAGTTGAATTTTCCCAACCGATCATCAGTCAGCTAGGCCAACCGACTATCACCGATTAATCGGTTCATCGCACTTTCATGAGAATGTTTGCTTGTCAAAGCTTAAGTTTAGCATGTTAACACTTATTATAATATTGTACTATTTCAAATTATCTATTCTATCTTGGCATCAAACTTTCTCAAGTGTTTTTGATTTATGCTATGAAGGATTATACATGTAAACAGTGCAGGTTAGATGTACTTGTATGTTTTCTTTCTTATTTTTATTCAGTAACTTAGAGACAAATTACCAGTATTCTAATAAATCAAAATACTTTTTACAATATGTATGAAGGCATTAAAAGATGTCTTTAGAAAAATAATGAAAGACACATCATAGAACACATTTCATCCAACTCATATTTCTACATTTAGAAGGAATCTGAAATATCTAGTTTGCTCAGTACCCCAGATTTTATCAGAGTCAGTAGGTATACTTCTTGGTATGCTATTACTTACTACTTGCACGACCCATACTAGACCTATTACAGTGCTGGCTCTTAGAAGGTATAAACAGGCCAGTAGGTCAGTACGTGAGACAAGCCACTTTCTCTGTGGGATATCTGGCAAGGAACCCTTTGACCTTAGAGGATGTGGGCTGGCTTAATGGGCTATTATACCGACTAACAATTAGGTGTAAAGTCTCCAGCCGATTAATTGGTTACTGTTAACTTGCTGACGACTTTCGACTACAGTCGATCATCGTCCCATCACTAATTATTATTATTATTATTATTATCATTATTATTATCATTTTTATTATTATAATCATTATCATTATTATCATTATTATTATTTTATTATCATTATTTTTTTATTACTATTATTATCATTTTCATTATCAATATTCTAAATAGAAGTAGTCATAGTCATGGTAGTAGTAGTAGTAGTAGTAGTAGTAGTAGTAGTAGTAGTAGTAGTAGTAGTAGTAGTAGTAGTAGTAGTAGTAGTAGTAGTAGTAGTAGTAGTAGTAGTTGCAGCAGCAGCAACAGCAGTAGCAACAGGAACATCTTTCTGTGTAGCCAAAATGTTAACAGGCCTCAGCCCCAAAGCTTTGTATAACAACAAGGAACAAAACTGTTTGTGTGCAGGTCACGCTTGTCTAATACAAGAAAATCCATACTTGGTAAAAATGAGTATAAAACCTGTGATTTATAGGGACAGATATGAACAAAGTCTCAGATATTTTTTTATATGTCGATAACTAAATTACTAACTTGGCAATTACACTAAAGAATGTAGTAGACATGTGTTCCACACTCATGTTGACCTGCACATATTGCCGCGATTTTCATTATCTACACCTAGTTATTTATATGCAGCAGAAAACCACATTTCTTTCTTATTAATTAACCCATTCATGCCTGTAGCTGACCAAAACTTCCTTATTTTTTGTGTGTGTTGAAATTCTTTTATTATTCTTTTAATATTTTTCTGGCAAAGGTAGGAAGGAAGAAATTGGATTTTATGTTGCTTTCAACAGCTTAAGTCATATCACGACTAGACAGAAACCAGAACCGGGAAGAAATACCCTTCTCTTCGCAAATAGTTCCTAGTGGTCTTTCAGTTGCAGATGGGCCATAGACAGCCCTCCACAATGCAGCACATTTATATAGCGACCAGGCCAACCCGCTTTGGAATCCTGTGGAGAATCGAACTTGCAAACTCCCGTCTGGGAGTCAGGTATCGTAACCACTAGGCCACAGCGGATCCCCACTTTTTCTGGCATATTTATGAATTTGCTGAATCGTGACAAGCAGGGACTTAGCCAGGACCCGTCCTGCCTGTCTTTTGGACAGGTAGTTAACTAAAAACCTCCTGTTAGGACAGGCAAAAAATTCTATGAAGATTTTTCAATTTTGACTTTTGGGGGGCAATAACCAAATATATTCCTAACAAACCACCTTCTAGGACAAAGCTGAAGTATAAATTGCTCTTTTTGACACACTCTAGCTATTGAATGTAGCTGGTATGAGGATTTGAAGTAGATTAGTAGCTACATCAGGACAGGCAGAAATTTTAATATTGCTGTTTTGGACAGGCATTTTTGAAATCCTGGCTAAGACCCTGGACTGACAAGCTGCATGGTTATCAAATTAGTGGAGGAAGTTGGGTACCTTGAGAAACCCATTGGGCAACCCCAAGTCAGTGGAAAATCTTTCACAACAGAGTTTAAACCCTGGCAGTGGTGCCCACAAGCAGTCAGTGACAAAGCCCTGGACCACTCAGCTAAGGGGGCAAGTACCAACATGGTCTTAGCCAGCAGGGCGTCTGGGTGCCTTTTTGGACAGCCAAACCCTTAAAAAGAACCCCTCAGGCACCCAAAAATGTTAATTAGAACACAACCAAAAACCCTCCTAATAATTTGTTAAATCCTTTTTAATTCCAAAGTTATTGTCAAAAGTATTATAGGACGAGAAGACAATTTCTAGAGGAACTCTTTTAAGCAATTATGGCTTAGTAGATAATTCAGGTTCAAGCTCAACTCAGGTCCAAAATAAGGAATAACAAATTTCCTTTCCACCAATTATTTCTTGTGCATTTTGTAGCAAAGGAAATAGAGCAATAGTGCAGTAATCCAAGTCAAGCAATTAACCTTGCTCCCAGTATGTGTCATCCTGTGATTAAATAGAATAGAGAGGTTGGGGGCACAGAGCTTTATGGGGCTATTAAGTACTGCACTCTAACCCGGATAATCATCTCAATGCCCTGACTACCGCACTTAGGGTACAGCTCCAAAAATAAACCACAACCAGCGAGGTTCATTACATACCAGTGACAGGGCTATAACAATAGAGAGGGAGGTTAAACACACAGGACCAATGATGAGCAAGTCTGAAAAACGTCACTCATAATAGATGGCGCTGAAAACTAAACACCACTGATAGGTACCATATGAAACAATAGATGGCGCTGAATGTGTAACACCACTGTTATGTCTGAAACAATTTAAAATATGGCGCTGAAAACATCACTGATGTCTGGAACAATAGATGGTGCTGAAAACACCATTGATATGTCTTAAACAATAGATGGTTCTGAAAGCACCATTGATATGTCTGAAACAGTAGATGGTTCTAAAACATCACTGATATGTCTGATACAATAGATGGTTCTGAAAACACAATGATATGTCTGAAACAATAGATGGTGCTGAAAACACCACTGATATGTCTGAAACAATAGACGGTGCTGAAAACACCATTGATATGTCTTAAACAATAGATGGTTCTGAAAACACCATTGATATGTCTGAAACAATAGACGGGGTTGAAAACACCATTGCTATGTCTTAAACAATAGATGGTTCTGAAAACACCATTGATATGTCTGAAACAGTAGATGGTTCTAAAATAACACTGATATATCTTAAACAATAGATGGTGTTGAAAACACCATGAATATGTCTGAGAAAATACATAGGTGCTGAAAACACCATTGGAATTTCTGAAACAAAAGATGGTGCTGAAAAAACCATTGATATGTCTGAAAAAATAGAGGTTGCTGAATACACCATTGATAAGCCTGAGAATAAACCTAAATCTTTTGTTGATACCTCTCTAACAAATGCAATTTTAAGAAAATATTCAAAGAGGAAATATCAATTAGAAACTTACTGACAAGTCTCATTCCAATGATTTTCCAATTTATGCTGAATCCCCCCCCCCCCCAAAAAAACAACAAAAAAAACAAAACAACAACAACTAGTTAATTCCAAAGTATTATAACTCCAGATGAGTGATATCAAGGGGATTGGCAGGTATGAATCTGTTAATGTGTGATTTAGGTGTCCACCATAGATGGTAAGTGACCTGTAAATGCATTCACATGGCATATAGGATGTATATAGCCAATATAGGTGAGTGGGTGCTAGGCTGTGATATGAGCACATATTGATCCTCATAATACTAGAATGGATGCACTCAGGCAGGTCCGGGAATAAATGGGATCTGTAGAATCTTATTTGCTCCAAGGTATGTGGCCAAACCCAAGAGATGATGAAGATAGATTTGTGCAGTGCAGCAAATACCCTACTCCTTTTACCCATTAATCATTAAGAGACCTAGAAAATGTGGTCGGGATCTATAATACTTTTGGCATTAACGTGGGAAATGAGAATGATTTCTCCTTCGATTATTTTCCCATCAGGCTTTCACTTTAAAGATTTCGCCAAAATTTCCTGGCTGCTTTTGGTTGCAGTTTTGCCCAAAAATAGAAAAATATTGATCAGAACTCAATCCACTGCATTCTTTTAAATGTTTTGTGAATTTATGCTTGATTCAAAGGTTATCTTTCACAGTACCATACCTTCAAAAGTCACTTGTCAAAGAGATCTCCAGTCATGAATGGGTCAACACATCCATGCATATATTTTCCCATGAAGAGTGACATCTGGAACTGAGGTCACCTGTCTGTGGTACTTATGATTATTATTTAGGATATGTTTGAAGGAGAGTTGTTGATTAGGCCGGACAAATCTTTTTGTTTTCTGTAAACCTACCTATCCTGTTTGTTTGCTGATATATCTCCTTATAGTTGTGCCTCAGACAATATGTAGGAATATTTGAGTTGCAAGGGAACCCATATTAACGTGGCCTTTCACAGTTGTGGTTATCACCAACACTTTGAAAGCACTCTGATAAATGATATCAATGAAAGAAACAATCCCTACCTATTTACCATAATACTTTTGGGACTATTACAGGAAACAGACACACATTTGCAGGCCTTAGGTTCAGTTAAGTATTCCTCATTCAAATATAAAAATTAATAGAAAAAAAATTCAAACATTTTGGTATCTACAGATATAAATGGGTAAACTATTATTTTGTATGTACTCTCAATCTATTGTCTTGCTTGGTATCTGTCAGGCCATGTTTATGTGCATCCCTAGCCTGGTAGCCAATGCGTTTTTTTGTCTTTAAAACCCGATGGATAGAAAAATGTTTTTTCCAACGAAAATCACAATATTCAATGTACGTTTCACAGTTTGTTTCGGATTCTTCGCCATTTTGTGGATGTTTATTCTAAATATTCATAAGAAAGTCATCTTCCACCAAAATTGGAAATCGGAAATGTATGAATGAGGACTTTTGTCAATAGCATGTTTTTCTTTCAAATTCTACTCTCCTAAAGAACAGCATTTCCCAGTCTTATCTAATATTGGTAGATTGGTCGACAGAATAATGATTTCTTGACTTGAGAAAGATATCCCGAAAAGACAGACTGATTCTGGCTTTCAATTGGCATATTTGGAAATTCCTGATCAACCTATTTATTTGGGTGGACATCCTAATGAATGTTTTCTGAGGAGTTTGGTGTCTACATGATGCCCAGGCACCCCGCCAGCTTTACCTGTGGTACCCTGTATTTAGAATATATTGATGGATCAAACAGCAGAGAGGGGCCTACCCTGATCGCTGAGTGGTTTAAGGTGTTGCCACTGACAGCTAGCTATCTCTCATCACTGAGGGCCTGCCCTAATGGCTGAATGGTCTTATGTGTTGTCATTGACTGCTACCTCTCTCTCACCACTGAAGGCCTTCCCTGATGGCCGTATGGTCTAATGTGTTGCCACTGACTACTAGTTGTCTCTCACCATTGTTTGGTTCAAATCCCATCCGGGGCAAGTGAGAAAGCGGTTTCCTCCACCTGTTAAAACTGGCTAGTCATGACTTAGCTGTAATGTGGCAGAAAAAGTGACGAAAAACAAAATTACAAATTCCAACAGTCCAACTGCAAAGCTTGATCAAAAACCTGAGCTAAATATTCTGTAACCATGGTATCTTAAAAGATCAATGATATCGATGAAGAGTAACTGATAAATAACTCCCCTTACTTTCATCATCAAGTGCGGGTAAATACCAGAGTGGGATGTGTATTGTGCTGGCTCTAATGAGAATACATGCATGAATAGAGGCATCCAGCAATAAGCACACAGCGTATTCATTTGCCAGCAATTGATTGATGTAGAGCATGGTTTTCCACTACTTGACTCTTTCATGTGTGAAAAACCCTCCAGCTCTAGGCGGAACTTGCCGAAGCTGTCAATACTCCCGCCACAGAATACTCAACTGCTAATGGACCTCATGAAAGGAAAAGCAGCCTGCTTTCACTCACAATATTGGTCTGAAAATCGGCTGGGTAAATCTTACAAATTCAAGAATCCCAATTACATGATTTTTCAAGAAATTTTTCCACATTTTTTAAGAATTGTGTTTTTAAGTCAACAGAAGGCAACAGTTCAATTTGTTTTTCACTCATAGCGTCCGGGACTTAGCCAGGATTTAGAAAGTGGGTGTCCAAAATCGGCAAGTGTAAAATTTTGGGGCGCCCTATTTCAAGGGAGACAACAATATACTCAGATTACAATAAATATGTATTTACTAAATGAAATAAAACATAATGTCCATATGCAATGCCATGTAATTTGTATTGATGGGAAAATTATTCAATCATGTTATTGAAATTATAAATTTTTCATAGAAATTTTTGCCTGTCAAAAAAGGAGGTTTTCAGAAAACTGGACAGGTCCCTGCATGGAAGTGAACTGTCTGGCTAGACTACTCATAGAAAGGCATGCACCTGAGGCTTGGGATTTAATGAAGTGCTCACGTGTACACATAGATAGAGAGAACTCAATAAAGCTACTACTCCAAGTCTGCTGCTGAATCACCGGCTGATCAGGCTCTATTGATGGGGCACTCATGAACAATATCATATCAGAAATACCTCCTCCACATCATCAGCATCAGGACCTATTGTATGTTAAGAATATCATTTCCACGTCACCACTACTGGGACCTATTGTATGCTAGGAATAGCTCTTCAACATCACCATCTTCTGGAACTATTGTACATAAGAAATATCTCTTCCACATCAATATCATAATCTAGATCTATTATACATTAGGAATATCTCTTCAAAATATATCTGACATTCCATCCATGTGTCTGTGGCATGAATGTCGATCACCAGATATGCAACCAGCAGATCTTGCTCAACAGCCTTGGCACAACTCCTAGCCCTGGTTTTGACGAAAGAATGACTCGTGGCGAGTTCTGCCCATGTACTTGAGCAACTTCCTCTATAATGTAAACAAATACATGTACTTAAGAGCCCGTATTCATCTGTCTCCTAGTGACATCACACTGAGATGAGATTAGGTGTGTCCAGGGCTTTACAATGGGCTGTATGGTAATTGGTCTGTGGCAACAAATCCATGTTCTATTAATCTAAGGTCTGTAGTAAGTTCCCTTGCAAAACCTTCTATGGCTGATTCAAAATTTAAAAGGTATAATACCTCTGATGACAGAACTGTACAAAGCATGTCACTACCTACTGCTATCACTGCCACCCCCATGTCAAAATTCACCACATGAATGGCATGTGTGTATTTCATGATGCCCCTGCATGATGGCAGGTGTTTGTAAACAGATTTTAAAAGAGCTCTGATCCTTCTTCAGTTCACAGATCCTTTCTCCCAGCTGGTTCTAACTATGTAAAGAATCCAGCAAAATGAATGTAATAAGGCAAATTAGTTTTAATTGGAAATGTATAGTTATATATTCGATATTGATCATTACTCATAGCTAGGAATGGCCTAACCCCTATTAGTTAATTGAGTAAATTGATTATGGAAACATAACAATCGTTTGATACACCAGGGTATGGCATAACCTTTTCCTTTGACAGATATTATCAGAGAATCAAGATAAGTGAATTCCTAGTTTATTCACAGCCTTCAATTGTTCAGGAACCAATTTAATAGGATTCAGGAGGAAAGAAAAAAATCAACTTCAAAGTTTTTGTCTGAGTGAGAATTCACTTGAAACCTTTATTTGATTTAGGCTGGTGAGCAAGCATTAATGTTGGTCCCAGCAAATGAGGACTCCTTTGGGTATCATAGTCAGAAAGGAAACTTTTCAAGATCTTTGGGCATGGATGGGTTAATGAGAGTTACTGTAAGCGCATGTCCCTATGCAAGGCTTGGTCTTCTAAGTGCAAGGGAAGTAAATAAATCAGTGAATTCATGGTAATTAATGCCATGATT
The DNA here is from genome assembly GCA_963942565.1 of Maea johnstoni. Classification (NCBI taxonomy): domain Eukaryota; kingdom Metazoa; phylum Annelida; class Polychaeta; order Spionida; family Magelonidae; genus Maea; species Maea johnstoni. Next base: position 9,080,914 of record OZ012687.1, on the reverse strand, counting down.
ATGGAATGTTCAAGCAAAGATATACAACCAGTATCAGTTCTAGGAAATAATCAACAACACCATACTGTCCAACTCCAAGTATACTTGAGACCTTCGCTACATTAATGGTTCTAGGAATGATGACATTCATTACCATACATAGTAATATATCTTATATGAAGAGAGAATGTGTCATATATATATATATATATATATATATATATATATATATATATATATATATATATATATATATATATATATATATATATATGTGTGTGTGTGTGTCTATATGTGTATGTATACATGTTTGTGTTTGTACAATGTATATTTGTGTATATACATGTAGAGAGAGAGAGAGAGAGAGAGAGAGAGAGAGAGAGAGAGAGAGAGAGAGAGTCTATAATTAACGATTCCGTGATTAGACGGAATTACACTTCCCTAGATAGTGTTGAATAACTAAAGAAGAACACATAGCCGAATGAGAGAAAACGTCACGTACCTGTAAGATTTAGTAAGACCAATATAACGACAATGCAGACGGAATATAGTATTCTCAAGTTGGTATAAAATCCCATGGTAGCTGTTCGCTTGGCCAGCGCTCGCCGGCTTCTAAATGGACACGAGAAGCGCTCTGCGTAGATAGTGGTGAAAATGGCAGAACTCTCCTCGTTAAAACTTGCGTGTTGTCCGCGACGCAGTAAGCTGGTAAGGGGGACTTCTAACTTCACTTCCGGGAGTTTACAACCAGCTCGCAGCAGGAAACCCCACCAGCCGCACAAACTCCATCAACATCGCGAGTGTGGGTATGTGGACAGCTATCTATACATGTTCTGGCACATTTGATGTTCGCTACTGGTTTTGTGCATAGTTTACCCAACGGACCGGTAAGCGGTATATGAGTAATTATGTTTACGGAAGTGATTTGTTGTCATAGATGCGAGGCCAGAACTTGTAGAAGACAGCGGGAAGGGGAAGCAGGAAACATACACAGATATAGTTCCTGAGAACCGTCTTCATCCGATAAGGAACCTGCATCACAGAGATTCCCGTTCCTTATCTAATCTTGAGAGTCCGAGAACTGACATGAGCCCGCGGCATTAACCCATTCGCATCTACATGGAGTGTGGACATAACCTAAAGACATGATCACGAACATAGCTCATCAAATTTGAAAATATTTGATGAAGGATTGTAAGATAATAACATATTAGTAAAACCTTTTTAAAATAAATCTATGTTATTAACATATGTTCATGTATAGAATTATGCTCACGCTCCAGAAGAGAATGGATGAATAAGTTGAGCAGCGCATTATCAGATTATGGAAAAAAAAGGTGACGGGATAGAAACACATCTGCATAGTCAGGAACGTGTCTCTGGTAAGACATTCCATTGAACCAGAGAGATGGATAGTCTGGAAGAACCTTTACTAGATTCCGTCGCTTTCTAAAATGTTGTTCCGATCCATAGCATCTCACTATGGCGCGCATTTAAAAAGCGACAATCGGGGGGGGGGGGGGGGGGGGGGGGGGGCGTTACGCATTTCGCGAAAGAAGGGGTCTTTTTTAAGACCTCCGCATGTCTGCGATTTTGTAAAAGAAGGGTACTTTTTTGAACCCAGGTACGAAGTTCGGGGGATGAAAATCCCCTTTACAATCGACGAAATATACGCGGCTCTGACGCCGAGTGACTCCCGAGTTTGCTGCCGCCACTTGCTGTCGCTAAACAGGCAGAGAATTATAACATCTTAGAAAGTTAAAATACGTGTTCCCCTTCATCCAATTTCAGTGTTTTGGTAAAAGAAGGGGTGTTTATTTACTTGAAAAGGTCAGCGTTTTTATTAAAATAAGGGTGATTTTTTGGCCAGAAATCAGTGCTTTAGGGGTATTTTTAAATTTTGATAACGAGCGTATGAGCCCCCTAAATACCTAAGTGCCCCCCCCCCCCCCTGGGATGTGAAGGGCTGCCAATGATGGCTTTTCAATCAATGGATCCCTTGTGACTTTCTTTTCAAATCTCCTTTTAAGTGCAAAGTGTTGTGCACGGCTAACTACATGTATTATACCTTTTTATCTTTAAGTCTCCTTGGAACTCTACCTTCGTCACACAACAGGTGTTCTGAGTTTTGGAGTTCTTTTTCAACAGAATGATGCCCTGGGACCTTCTCTTTTGATCGCCTTACAAATGTTCGACGTTAAAGGGGGCACACATGGTGTCTATTCAACTAAAAACTAAGAAATCTCCTCGGAACTCCCCAACTCTCTCATTACCGTCAGCACAGTGTTATGATATGAACATACCTCAGTCTATCATGTAATCACTAAGGCAACAGCACGACTGCCAATTGGAATTGGCCAATTGACATTTAACTTATGCTATTATCTCATTAATGGCGTCATTTCCCCTATAGCTTAAATTCCCTGCTTAGCATCCTTTCCTGCTGGACTGCTGGCATTTGACCTGAGTTTAGCGAAGTTTATTTCTGCATCAACTAACTTCTCGATTCCGATGGAATAAGTCACTCTGTGAGTGGCGGGCAACCTCTGGGCCAAGCGGTCTAACACAGTGCGCATGTCTCCAACGCACTGTTAAACTGCGAGTATAAGTATTCTGCAGTTATTCTATCTCGCCGCTTCTCCTGGTAGTTGGAATTCGAATTTTAATTTTGTGATTCCTCGTCACGTTTTCTGTCTGAAACCACCGCTTACACGGGCAACTTTCTCACACGCCTCAAGGCGAATTGAAATGGACCCATTATTTCGCGTTTTGAAGAAAAGTTGCAATGAAAAGTTATTCTGTCTCACTGCAAAAACGATGTTTTTGTTCCCTTAGAAGGAGAAGCGTTATTCCATGTGTACATCTGAATGCGATTTGAGGGAGAGTTACCACCACTTCGTATAGAACGATTTAGTTATGTGGACAAGCAATCGATTTATCTCGCGTTTGGTCTCCTCGGGGCGCCCTGGGGGAGTTACGGTTGTTTGTTTGCTCAAGTAACCACGCAATCGTTCGTCTTCCTTCAGCGCGCACCTGCCAAAACCCCCGCACATCAACGCCGACAACGCTCCCCGCTCAACACTCATTCACACCGTGGTTTACTTCAACGTCAAATCCCGCAGTTTCTCTCGTTACTCCTTTACACTTAAGATAACACTTTGTGGAGGGGCAGGTGTGACTGTAAACTCTCGGCAGTTCTGTCATAAATACTCCTCTCCATGACTCTAAGTATCCAAAACAGGAAGAAAAGAAGTGCAGAAGATATAGCTGAGATGGCGGCCGAGCCGCAACAATCAAAGAATTGGCGCACGCACGTCCAGAGTTTGGCCCGCTGGATTTTTAATAGCGTGTTGACCTAGTCGCTTTACGAATGTGCCGGTTTGTGAAGGGTTGTCTATGAAATGGTAACTTTGCAATTGAAAGACTTCTTGGGATTATCGACATTTAATATATTTGAAGGGGAAATGGTAATCAGAACATAACCAATCGCTCTCCTTCAAATATTTTGTTTAATCATTCTTAACTCCGAAGTTATTGTCAAACGTATCATAGATCCAGACGACGTTTTTTAAAGGAGGAATGTTTTATTAGAACAACTTTAGGACTGCAAAGGTTATGTGAATCTAGACGCGAGGTTCCGGAACCCGCCGATAGGCGGCTTCAAACACGTCGAATGCCTTTGTGGAACGCCTTGGATGATTGTTTCATTACTGAAAACTTGGTTCTTCCAGTTGTGTATGATAGCGTCCACTCTGTTTTGGTCATACAGCATGGATACATTCAATGGACTAATTGTACTAAGAATACACTTTTAGGAAGTTAAATAACCTTTTTTAAATCAGTGAAATTAGCGATTCTACAGTTTTGATGACGTCACAAGTAATTGGAAGCTAATTATAGAACGCGACGGTGGCAACGCGTAGCTATAGCGGCGTTCATTTTCACTACAGACCTGTAGTGTAAATGAACGCCGAACACGAACACGTTACAGTCAACCTCGCCCTCCCCCCCCTTACTACACCCATTCTACTGCCGACACATGGCATCCAACCCTAGTTCCGAAAAACTCTGGGTTTTAATCACAATTCATTGTCAAAAGTATCGCATATATACATGGCACTTTCATAAGGTCAAGCAATGTTTTCACTTCTTTTTTGTGTGACCTAAAAATAAACCGACGCAATAGTTCTACATATGCTCACTAGGTGGCAGAGTGTGATCTATTAACCTCGATGTTAGTAACCACCCTTGGCGCCATCTATGGCCAGCCAATGAACCTAACACTCTGACGTTATTAATATCCTGTCCAGTCATGAACCCACCGTAGGTGAGGTAGCAAGAGTAATATATAAATTCTTCTGTTTCGTTTTTCTCTTCTGTTCCATTTAAGTGTAAAATTTGCTATTTTGACCAGTCCAATGATCACTGCACATCAGTCGCCGTAGTTCTTTATTCTCACTCTGGTCGTAACAGATCCATATTTCATAACCCCCTTAGATACGGATGAACGCGTTTATCGAACTGTCTCGGGAAATACGCTCAGGCAGTTTAAAGGAAGACATGGACTTATCCATCCACCTCTAAAGCCTATAATGGTCCGGCGTATCGAGGGAATATCTCGATATCAAAGCAATATTTCCAGAAACGTTTGACCTGAGACTATCAAAACGGGGGAACCTGCTTCCAGCAGATCTAGCGGAGAGACCAGGGGTGCGGGTCACAATAAGGGAATAACTGAAATACCCAGCTTGCAGCCAATAGCAAAATGCAAGTGACTGGCCAATAATGACCCGAGTGCACCGCTGATTACACAGCAGGCGTGTTAGTCATGCTGGGCAACACAGTTACGCGTCTCTTGCGCACTGGACCTATACATGTGATCGTATGCTAATTGGTCCATGGCTCCATTTCACTATTATCTTTCTTCCAGTTGACTTGGAGTCGTTGTTTCTGAAGGGCTTACCCATTCCTCTTCAGATATGTTTTGAATATATGATATTATATTCGATGGGTCATTGTTTAGATCGTTTAACCAAAGTTAGACAACGTCATTCGGTCAGATAATTCCGCTTTAATAGCAAGATATATAATTGTGTCAGACCTTGTGGACGCTACAGATAAGAAAGTATGTAAAACTATTCATGTCCTAGAATTCCATTAGAATCCACCATCTGTAACATATGATAGCAAAATAACGCTGGAATAAAGGGTAAATTTGCAAAGCATTTCAAACAGATTTAGTTGTTATGATTATTTTTCTTGCTTCAGGCATCTCATCAAAAGGTATCTTTCAAAATGCCAGACCTTTCGGGGCACTACAGACACGAAAAGCTTATGGCACAGCGCCAGCTGATCGATATTACATATCAATAAGTTGTGAGAACATCATTGTCATTCATTGGTTTAACACCTTCTACGATAATCTGCGTAATTTCCGGCAAATATGTGTAGCCCAATACATGTGGGGATTACAACAATACGGAGTTGCCCCTTTGGCCGAGTAACCCAGTGAAAGACCCAAGGCTAGCTATAGTTATTATGCGCAGTTGTGCGATTTAGATGCGCATCCGTCAATTGTTAGCCTTTTGAAATGGAATCCGATGCGCGAATCTTTATGAAGTCTTTGACAAATTGGGGAAATTCGACCATTATGTGGCAAAATGGTTTGTTCTTATTGTGGAGGTTCTTCCCAACAAACAATACTGAGCCATGAGACGTGATTCTATACGAAAACACACTGCATGACATATACAACGGAATATAATACCCTGAACAGTTGTAATCGAAATGATACAAACAAAGTACAGTCAAACCTGACCGAGAGACCACCCCCGAACAAGGACCCCCTCCCGACAAAGACCGCTCAAAATCCCCCCGAGAGAAATTACTCTATATTTCCCCTCCGAATAGAGACCCCTTGTCAACAAAGACCAGAGACCGCCTTTTTTCTTCCCAAAGCCCATGTTTCACCTGTGAACAAGGACCACTTTCAGAAATAGACATTTCCAAGTCTCTTTGTTGACAGAAATTTGTCATCCTGATTTTCAGTAAGTCATAACCATTACTTTTTGTAAGGGGATTAAAGGGATACATACCACACACACACATGCAGCAGTGGGGTACGATTGTAATTTAACCCAAGCCTGGGTATGGACCTGTGTAAGTTAAATTTGACCCAAGCCAGCTAATGTTCAATTGCAATTTTGTCATCCTTTGTCTTGATGAAAAATGAGGTCACATATCTTTAGTTTGCTTTGAGATTTTGTGCAGTACGGTTGATAACCTAGGTAGAGATGCCACCTAAAAGGAAGCTTCTTACCTTGGATGAAAGAGCTAAGGTAATAGAACTCAACAATAAGAGCAGATAGATAGCCGAGGACTTTGGAGTTGGAAAAACCCAGGTTCCCAAGTACATGAACATGTATATCTTTCTCATTCTGAATGAGTGTAACTTTCTTATTCTGAATGCTCATATAAATGATAACTGCCAAAACATGTACTGCTTTTCCTAGCCTTACCTTTATTTGTGGTATTATGAAATATAATATGTGATATTAATTAACCTTTTAATCAGATACATTTTAGTCTTCTTTACATTTTACCCACCAATTTGTGATTTATTTTTAAACAGATTAAACCATGAAAAAATAGTATGCAATCTATGCACCCTTATGAAAATAGCATAAGTAATCAACCCCCCGAACAAAGCCCACCTGTGAACAAAGACCGTTTTTTTACTTCCCAAGGGTGGTCTTTATTCGCAAGTTTGACTGTAACTGGAAAGATAATGATAACTTCAAATATATTGAATATTGAAAAGGTGATGAAAATAAAGGAAGACATATACAATAAACCGCTGTCGAACAATGTCATTGATTTAATGGGAGTTTGAAATCAAGAAAAAGAAATTCAAATAATTAAAAAGATACTATGGCTTCATTTAGCATCATTGTTTTACAATGATCGGTGTTGGCACAGTTTTTTGCATCTCCCTTGAATGTATTAAAGATTAAATGCATATTTTTACATAAAGTATGTGGGTGCTAAAATATGCAGACTGTCGAGCCGGATTTGAACACGGGACTTAAGGCAGTGGAGAAAGACAGCGAGCATGCAGTGGCAGCACCTTAGACCACTTGGCTGTCGGGGCAAGCCCCTCATTGATTAAAAAATAGAGAATTCTGTTTATTTCTTTTCAAAATAATCTTGCGACTTCTACAGTCTCCTTTTTGCCAGGAGCTCCAAGAAACGTGGTCCTACTTAGACATTGAAAATATCGTGTAACGGTTGCCTCCGAAGTATGAACTACAAATCAATACGATTACGATTCCCAACGACTTAGCACGAATAGCAAAAGCTTCGTGTATAGTAAGTAATTCGTGGCAGCCCGGATACTTGATTCCCGGATCTCGACACCAAGATCGACAAGAATGGGCAATGATGGGACTAGAACGAAATACATGTATCTGACTCTACATTTGCCTAGATGATGATTTTCTATGTTAATTTGGCTATTTCTATGTTAATTTGGCTATTTGGACGTTTATAAGATAATAATAAACAAAATAAAATGAAACAAAATAAAATAAAATAAAATAAAATAAAGTGGCTAGATCAGTCTGATGTAGTGTATTGCCCTTAGAATGTTTAAAAATGTTCTGCAAAAGTATTTTTATCAGGCGAATATCTGTTAAAAGACATCTTTTTATGCCAACGAAATCCTGAACATAATTAATAAACGTCCAAATAACCAAATTAACATAGAAAATCAACATCTAGGCAAATGTAGAGTCAGATATTTCGGTCTATGATGGGACTAGACTGATCGGCCAGACGTGCTTACCCCATTCTGGGGCGTGTGCACGATCTGGCATAAATCAATATATCTTGATGTTCAGGGATATTTTGAGAACTATTTAACTGATAGCTACTGCTCCAATTCTTTTCCAAATATTGCCATAATTGAAAGAGTTATGTTGAAAATTGTCAGCCTATGTGCCAACTCCAGATGCAAAAGGGTTATAATGTTGGCCCTTTAGAGGTTTCGATTTTTTTCTAATAGGATATTTTTGCATGAAATTTGAAATAGAATCATCGTTCGTGTGAGAGCTAGCTCTATTAACAGCAATTATCACACATGGCTTTATCATTTAGTTTCATAAAGAATTTGAGATTCATGGTTCTAAAATCGATAGAATATTACGCATGTATTTCGATCACAATTATGTTTAATTGCATTAGATTTGAAGCTACAAAATAACGAGTAAGCGATATATCGGTAAATTGGAACGTTGATTTCATCTCTACCTCCTCTCCACTGGAAAGTTTACGTGAATGCGTCTATTTGAAAGGGCACGGGATGGATGGGGGCTGCCCCAGTAGCCCAGCCGTCTTCGGCTAAGCACGCTGACTGCTGGCTGTCTCTCAACTCACTCTCAACTCAGCCAAATTCCTGGGTCCGTATCCATCGCGATACTTCAGTTAAAGTTACCAGTGACTCAAAGTTAATCGTTCTTTTCACTAGTCATTTTAAGTTTCATCGACCACTAAGTACTGGATAGTTGGAATTTGGAATCTCGATTATTGTTACTTTTTCTGCCACATGAAGGATAACTCGTGACTAGCCATTTGTAAGTGATGGAGGACACCGGAGACGGAGATCCCGGCGGAAACCACCGCCTAAGTCAATGACACATGGTTCGGCCAGAGACAGTGAGCAGACAGTGCCCGGGGGGAGCACTCAGGTACAGAGGGGGGGCCGCACCTTCGTTACGTATTTCGCGGAAGAAGGGTTCTTTTTTTAAGACCTCCGCATGTCCGCGATTTTGCAAAAGAAGGGTACTTTTTTGTACCCAGGTACGAAGTATGGGGGTCAAAATCCCCTTACAATCCACGAAATATACGCGACTCTGACGCTGAGTGACTCCCGAAGTAACCAGCGCTTTCGAGTTTGCTGACGCCACTTGCTGCCGCTAAACAAGCAGACCCAGCGGGCACTGTACGTACAATGTACGTACATTGTACGTACATTGTACCAACTGTACGTACATTGTACGTACATTGTACGTACAGTGCCCGCTGGGGAGGAATATAAAATTTTAAGTTAAAATACGCGTTCCCGTTCATCCAATGTCAGTGTTTTGATAAAAGAAGGGTTGTTTATTTAGCGGAAAAAATCAGCGTTTTATTAAAATAAGGGTGCTTTTTTGGCCAGAAATCAGTGCTTTAGGGGTATTTTTTAATTTTGATAACGAACGTATGCACCCCCCTAAATACCCAAGTGCCCCCCCCCCCCCCCCCCCCCGGGAGACAGTGGCATCCTGAAAGAACAACGTGACGATCTACGAAATTCCAAATCCTTTAAAAGAAGTGACCCCCGCCGACCCCCCTACTTCTCTATGAGAACTTGGCGGCAACTCCTACCCAGACACTTAGTCCTCCCGCCTGCAATAAAGAAGGTGTAATGAAAATTGATGGTGTTCATGACATCTGCTGCAGGATTATTGTCAACTCCCCCCGCATCACCCGTGGCATTCATCAAGATTTACTCCCGCAGCCGTGGGCTTTAATTGTGAGCTAGCGGCGGCCTCGGTGGAGGTGGGTGAAGGGCCCAGCTTTTCTCCTGCCCCGGAACACTCAGAGGCCGCGGCTAAATATGCTCTCCAGACTTAACATACGTCTTGCAGGCAGAGGACTAGACTTGAAACAAGTCTGTGCTATGGCTGTGATGATAGTAGCACACTCAAAATAAACCGTTTCCTAGTTTAGCACTCTTGTCCTCTTTCTAACAATTGTTATTCACTCCCTGTGGTCTTGGTGTTTCAACTATAGGGTTTCTTTAACTTAGCTGTTTGAGCTCACCTGGATGGGATCACAGTTTCTATTTTACAATCTTTACCTCAAATGACATATTCTTGGCCAATAAAGGGTAATTTCTATTGTAAATATAATGCACGTCTGCTAAACGCCCTAGGCTAAGGTAACAGGATGGAAATTGAAATTCCTGCAAGACTTTACAGCACACAATTTAGGTAGAAATATTACTAACGAAATAGTTAAACAACAGTTGGAGACAGCAAGTGAACCAGTATAAGTGTAGTGCTGTCGCTAACAGTGATCTACTCCTAGTTGATTTCATTCCAAGTTTCGTTCTGTATCAATCCTACAGGGGGAGCCATTAGAGCTGTGTTTGAGTGAGTTACTCTGACCCGTGAGAACTGTGCTGCCATCTAGAGTTTGATAGAGACATCACACCTGTTTATCAACAGCTCAAGTTATGGCAATGTACCTAACTCGGCCTGCGAACCAGGCTAGCAAAGGAGAAATATCATTACTGCAAGTTCCCCAGTAGTGTATGAGCCCCAACATCTTATTGGTGCATGCGTGTTCTTGTCAATATATTTTTTATTGACTGTAGATGTTCTACAAAAGGTATATAATTGAACAATATTACAAAATAGTATGCAAACAGGAGCAAACATAAATAAAATTAGAAATAGAACAGAAAATTTAAACAGAAAAAGACGTGTATGGGGTACCATTGGTCAGACTGAAAACATCTGTGGTCCCTTAACGCAGAAATGCTCACAACGGCCAAAAGCAGCCTGACAATTTTGAAGAAATCTTGCAGGCAAACGCACAAGTAGAAAACTATTTGAAGGAGAAATGTTCATCAGAACATTGGCAACAACTCTCCTTCAAATATTTTATAAATATCATCATCAATTCTGAAGTTATTGTAAAAAGTATCATAGATCCAGACGACAATTGCTGGAGGAACTCCTAAGTATTAATGGGTTAAGGATATACCATATCACGCGCAAAAGTTGTTTGCTGAAAAGACCATCCGCAATGTGCTGTTTTTGTGCGTTTCGCGTTTCGAACATAGATCCAAACATCCATGGACATGCTCAGATCAGCTGAACGCAGCCTAACAATTCTGGTGAAATCTTTCAGCAATAACATATGTTAAAATAATTGCAGGAGAAATGTTTATCAGAACAATACCCAGCAACTCTCCATAAAATATTTTGTTATGTCATTCTTAATTCAAAAATGATTGTCAAAAGCACCATATATCCAAATGAAACTTTCTAGAGGAACTCGGAATCCTGTGTTGTGGATTTGTTCTGAATGAGGGGTGTTCATTTAGACAAGGGGGTAGATAAGCCTCATACGTTTTACGCAAAACTGATGAAAAGTGGCAATTGTAGCAAAATATCAATATTTTGAATTTTGAAGGATGTTTGAGGTTCTCCCCTCCTGTATCTCCTGGGACCTGTGTACATGTCTCAGGTACTCACAACTCCTTCTGCTGCCACAAGGACCATTAATTTGTGGGACTCTGGGATTTTATACCAACTGAACATGGCTAAACACCATGTCTTGTCCTTATTTTGGTCTTAGTAAATCTTATTGCTTAGCGGTTTCTCCCTCAATTCATACTGTTATCAGTAAAAAAAATTAAAACAATAATAATAATAATAATGATAATAACGGTAATAATAATAAATATATTATAATAATAATAATAATAATAAAAATAATAATAATAATAATATAATAATAATATAATAATAATGATGATAATAATGATAATAATAATATATTTGATTTTAAACATCGCAGCCATTTCATCTTTTGAAGTGTATTATGAAAACAAAAACATTTTTGGTCATCTTTATTATCGTCACTACAATCATATAACTGGTAGTCTTCAAAACAGCAAAAAGTGATGACAAAATATCATTTTGTTTTGTAACTTAATTATTCATACTGCCTGGGATGAAACAGATTTATATAAATAAAAGTTGCAAAGGAATAGAAAGGGTCAAGTTATTTAGCAGCAAGTTTTCAGTTGCAATGAGTTTTGTAGAATTATTTCAACAAAAATAGATTTTTTCAAGTTCATACCATTTTATTCAATAAATATCAACACATTGATGAACTCACATCTCTTAATGAGTAATACCTGTACACTATTAAACATATGTTTCTGAGTATATATGTAAATCATTATCTGTGTATGTGTGCATATATATATATATATATATATATATATATATATATATATATATATATATATATATATATATATATATATATATATATATATATATATATATATATATATATATATATATACATATATATCAGTTTTGGTTAAAAAGGGGTTCAAGGGGGTTAAACAAACCCTCCTTTACAATGCAAAATGTTGATATATATATATATATATATATATATATATATATATATATATATATACATACATACATACATACATACATACATACATACATACATACATATATATATATATATATATATATATATATATATATATATATATATATATAAATATACATACATATGTGCTTTTATACAAATTCTGCGATATTGGTATAATAAATAGTTCAAAAAATATATAAATATTGCAAGTTTTGACCACTTGATTTCTGCACAAAATGCACAAACAATATGAAATACACTCAGAGATTCCAAAGGTGCTACTCAGTAGCAGGACTTAACGATACATAATTTGAATATAAACGGTAAATCAAGTATCACAGCAAATGCAATCTTTGTTTTACTAGTAAATAATTTAAGGCAGCATATTATGAACTTAAAATTTTCATCTAAAATAAGTGATGCAGTAACAAAGAGTCAAAGAGACATATGTAACTTATCAGTATCCTAGGTTAATCCCTTTGTTTTTGAAAATAAATTCTGACCTTTCAAATTATCTTCACTTTAGTATACCTGACATGCATTAACATTATACAGACATTTTTACCCATTAATGCGAAGGGCTGCCCTTGTCTAGATCTGACACTTGGGAAAACAATGTAATCAAACAGGAATTACCACAATATTTGATGGGTTTTATTTGATTTGACTTAGTTCCCTACAACCCATTGGCAGAAAGCGTACTCTGGTCCTCTTCAAAGCATAATCCATGGAGAATTCCTATTGGTCAGCCCTTGCTAACTGGGATGATTTGAAATTTCATCAACTTTCAACTGTCATTTTTCTGCCAAATTAGCCACCAGCAGCATAAGGGTTAACCCTTATGCTGGTGGTGGCTAATTTGGCCAATACAAAATGATGCAAAAAACCTGGAACATGACTGAAACCCTGGCAAATGGGTATTCATATGAGAGTACTCAGCTATAGCTTTCCAATGAATACCAACTTGACAGGGTTTAGATGGTTTTCAAAAGTCTTTGTGACATTGTGGTTTGGACAAAAGTAGCCTCAGCATCAGAAGGGTTAAGGGTTAAGGATTAAGCATGACTAGCAGGTTTTTTATGATGGATGAAACCAGAGTACCTGGGGAAAAACAACACTTAACCCCAGTGAAGTTCCAGGATGCTTTTCCATTTGTAAGCCAAGAAGGAACTCTCATGAGTGGAGTCCTGTAGTGTGAAGCAGGTAGTCAGGCGTAATGGGCTGGGTCTACTTGATGTTATCCCATGATATCAATTTCCAATTTCTGAAAAATGCAAAACAAGAAAATCACATCAAATAAACTGCTGGTACCTTGATTTAAAAGAGAAGATATGTGAAGCTAAAATAATCACTCTGAAGAAAAGATGTCTGAACTATTATATTCATCATTGTTTTTTACTTGTTAAAGTATGTATACAGAATTCAGTTTGGCAACATAATGGAATGTATCCTTTGGGAGACAAGCAATGTCATGCTTTCAGATTCCCTAGGAATAGAAACTCAAACATCTTTGGCATAACTTCAGAAAAAAGTTGAAATTAAAAAAAAAATGTGTCACCATTCCCTCGTAAATACTGTAAGCAAAAATTTATACCAAACTTTGAGCAAATTTGTTTACATTTGATACCCATGTTTTGGTGAAATTCCATGCATAGAAAAGAGCCAAACAACTTCCACTGCTTGTGTGTGCAAGCCTATGAGTGGAGCTGTGATATGTGGCCTCGCATTCTGCTCAGTGATGGACTAGACAGTTACAGTTGGTCTTATTATTAGGAAAAAAGAATGTGGGTTTTAACTTACTTAAAAATCTCAAAATGACTATGCATTCGCATACAGCATAAGCTACCTTAACTATCATAGGTTAGATCAATATACTAGGGAACTTGCCAGAATACAAAGGAACAATGGATGGGAGTTATGTGGATAAAAGCATAAATAAAATAAGGATCTGACAGTGACTAGTTATAACCCTATTTAGCTTTTTTATTAGATAATTTGAAGTGATTTAGTACAATTCAAGAAGATGGAATATGTTGTACTGCTGTACACAAGTAAGGTTAAAAAACTTCAGATTTAAGGGCCCATATAATTGCAGAGACTTGGTCTAATATACAATTGCAGCAGTGCCCCTAGATGTTTAGCACTTGAGTGTGTTAGTCATCAAAGTTGGGGATTAAAGCAGCATGTTAAAAAGAGAATACATAGCATGCAACATGCCACAGCAGAAGTCTAATGGAACTAAGCAGTTAGTTGCTATGAGCCAATAGTACTGAATCAAATATCTTAGGTGACAGACAACAGAGGATAGGGGAGTCAAACACATGCAGAAATATGAGAGTCGTGAAGAGCAAGGAGTTAGATCAAAGAGCCCGCTGACAGTTGTTATTGGAGAAGGACCAGTGTCCCACACATGCAGAAATATGAGAGTCATGGAGAGCAAGGAGAAAGATCAAAGAGACCGCTGACAGTTGTTATTGGAGAAGGACCAGTGTCCCACACATGCAGAATTATGAGAGTCATGGAGAGCAGGGTATCAGATCAAAGGGCCTGCTGACAGTTGTTTTTTGAGGAGGACCAGTGTCCCACACATGCAGAATTATGAGAGTCATGGAGAGCAGGGAGTCAGACCAAAGAGCCCACTGGCAGTTGTTGTTGAGGAGGACCAGTGTCCCACACATGCAGAATTATGAGAGTCATGGAGAGCAGGAAGTAAGACCAAAGAGCCCGCTGACAGTTGTTGTTGAGGAGGACCAGTGTCCTACACATGCAGAGTTATGAGAGTCATGGGGAGCAGGGAGTCTGATCAAAGAGCCTGCGGACAGTTGTTGTTTGAGGAGGACCAGTGTCCCGCACATGCAGAGTTATGAGAGTCATGGAGAGCAGGGATTCCGATCAAAAAGCTTGTCAATGGCTGGTGTTCTAAGGAGGACCAGTGTCCCACACACAGACCCTTAGAGGCTACATCCACCTACCATCACCTGCACTACCGCCGCCCAAAAAATACGGGAATACTTTGTTGCAAAAGAATGGGATGAGAATGGGACAAGACTGTGGCACGACCTGTGGCAACAGAAAATGACAAAGCAAAAACATAAAGCCAAAACCAAAAAGAAAATCCACAAATGTATTGTTAGAAAGCAAGCTTGCAGTGGTGCTACTTTAATTGCTATCTAGTGTTAATATGTTGTGGCATTTCAAGCCGTGTCTTTGATAATATAATGCATCAATGGTCAAGGAATATGCAGTGATGTCAAAGATATTGTCCTGCAGCATAGGCAATTCATAAGTCATTTCAAATATTGTCAACATGTGGCACTAGCATAATAGCCATATTATTAGTTATGCCGTGTTTGAAAGTGCGATCAGCCCTGATATCCAAACGAAGCCGTCCAGATCTCACGAGGCGGAGCCGAGTGTCATTGGGATGACTTAGGGTGGATAGCAGGCCGGATTGCACTTTCAACAGCGCGTAACAAATCTATCATCTGCTCTTTCATGCTAAGAAAAAATAAAAATAAAAATACATCTCAAAATTGTTTAAATAACAAGGCTGGTGCCAAAGTGGTAATATTGAAATTGCCGTTCGATATTGAATTGTGCTGTTTGATGTTGAATCTACAAAGTGTAAATGGCTCCAGGTCTAACACCTATTGACCAATCAGCATAAAGATATACAGAGGAGCAGGTGATAATGTAAAATATGAAGACTTGGATCAATCATTAAACATCAACCATCAATGCAATACTAGTAGTCCTAATGAAGGATTTGCCTGTGTATTTTGAGTCTGTGTTAGATGACCAGTGTGATTATATTGATGTTTGAAGGAAGCATGATCGTTCAGGAGTTTGCATAAGTTGGAATGACTTTTGATTGGTGCGCCTATGCAAGATCAGCCTGCTTTCTAGCTCAGCATGCAACATAACCACTGGCCCTGTTGCAAGTTGCAAGTGAATTTGGCAAAAAACGACAACAGGGCAAGCTGAACAAGACCCTGACTTGCCCTGTCCGGCGAGTAATGTTTTGGGCAAAGTCCAATCTCCCCTTTGTTTAACAGAGTGGCAGGGCAAGTGAAAGTGCAGGGGGGCAAGTCAACTTGAGGGGCAGCTTGCCCTGCTCAGAAGATACTTGTTTTGCAATCTATGTTGCACCCTGTAGCTGCGTGGTCAAGTCAGTGTCTGCAGGCAGCGTGTTCTCCTAGCAGTGCCCCTTTATGGTAGCATGTTCACCTGGGAGTTTGAGTGTGCATAAGTTGTAGTGCACTACCTATTTAAGATCACATGTGTGCTTAGTCAATGTTTGGAGACATTCTCTCAGAAGTAGAGTTCTAGTGCCCTCTGATGCATAAGTCTATTTTAGGTCACATGTGTTCTGCTCAGTGTAGATAGAGGTACCCCATTCTCACCTGTGTTTGTGGTGCCTCCTCGTAGCTGCACCTTGAAGTAGGTCTGGAGGAACTTGGAGCAGCTGGCGACATCTATACCAGAGCCTGTGAACCTCGCCCCTTCAGGGGAGCTTGGGAGCAGATCTGGAAAAGGCAGAGCGATAAGGATGGAAACAAGACCATAAGAACTCTGAACTGCAGCAAAGTTTGCCTGTTAGGATTCCACCTCTGACAGGATTTGAATCTGGTGTGAGGCATGTGAGAAAGTTGCCAGTGAATCGGGGTTAGGCAATGGTTTTCCTTGGGTCTTCTCCTCCATTAAAAGTAATTGCCAACGATTCAACCTCAACATGGAAGATAGTATGGTGAAAATGAAATGTTAAGACTCCCTTTGAAAGCTTTGTCTGAATTCAGGTCATTAACGGCCGGAGGATCAAATTTCTAAATTGGCGGTAATAGAGTAATGGAGTTTATTTCCTGTAGATATGTTTTAGGGTACTAAATGTTGTTTTACGTTACCTGAGAGTAGAATGATGTGTCTGAAGATGCGATGGTGTTTGATCTGGAGCTGAACGAGGCACTGCTGAAAGGTGTTCACTTCATCATCGTCTTTGCTTTCATCACAGTCATGGGGGCCCAGGAAATCCACTACGCCTTTGCTGTTGAAGTCCCTGAGCACGGCCAGGACCTCCTTGGCGTGGTTCTGCTTCTCTATGTCTGCCAGCACACTGAAAGGAAACAATGGTGGACAGTATGTTAACCCTTATGCTACTGGTGGCTAATTTTCCTAATACCAAGTGATGTTAAACAGCTGGAAAATGACTGAAACCCTGGCACATAGGTACTAATCGGAGAGAACTCAGTGAGAGCTATCCAATTAATACCAACATTACAGGCTTTAGATGGTTTTCAAAAATATTTGCGTCCATGTTCTTAGAACGAAAGTAATCTCAGCATTGGAAGGGTTAAAATTATATTAAACCCATGTGCAATCAAAGTGCACAGATGATCTGAAAATATGAACTCATCAATGCTTTCAGCAGCCATTAACAGTCAGGCAATTTTGGTTAAATCTTTCTGGAGAAAGAAGTTACAAACATATATGAAAGACATATGTTAAAACGACACCTTCCAGAGAAGCTCTTAACCCATTCACACTCAGGGCGGCCAAAACAGGCCTGACAATTCTGGAAATATTTTTCTAACAAAAGCATTTTTTGAAATATATTTTAAGAAGAAATGTGAACCAAATGTCAAACAACAATTCTCCATCAAATTTTTTTTGAACTTCGCTTCATTCCCGAAGTAGTTTTCAAAAGTATGAAAGTGGCAGACGATACTTTCTAAAGGAACTCTGAGTGTGAATGGGTTAAACATTAAAGGTTTAACCATTACTAATGAAATAGAACAGTGATTGAAAAATATTTAAAGAGGAGTTGTTGAACGCAACAAAAACACCACATAGTTCTCAAATATTGTTTTGTTATCAATATATTTCTATATTTGTCAGACCATGTGGGAAAGAGTTAAAAATCTTTAGAGAGGGGTTGTTAAACCTAAAGAGAACAACTCATTAATTCAATAATCCTCAAAATAACGCACAGCAGGTTTTTCTCATGTGCGTCAGTAGTGCTGATATTCTGCCTAGCTTGTGGGTACGTACCTGTGCTGCTGTAGCCGCTTTAGGGTGCGGGCGTGGACCTTCAGGCTCCAGGGTTGTCCTGCACTGCACTGGATCCTCATGTGCTCCAACAGCACCTGCACATGCGCTGAAACAAACAAACAAACATATCAATTTTCAACCAATATGCTGCTGGTGGCTAATTTGGGCAATACAAAATGATGCAAATTACCTGAAAAAGTTTCAAATATTGAAACCCTGGCACATGGGTACTCATCAGAGTGTACTCAGTGAGAGCTATCTAATAAATACCCATAGGACAGGGTTTAGATGGTTTTCAAAAATCTTTGCATCTGTGTGCTTTGGATGAAAGAAGTCTCAGCATTGGAATGGTTAACTTTTTTTATGATCACTTTTTTCTACCTTATCAGAGCTAAATTACACCCACAGAGTGCTAGTGAGAGTGAGTATATTCATGTGCTTACCTGGTGGTAATGAGATGAGAACAGAGCTATCGGGCACGACCACGCCTCCCTTCTGAAACACCAGCATGTGAGAGCGGTTCTTCACGTCATACACGTCATTGTAACACTGGAACTTGATTGTCTCCCTCAGTTTGAGTTGTAGGAGGTTAGGGATCTCGTGCAGTTTTTGGATGCTCTTTGAGTAAATGAAGACCTCCACATGACCTTCTGGAATACTGGATTGTTGAGGATCAAACTCCCTGGCCCCTACGAAGTCAAGGAATTTCTGAAAGAGAAACAACAATAAGCAAATGTATGGATATATTGATAACAAAGGAATATGTGAATAAAATTTGTGATTTTGGTAGTGGTTAACAATTCCACTAGAAATATTGTTCTAATATCAATATCAATATCAATAAGTGGATTAACTCAGAAGCATAAGGCACATATTATGTAGATATCTTGATAACAAAGGAATATGTGAATGAAATTTGTGGTTTGGTTGTAAATAGCAAACCCACTTTGAATATTTTTCAAATATTCATATTAATTAACAATTAACTAGCTAATAATACACATAAATTTCCTGAGAGTGTGTGTATTGCACTCTTAGTGAAGAAAGTTTTTGTGCTCTGAATGATGTTTTACAATAGGAGGCCCATGGACTTAAGTTGAGGAATTCCTTAGGCTTAGGGGTGGTTCCTTGAGGACCAATGATTCCCTGAATCAAATCCTTAAGGTAACCCAAAATCTTATAAGATTTTCACTTAAGTTTATCCTAAACACACAGAAAACCTTTAAAAACATGTATCACACAAACCCTATAAATTTGCTCTTAAAATCTAAGGGTAAGAAAAGGAAAATTGGGTACGTTTCCTTGTATTTTGATAGAAAATTTTAAGGTTACCCTTGATATCAAATGGTTATCTCTGTGGTAACCTTGAGTGACAATATCACCTTAAAATGTTTTATGTGACGGGCCCAGTAGCTGAGCTGAGTGTTGCCTTACCTTGATGTTGGCGCAGTAGGGGTCGTGCTGGTGGTTGAAGACGTAGCTGTGCGCGTCCTGGAAGCGAGCCCTCACCTCGCTCTCCTCCTCCCGAGAGCCGTCAATCACATCCTGCAGCAGCTGCGTCTTGATGCCGCGGGGCTTGCCGAACAACAGGAACTGGTAGCTCAGGAGGTCCGGCCGCGCTGCTGCTGTGTCACCCCTCCTGGTTTCCTTGCTGGCCACCAGGGGGCAGTACTCCTGAGATCCCTCTAAGCCAACGCTCGCTGCTGCACCCCTCCTGGTTTCCGTTCTGGCCACTAGAGGGAAGTGCTCATGAGATCCCTCTGCGGCGACGCCCACTGCTTTCTGCTCATTGGTCCTGCTGCTTGGCTGGTGTTGACCCTCCATTGGTTGATTTGGCTCGTCAATCACCTTCGCAGATGCTCTGTGACTTTTTTGACCCTGTAACTCATCACAACGTTTCAACACAACTTTTAGTTCTGGTTGACCCATCTGTCTATTGGTGGCTCCTGGAGTTACATCCTGCTCTGGTAGTTTATCCTGGGAGAGACCTTGACCAGGATCAGGTGACGGTTGCTTCTCCTTGGATGAATCTGGAAGATTTTTCTTTGGATTTTGCGATGGTAGGGGCTCATTGAATTTGATATTTTGGACCATCTCCTTTGTTCCTTGCTGCTGGGAAGGTGATGACTGGATCGGGGACTTGTGAGGCTTTGAGGGTTGTGGCGGCTCTGCTCCAGGACAGACACTACTAGTTTCTCTGGTTGGATATGTGCGGAGCCCGGGTACCTTTACAGAAAGAGAGTGCTCATTGCCAACCTGTACTGATGGTTGGTCAGAAGGGAGATCTGGACCTTGTGCTGTAGGACCTGCAAGAGTTCCAGGAGAAGGAGAACCTTGTTCCATTGCTGGAGTCCTAGGCTTTTGAGATTCATGATGTAAAACAGGTCTGGTTGTGGAGCAGACCTGTGGAGTCCTTTGGCCAGAATTAGTCACTGCAGGAAACAGTGAAGACTCTAGACCAGGTCTAGCCATTGATAGGCCATGTAGTCTCTGAAGAGTCTCTAGACCTGGTCTCACTACAGGTGGATCCTGTGGAATCTCCGGACCTGGTCTAGATGGAGGTGGACCTTGTGAATTCTCTGGACCTGGTCTAGATAAAGGAGGACCCTGAGAATTCTCTGGACCTGGTCTACTTGGAGGTGCACCCTGAGAAGTCCATGTACCAGGTTTAGATGGAGGTGGACCTTGTGAAATCTCTGAACCTGGTCTAGATGCAGGTGGACCCAGTCTAGATGGAGGTGGACCCTGTGCATTCCCTAGACCTGGTCTAGATAAAGGTGGACCATGTGGATTTTCTGGACCTGATCCTAAAAGAGATGGACCCTGCTGATAAGGATGCGGTGCTCTGTGACCAGGATGACCAGGATGCGGACCAGGAAGGTTCTGTCTAGGATGCGGCGGTCTGAGTGAACCTGGGATATGTGGATGCTGAAGAGTAGAAGATGGATTTTGATGACGAGGATCAAATGGCAAGCAAGGTCTGAATGGAGCCGAGGACGTCGCTGTTGCCCCCTGCTGCTGCTGCATGTGGAGAGAGCAAGGCTCTGAAGGACCTGGGAGATAATGTGGACCATCATGCGGACTGGGTCCTGGATGCCTCATAGGACTCTGTTGTAGATTAGGTCTCACTATGGGTCCACCGGGTCTATTAAAATTAGGACCAGAAGGGACCCCAGGATGTGGCTGCATCTGAGGAGGTCTTGATGTTCTAGGCTCCATGGGACTCGCCATGAATGGTCTGACGGGTCTAGCGAAGCGTTGCTCTGGAGTGAAAGATCTTTCGTGTCCACCAGGGCCTCTTTGCGACCACAGTGGGTGAGGGGGTCTTTGGTTGCCACCAGGAAAACTGGGATGGTGGAGTTGAGGTCTCTGGTGCTGCAGGAATGGTTCTCTAGGCTGGTGGTGTGGCTGCTGGTGCAGGGGATGGTGTGGTGGCCGGTGACCTAGGTCCTGATGGTGATCAGGTATGCGATGCTGGTCCATGGGTTGACCATAGTAAGCACCGCTGTTGGTTTGGCTGAACTCCTGCATCTGAGCATATTCCGGGGACAATAGCGGATCATCTGCCACTGTCGGTGTAGATAGCAGAGGTTGTGGACCTGCTGGATTTTGATGTATATTTTGCTGGTGCTGGCCTCCTGAGCTGTGGGCGGGTGGCTGGGGAATAGGTGGTCCTCCGTACACAGACGCCGCTGTTCCACTCATTGGATGAGGCATGGCAGTCGGCTGCTCATTGTACTGAGCTTGTTGGAGCACAGCTTGGTGGTGAGTCTCACTTGGTACGCCCCGAGGTAGCCATGCTTGAAAATGTGATGGACTTGACATGTGCTGAGAATCGATAGCATGACCCGAAACAACAGACTGGATAAATTGCTGTTTATCCTCCAGTTCATAAGTGATTGCTTTAGCTTGATAAAGAGCTTGTGGCCCTTTGTGTGCACCAGCTTTAATTTGACTACTTCTTGGTGTTACCTTGCTCTTGGAAAGGACAGGGATAGGCTGGCCTTGTGTTTTAGTTGATGCCGTTGATCGCCCTGCGAGGACGCTGATTGGTTGAGAGAGTGCTGAGGGTGGGAGTGGAATACTGGCCAGCTCTAAGGTACTGGAAACCACAGGTTCTGTTGAAGTGGTGGTACACCTTTCCCTCTGTACTCTTGATCCTAACAAGCTTGAATCTTTCACACTGCACTCACTGGAGACTATTTTATCTATGTCTAGTTTAGATGCTTCTATTTCTGCCTGGTCTTTGGCACTTGACTCTTTCTCTTCTTTCTTAGAAGAAATACCAAGTTTTTTCTCTGCTGCAGAACCATCACTAGTGTTGCTAATATGTAATGGTCCAGATGTTTTCAACCCAATATCACCTTTTATATGCAGGGTAGATACTGAATCGGATTGAGAATCATAACTTGATGCTTTTACTAGATTTTGCTTTTCTATGACAATGGGAAAGTTTCTATACTTTGCAATGCCTGAACTGTCAGATTTCTCAGCCTTCACAAAGGTATGGGTCTCCTGCTCAGTCCTGAGCTTTTTATGCATGCTGCCTGTATTGGTACCTAATAGACTGGTGGATTGCTGCCTCACAGTGTCATCTAACACCTCTCTCTTCCCTGATGTACCTGAGGATGAACTTGTGATATCCCATTTAGATATCTTCTCCTGTTTGGGATATGTTGATTCCCCCCGTGAGCCCGCAGAACCGGGTGAGATCTGGGGTGAGCTATCCAGCTTCTCTGAGGAAATGGAATCAGGGTTCAGCGACTTGTGCCTTCTCTTTTCCAGCAACCTTTTCCGGGCAACTTTATTCAGTATGCTCTCTTTCCGAGCTGACAGAGCTGACTGCTGTTTGGATGTCTCCTCAACCTTAATCCTTTGGCTGCTTTCCATGGCCTTGGAATACATACATGTCAACGCCTTGGTAGGATCCTCTGACAGAGTTGGCTGCTGTTTGGATGTCTCCTCAACATTAATCTTATTGATGCTTTCCATGGCCCTGGATTGCATATGTGTCAACGCCTTGGTAGGGTCCTCTGACAGAGCTGACAATGTTGGCTGCTCTTTGGACGTCTCCTCAACCTTGATCCTTTGGCTGCTTTCCATGGCCTTGGAATAGATACTTGTCAAAGCCTTGGTAGGGTCCTCTGACAGAGCTGGCAGAGTCGGCTGCTGTTTGGACGTCTCCTCAACCTTAATCCTTTGGCTGCTTTCCATAGCCTTGAAGTACATACTTGTCAATGCCTTGGTAGGGTCCTCTGTGGGACCCATTAATCCTGCAGATCTCTTTTGATTGAAGAGTGACTTGGTGGTCTGTGACAGTGCAGCAAGGTGATTGAGAGCATTGCTTTGCTGATCAAAGCTCCATTCATAGCTGGACTTTTTCAGCCCAAGTTCAGTCAACCTCTCTAGGCACTGAATAAAGGTTTTCTCTGTGGTTGACCAGATAGGATCTATGCTCTTCTTCTCCTCCTCTTTCTCTTGTGATTCTGGGACTGGATTCCTTTCTTCAACCACAGATGATGGTGCATGCTTTGATTCTCTACCATCTTGGTCATGTGCTGTTAATGATGCATTTTCAGATTCTCTACCATGTTGTTGTCTTGCTGTTGTTGGTGCGGGAGCCATGTGTGTCCCAGTAGAGTGTCCACGTCCCTCCTCAACTGAAGGATGCACAGCTGCAGACAACTTTCCAGCCCTCAAAACCTTAAATGGTAAATGTGATGGTGGTTTGTAGAGAGTCTTTTTGATTGGGCCCATAGGAGCTGGTGCTTTTGCCTTCTTTCTGCCAGGCTTCAGCTGTGTGTCTTGTGTGTTTTCCGAGGCACTGAGTTTTTGCTCCTGTCGCAGCTTGGCTCTTTTCTTGGCCTCCACTGCCTGCAGGAAGGCCTTGGTCAGGAGACTTGTGCGAGCGGACGGCTTCTTCGTTGGGGATGATTCCACAGGCGTCGCATCAGGGGCTGACGTTTTAATAATCATACTTGCGACAGCTTCGTCCAACTTGGCCGAGGACCGTGTTTTTTCTACTTGTTCACTCGACACTTCAGCAAGGCTCCCATCAGCTTCTTTCAAGACTTCTTTGCTGTCGTCTCCTACATTCTCTCGGACACCTTCCTTACTAGATGATGGATCTATGATAGGAGTTCCATATTCATTGGTTTTAAACGCACAGTGAGCCTCTTTTGATTTCACTCCTGGACTCGGAGGCTCCCTGGATTCCGCTGCCTTGGGTGAAGAAGTTGGGGGAGCTGGACTCCCAGCTTGTCTACTTGGATCACTACTCTCTTTAACTGGTGAAGAAGAGCCACCAAGATCAGCGGGTGTAGTGTCTTTTCCCTCTGCTGAAGGCAAAACTACTTCCTCACACTGAGTATCTGAAGTGGTGGGCTTCTTGTGACTAGACGAGATACAAGCAGTTGCTGCTGGAGATCTTACAGAAGTTGATAATAAGTTAGGTGGCAAGTGGATAGGCGGACTAGGAGCAACGGTAGTAGCAACAGCAGTAGTTACAGTAGCAGCAGCAGCAGAAGTAGCAGCAGTATCAACAGCGGTGCCAGCAGCATTCACATCCCCATATACCGTTTTCTGGTCTATTACACGACCTATCTGATCACTTCCCTGCTGCTTTTTACCTTGACAAATATTCTCATGAGCATTAGTCTTGACTTGTAGACTAACGCTTGCAGCTTTTGGTCTTTCACTCTTTTCAGAGTTATTTTCAGTAGACCTCATTTGTTTGGACCCAGCCATTCCCCTTTCTTCAACTTCTTTGACATTCTCCACTGAACACATTTTATTTCTGGCCAATGCCAGAGACCAGCTGAAGCTGTTTTCAGGCTGTAGACTTTCAGTAGTCAGTCCTTGCAGCTGATCAGTGGGATATTCTTCAAGCAAACCGTAATGTTGAAGACCCCAGGGCAATATGTGTGAATTGTACAAAGGGGGTTCATTCATAGGATCAAATAAAACACTGAAATTTGGCTTCACCTTGAGGTTATAAGGGTCACAACTTTGAGAGTGCGATGCATCCTGATAGCGAATGTCTGCTTTGCGGCAGAATTTAGATTCCTCAAAGCCTCCTTTTCTGTGACTATTTTTGATGGAGCAGCTCTCTTTCTGTACCTCCCCCTGGCTAACCTGATCACGGCCTTGGTTTGTACCTGATGGGCAAGGAGGGGATGGTGCAGGGCTAGCCGGAGAAAACTGATCCTCCGTTGGTCGAGAGGGCGAGTACTGTTCACTAGAAGCAACGGATGCGACCTCTTCCACTTTGATGGACAAGGGCTCTACCAGCATAGGTTGCTTGCCTTTTTTCAACTGCATCCTAAATTCATCTCCTATATTTGGTTCAATTCTTAACGGTCTGAGAGAAATCAAACTGCCTTTCAATTCATTTCCATCAGCATGACTGGTATCCATTTGACTCTCTTCAATTGTCTCTTTAAGATTTGAATTGAGCATTGAGGTGATTTCTTTCAATGACGATGAAATGGCTGCATCAACAGATGCTAGTGTTTCCATGGCAACTGGCTCGGTTTCAGCGTCATCTTTAAAGCTTTTTAAGGGAGAGCTCTCCTTATTGCTATCCTGTCCACTGATCAGGGAATCATCAAACTCGTCATAAAATGTCTGCAGATTACTAGATCTGGACCTCCGCTTTTTCTTGGTAGAGTGTCCTCGTCTTGGGCTCTTGGATTTTGAAGGAGTTGAATGCTGTTTGATCTCCCGAGCATCCTCCAGCAATTGGCAATCAGACAACACGTTGAGAAATTCAGCACTGAAAGAACCTTCATACTTCCTGAAGATTTCATCAACTGCTTCGCATTTTCTGCCCGGTTTTAATGCCTTGTAGGATGTGATAATTTTTTCCACTGTTTCATTTTTTCTTTCTGGGTTTTCAAATAATGTACTGTCACCACATCTTTTTCCTTTGAGGATAAGTTCCAAAGGCCTGTCCTTCTCCCACCTTTCGAGGTAGCTTCCCAGAGTCTCTAGATGGCAGGGCTGTTGGGATGCTCCTTTCAATGCCACGGTCGACAGTTCAGGTAGATGTGACCACGGTAACTTATCACCATCCTTGTTTTCTACCTGAAGACTCTCCTCTCTAGATAAAGAGTTTAGTGAACTCTGCAGTCTCTCCATTTCAACTTCAACACAATCCACAATACTCTTTTGTGACTGAATGTCTTTGCCAAATGTTAGTGGTCTAAGATTCACACACCGAACACCATCATTAAGACATGCTACCATTCTTTCCTCAGAATCCCACTGCAATTGTTTCTCGAATAATTTCATTGATTTCAGGAGACTCTCTGAGGTCTTTCCATAACCTACATCTCTCAAGCTTGAATCTTGCGAATCAAATCCACTGTTTGAATGAGATGGCTCATACCTGGCTGGACTGCCAGAACTACTTCTACTAGTAGAATTTGACCTTCTCAATTCTGTGTTGTATGCAAGCTGAACCTTCTTTAGAGCTTCTGCCATGCTTGTCTCTTGCTGGTGCTGACTCTGCTGCTGGAGGTGTTTTGAACCGGATGAGGACTCGAGAGGGGAATTCACATCTGACAGATTGATGGTGTCAATATCTATGTTTAGGCTGTCGGTGGTGTTACTTGAGGACTGGGTCTCAACGTCCAGACCCGGGATCTTGATGACGCCGGAGGCGGTGCCGTCTCCCCTGGCTTCCTCAGGTGCCGCCTCGCAGGTCTCCTGGAGCAGCAGCAGTTTGGTGAAGTTAGAGACAGCAAAGTTATCCATGGCGCTGACCGGGGCATCCCTGGGGCTGTCCCAATCAGCCGTCTTCATCCAGCAGTCCAGCATGGCACCCACATCGCTCACCTCCGGTACGGACCTCTTGATGGCACTGAAAGCAGACTCCACGCACTCTCCACCTTCCTTGCACACCTGCGGTTCTGCTTTCAGCCACTGCATGGAGGACTCTGGTACCTCCGGGTGCACCCTGCTCTGTGAGGTGACCGTGACGGTGAGTGCGCTGGGGGAGACCATGAATTTCATTGGTTGATTTTCCCAGTGGCTCTCCAGACAGCCGCTCTGTGGCAGACATGCCATCTCTCGTGTCTCGAGGAAGTAGAGGATATCCTCGATGACCTCCATGGTCAGCCCCTCCTCGCTGAGGACCTCCAGGAACTCACCGAGGACCGCTGGCGCCATCTTTATCTGCACCAAGAGAGAGGTGACCTGCCGCACCAGGCGAGGGTCACGTAACTGGTCTATGTCTATGTCAGCCTGGGGAAGCTGGGAGTGCTCACCAGGAGTGTACTCTGAAAAAAGAACAATAGAAAACATAAGGGATACCATTGTTAATTGAGGAATGTGCTGAACCTGAGGGCCACAGCGAAAATCAAATCCTGTATTTCACTGTGTTACCCTCGTGAAATAAAGATTATTATTACTATTATCATTATCATCATTATTATTATTATTATTATTATTATTATTATTAACTGTATAGATGACCCTGCATAAGTCAGGCACATGACAGTATTATTATATTTATGCATTCTAATAATTCTTTTTTTCAATTTGTGGATAAAATTGACAACTAATAACTCCAAATTAATCATATTTTGCAATCAACCCTTTCAGTTCCCCTACGAAACCACACAAGGTTGTGGTCCGTCATACCAACTATCTAGATAAACCACATTGGGACCAAAGACTTAAAATCATAAGTCTTACTAGGTCATACAAAAATAGCTCGATTGAGTCTATCCAATGAAAAAACGAAGTACTTTAAAGTATCATATAATGGCCAGATATCACTAAAGATTTCTGCACGTGGGAATCATTACTGAATTACAATCAGTTACCTTTTTACTGTATTCGCATATATTGTAAGCTGTGCTAATTCTTTTATACATCTAAAGATTGTGGATTGTGTGCTAAAGATTACATGAACACATCGATATGCATAGAATCAGATATATACGTAACCTAGGTTATGTATATCTCTGATTTCATTCAATCTTCGTTAATATTCTTATAAAATTGTAGAGTGCAAAAAAAGATATTGTGAAAAAAATGTTACAATGGAGCAACTTGGTTAGTCAGTCGAGAAACACAACGTTATAGTGTTAAGTTCCACTGAATTAGCAGACAGCATTACTGAATAGGGAAATTCACCATGTGTGGATTAACTGACATTTACCCCCAAATACAGATAGGTGCAGGAGAATATTAGTTTCTAAGAACACCCGGAAGATATCTAGTATAACCTAATGCTAACCCTCAACTACACAATTATAAAATATTGGTTTATAGTGACCCTCAGGACTTATCACATACCCTTACAACAACTCTTGCACAGATAATCATTAATGAAGACACTCAGAAAATGCCCTGTGTATAATATTAGTCTATGAGGATCCTAAAAGATATACTATATTACTGACAATAACCCTCAAATACGGATATATTAGTGTATAAGGATACTGCCAAAATTTCTTGTTTAGAATATTAGTCTATGGTGTACAGTATTGATGACAGTGATCCTCATTAATGCTGGAGAATATAAGTTTACACTTCAGAAGACACCTTGTTATCTGAATAATGGACCGTAACTACAGGTAGATAACATTAGTTCATTTAGATCCTCAGATTCCCTGTTTTACCTGTCACTCACCCACACTCAGTGTTAGAGACTAGATCATAGCAGTTGACTCACCTTCTAGATCTTAACAGATAGAAATACCAGGTGGTTAATTAAAGCAAGTCCTACTAGCAATTTAAGGCTATAGAGACAAGTTGACAATTCATTCATAATGGCTTTTAGAAAATATAAAATAGGAAAATACTAATTTCGGAGGTAAAATTCGTTCATAATGGCATTCAGAAAATAGAAAATCTTGATAGTGGCTTTCAGAAAATAGATAATAGGTAAATACTAATCTTGGAGATACGAAACTGATTGTCTGACACAACTACAGCTACAACACCATTAACCTATTTATGTCTAGATTTTTCCTTGGCAGCTGGATCTATGGTACTTCTAAAAAATCATCAGTGATCACAGATAATACTTGACCATGGTTTATAGTCTCTTTGTATTGTTTGATCAGATTATATTTCATTATGTTTAATGGTACCTTGTATATTGTGATCAGAATGAATGCGCTGTAACGAGAATGGCCATTTTTCTCTGGCATCACTCCTTAGTCTTGCACGCTCCTCATAGGCCCCTGGGCTCATGGGACTCGCTGCATCTTCATCGGGACTTGGGACGTTGCTTTCCCAACTAGCCCCACTCTCCGCTGACTCCCGGCGGCGCCCCCTGAACACAGAGAAACAACAATGGTGAGGAACACAAAACAATAGACTTCAACTAGTGGCAAAACCTGGGAAGATTTTTATTTTCACATTCTTTACAAATAGGAAAGCACATATAGATCTTTATTTTCACATATTTTTTTACCAATTAGAAAGCACATATACTTATTTTTAAGACCAAAAAATTCTTAGAAGTTCACTGATGTCATCCAGTGGCAAAACCTGTAGACTTTCTAGTAAATCAATAATTCAGTAGTTTCTTACACCAAATGAAGGGCAACTAGATATGTATTTTTATCCACCAAAACACTAATCCACTAATGCCATCTTGTGATAAAAAGTTGGCAACTTTTAATTCTACAATTTAGCTGTTTCTTTCCCACATAATGAAACACTTAACAAGTATGCTATTCATGTGTAGTCTAATACCATGAAATGCAAAGAAGGGACACATTTAATATTGTTATGAAGAATTTTTACCATATTAAGATAATCAAATCAAAAGTACAAATGGCAATAATGAAGAGAATAAATTGGGCAGTCCTAAATGATAAACCTTCATGTTCTAAGTGTCCTCTTGATCCCTTTAAAGACCTCTATAATAGTGAATAGATTTGCAAAATTTGCAAAATTCCAAGGGGTCTTCAAGTTGCAGAAGTACCATACACAGCCGCACATTTATAAAGCGACTAGGCCATACCACTAATGGAGATCCAGCGGAGACAGGACTGTGACTTCACGCTTGGAAGCCAGGTTTCGTAATCACTAGCGCACATTAGATCCACAACCCACAACTCTCCCTCTTAAACTTAGTTTAATTTATGATAAATTCCATTTATTTTCAAAAATATTGTAGGTGCAGAAGACACTTATCAAGGTCTTCAGAGATCAATGAATTAAACATAGAGTGTGAAAGTTACTTACTTTTTATCGCGATGGTCGGAACCACTGCTAGGATGATGGCTCTGAGGTGACGTTTCCTTCTTTTCACCTGAAAGTTTTCAAGCAACATTCCTTATCTTTCAATAAGGTCAACAGAACGGATGACTCTAGTCCTGGATGCCTGAGCCCACCTTCTTCAACCACCCAGTCCCAATTCTTCTTATTATACTCACAACATAAAGAACTGGAAAACCCATTCATTGCAAAATTTGCTAAAAACCTGAAGAAAATATCATCAATCAGAAGTGATGTATACCTGGGACTTCCTAGGAAATCCTGGCATTTTCCTAGCATCATCCTAGGAATTTCTATTTATTCCTAGCATGATTTGGCGAGGTGTAAACCAGCCTCACCAGTCTCTAATACAATATTCTTTTAGTTCGGTGATTTTGTTGTGACGTTGTCTAACTTTTTGTGAGCTTTTACTTGTCATACCTTTTTGGGAAAGAACTTCAACTAAGCACAATTTCCTAAAAGGCTCACATACCCCAGAAAACATCAAATATAACTTTCTGTCTGGTTTCTGTGAACTTATGCTCATCATGCTTCTCTGAGAAAAATTAAACATTCTTTTTAATCATTACATCCTATGAAACAATTTGTCAAAATAAATGTGCTACTTACCCTACTTAGAAAACCAAAATTTCTGCCCGTCCATATTTAACTCCTGTACCAACTCTATTCTATACTCATTTTATAGTAATTGTGTCAAGAAAGGTAATTTATTTACAGCTTAGGAGATGGTTTGTTTGGAAAAGATCTAGTTAGTTCCCCCAAAAAGCTTTTCAGGAAAATACATAAAATACCTAAGATGGTGTCACTTTAATATTTATGCTGAGATTTCAGATAAAGATACAATACACCATCTATAAAATAAATAAACATATTTTTATGATTATTGTCTGAAAATTGTTGCCCCCCTTAATATTTATGACTGCTCAAATTTAATGCTTACTTTTATTGGAAACTCAAATTCAAAATTCTAGCTCCTAGCTAGTCCCGGTTTTAAATCAAACATCAAATTGACAAACACTTCAATCCACATTGATTTTCTAATAATCCAAGGGAATTCTCTAAACCAGCAGTTTCACCTGACTATTTAAATGATAAACACCTGACTATTTAAATGATATCATGGATAAAAGCAAACTTAGTAAAATATTTTGAGGAGAAATGGTCTTCAGAACTCCATCCACATCTCTCATATATTATCATATCTTTTTTGTGATCTAAAGCTTCATTCATAAGGTGTTTTAAGAAAAAATGCAGAACCAGACTGCTTTTATCATGAAAATCTCCAGACATGAATGTGTTAACACATAGATGCTTACAACGGCCAAAAGCAGCCTGACAATTTAGGTGAAATACTGAGGCAAAGGCATAAAAGGGAACAAATCTTATGGAGAAATGTTAATCCACACATCATCAAATACTCCCCTTCAAATAATTTGTAAAAGTATTCTTAATTTCAAAGTTATTGTCAAAAGTATTATAGATCCAGACGACAATTCCTGGAGGAACTCTTAAATATTAATGGTTAAATATGCAGACATTTCTCTCTTTACTCATTGCACATAGAGAATAAAGGTGAGGAGCTTCAAGAGTTGCTCTTTACCATGTAGAACCTGTATACTTCTCTTTGAAAAGTATAATATAGTTCCATGGTACTTCTGATCATTCTTCAGAAATGAAGCCTGGATTCATCAACTATTTTAAAAAGAGGTGTTAGTTGAGGCTGATGAACATATAATTTTCCAAAGATGTTGTAGTTACCAAGATATTACCTAAATAGTCTGGCCTTTTTTGGCCATTACCAGCATAACTTTATATATTTTTCTTCATTTGGCATACAGGGATGGTATAGACAACTATACAGGAGCAGTGTTATTAAAAGTTGGTGTGATCCATACACCTTTTATTGCTCTTTTCTAGTAGACAGAACATAGTATAATAATAGCACAGACACCCTTAACACACAAACAGAAACTTCTACACAAAAGATCACCTTAAAACGCAGCCAGCTATGAGCTTCTTTACAGGTAAACTAAGGTGAACCTGACAAAGATCTAACAGAGAAACCCTCAACAAATGCAGCTGGCATTTTCTGGCATTTTTCCTAACCTGTTCACATCTAGAAACACAACATGATCTGACAATTAAGTCAATTTCTTGACAGCGTAGCAACATTTGGAGGAATATTTTACAGAATTTAGAATTTGGATTTTTGTCAATTGTTCTACTATGTTGAAGCCAAATCGTGACTAGCCAGTTGTAAGTGCAGGAAGAACCGCAGTACCCCGCTAAAAAACACTACCTCCCCAAAAGTCACTGACAGCTTTCTCACATGCCTAGCCTGACTTCAAACCTGGGCACTGTGAGAGCTAGCTAGCAGTCAGTGGTAGCACCATAGACCACCCTGCCGTCAGGACAGGCCTCACTTTACTGAAATATACTGTAGGATGTTACAATACTTCTCTCACTATTTCTCAGATAGCAGGGCTCGACGCTAAGGGTGAACCTATGGCCCCAGGCCAGTAAAAATTCTCAAAAACAGCTTCGGGCCAATAAAAAAAAGACCTCAACTGGTCCTACAGGCCCAATAAACATTTGGAGACATTCTTGTTAAAAGGTTTCCCACCGAGAATGTCCCAAAATGTTTTTGAAATAAATGAAGATAAAATCTATAAAGATAAATGTTGTGGTGAATTTAATGCAATTTTCTTTCTTGTTATTTTATAAAAAAAATTAGGACCAGTAAAAATTTTGCAGGACCAGCAGATGCTAGGAGTTACTGGTCCTACAGGGCCAGTATCATTTTGAGTTAGCGTTGAGGCCTGGATAGATAGTTAATCAGGGAGTTTTGCTTTAAGTTGTCATACCATGTGCAGGATCTAGATGTGAATGAGTTAACAATGCATCATGGGAAACGCTTGGAGTGCTCAGCCACAATATACATGAGATAACTCTCAACTCACTTGAGAAAAGTTCATTTCTACCAAACCCACAATGGTTAAAATTGATGTTAAACAAAGCAGGACCTCCACAACAATCCATCATCGACTTGCTTATGCAAATCTGGGCACAAAAACCTCGTGAGGAATTCACGAAAAGCGTGTGCTTGCTAGACACATATTATAGGTAGCACTATGTCACATAGTAGAGTAGAGAGTTAAATGACACAGGACCATGTAAAGCTTGAGAAAGGTGGTAGGCACCTAGACCCATTCATGCCTGGAGATCTCCCTGACAAATGTCGTCTGGATTTACAATGCTTTTGAAAATAATTTTGGTATTTAGCTTTTAGTCAGAAAATATTTGAAGGAGATTTGTTGTTTGGGTTACGATAAACATTTCTCCCTCAAATTGTTTCTGATAAATGCTCTTGTCATAAAGATATTACCAAAGTAGCCAGGATGTTTTGGGAAATACAGGCATGATTGGGTTAAACATTAAGCAATGTCAAAGTAGGTCTGAAAAAAGACACGCAATAGTTTTTCAACTACAACACTACATATAGGGTAATTTTGCAGTAAAAAAATGTTATTTTGATATCTTGCCAGGTGTAGCAGTGAAAATAGGTTTAGTATATCTTAATATAGTATAGGACCCATAATGAAATAAAATTTTGCCCTATTTGACATCCATGGCTGTATCGTAAATAGCAAATTAAAACCATCAAAATTCCCTAAATATGTAGAGTATTTCCAGCTAGCACACGGATGAGAATGCAGAGTTAAAATTGCTCTCTGTTCCACAAGCATCAATCTCGCGCGACCAAGTTCACTGCTAATTCATCTACAGCCTCTAGATGCAGCGCTGAGAATCTACCGAGTCACGACTGGTTATCCTAAATTTATACATGTTTATGGTTGAAATCTGAGTATATTGTGGTCCCCCTTAAAGATTTGGATGCCCCAAAAGTTTACAATTGCCAATTTTAGGCACCCAGTTTCTAAATCCTGGCTAAAACCCTGATGAGAACAAATACTTGTAATACCAGAGAGAGAAAGAGAGAGAGGCAGTAGGTTACATACTAAAACAGAATTGTAGGTTAGTCAGTTTAGAATATACAGCTTTTGCATAGACTAGCATTTTTAAGGCCAAATTCACCATGCACTTCTCCTTATAAGCTTTTGATTCTGAATTATGATTCAACATAATGTAAAATGGTAAGAATTTTATAGAATATTTCATGAAATTCTAATTCCTATCAAATGTTGAGAATACCCAGAAATGACTCGGTGGCTGTTCACGGTTCAAGCAGTTGCAGAAGAAATGCTATTGGCTGCAAGAGATGCATGCTTGGCTAAGAGCTGACACAATGTTTGTACTCACCCTCGTCTGTCCTTCTCTCTGATTGGTGCGAACAGAATCAGAAAAGAATGCTCAG
This sequence comes from Maea johnstoni, assembly GCA_963942565.1. Classification (NCBI taxonomy): domain Eukaryota; kingdom Metazoa; phylum Annelida; class Polychaeta; order Spionida; family Magelonidae; genus Maea; species Maea johnstoni. The sequence continues at coordinate 9,046,044 of OZ012687.1, read as the reverse complement.
ATAAGTGCTACATATTACAACAGACTAGTAGGTTACTGCATGTATAAGATACAGCCTTTGCATAGATTGGAAAAACAGGTCTGGCTGAAGATCATTTAAAAGTAGTCGAAACAATATTTTTTGAACAAAATGAAACAATGTGTTTTTTAAACAGTTTCTTAATAAGTGTTCTTAGTAAAACATAAAAACCAGGACATTTTCATTCAATTCAGATATGCAAAAAGAGGCATTTTCATCCTATATAGATATGCAAATCAAGCCCTCTTATCCTAATCTAATTTGCAAATCGAGGCATTTCATCCTATTAAGATATGCAGATACACAAACCAAACAATAATGTTTAATATATGAAATGAAATGACACAGCACCAGTAATGAATTATCAAAATCAGGGATTTTAGATATGTAGGTTTCAATATTCAGTCCAAGAAATGATATATCATCAAGTCTGCATAGGAGGACACCTGATCAGAGAGACTGCCTGCTTATCTATAATGAATGGTGATATACTCCACAGTTCACCTAAACAACATTACTGCACACCTGTTGGATATATTACCCATCTCAATATACTTTTTATAACCTAGGAGAATTCCCGTAGCAGAATACAATTGTCTTTAACTACCAAACAACACCAACATAAGAGATCACAGCAAAACTGAGGTTAATGCTGGTTTACGTGCATTGCAAGTTTTAACCCATTCACATGTGGAGCATACACACATGATCTAACACTTAACCCTTATGCTGGTGGTGGCTAATTATGGCCATTACAAAATGAGGCAGCTTTCCAATGAATACCAACATGACAGGGTTTAGATGGGTTTTAAAAAAAACCTTGCATCCTTGAGCTTTGGACGAAAGTAGTCTCAGAATTAGCTTGAGAGAAAATTGACTGAATGTTGTTGTTCCCGTTGGGTTTATATATTATCTTTTTGCATATTTGTCAAATGCTATTTTATTAGATGCAAATTGTTTAAATGTGTTAGAGCATGTAGGCAATCCAGGTGCAAAAGGGTTAATCAATTAGTGTCTGGAGTATCTCAGAAAGGCACAGCTGTTTTGGAGATATTTTTCTGGCAAAAGCATCGTAAAATATTTTACTGCATTTTTGTCCAGAGCAAGTAAAAATGTAAAATATCAAGTGTACTCCAAGTCGCTGTCTTTCTCTGAAGGGCACATCTATAATTTTGCCAAAATTCCTTTTAGATATAGTTCCAGTCTGAAAATAGGATAAACATGAAACATATAATTGACTGCTTTGCCATAATGCATGCATTGAAGTTCAAACATACATCATATATAGCTAAATATTTCAAAAAAATTAAAGGGGAAGTTGAAAGTTCTGTGGGCAGACGTAAATTGTCACTTTTCTAACAGGTTAATTTTTTTGATGTGTCATTTCGATCCCTGAAGACATTTGTAGATGTGTACCGGGGAACCATGCTGTGGTATTAACCCATTCGTGCTCAATTTGTTAAGTGTCATCTAGATCAAGGATACGACTTCACACTATACAAAGATATCATAAATTATTAGGAGAGTAGTTAGTTGAGTTTCCAAAAGATTCCTTTTTCAGGAAGATATTACCAAAGCGTAATGCTTTCTTTGACTTCTAAATGCACCACTCCTAAAAAATCCATTACCGTTTTGCCTTTTTAAATTTACCCAAAATAAGTTTTTTTGATAAATATTATGACTAGAGAATTTTGACAAATATCTTTCAAATTTTTTCATAATTCTTCTAGGCAAGATCTTTATTTTGACACTTAAGTAATAGAAATAAAGACTGACCATCAGCTAATAGAAGTTGAAAAAATTGCTGATACATATTGGGGCAAACCTTTAAACCCTACAGATATCTATAATGGCAAATATTTAAATCGAACTTAAAGGAAATTGTTAGTTCTCAATATATATGATACCCACGAGACACCCTTGTCAGATAGATATCCCCAAAATAGTCATGAAGATAAGGTCGAGAATCTCCAGATATTAACCATAGACATATGTACAACACGCTGACCATGTAGGTAACATTTCAACTATTTAACACATCAATGCTTCTAGCTGCTGTCAAAAGCAGCCTGATGATTTTGATGAAATCTTTCATGGGAAGCAGAGTTGGGAAAATATTTTTGAAGAAGAAATGTCAAGTAGAACATGACGAACGACTCCCTTTCAAATATTTAGTAAAATCATTATTAATTTCAAAGATATTGTTAGAAGTATTCTTAAATCCAGACGACAATGTCTTGAGGAACTCTTAAGCATTAATGGGTTAAACATAGTGCTAGTTGAAAATCAAGGTATACTCAAGTGCAGGATCATTAAGTTCTGAGTACAAAAAGATTTGTGACAGATGCCGTAAATAATGATGCAGAAAGATTCTAATTTGGTGCCGAAAGCATGTGTCCATAGCAAGGTAAAATAAACAAAAGACAATATACACATTGAAAACGTCTATAAACCAATATAAAATACATGTCAGTGCTCTACAGGGAAATGAGATCAACCCAAAGAGAGGCTAAAACTGGCGCCATAGATTATTACCATCGTTGTCCTGACCATTGCCCAATTCATCCACAGCCCAATCCTGAAATGATAAAATAAAATTGTCAAACCAACACACTTTCATTATCAATTCTGAATCGATTATAAATTATTCCATTTTTCATTTTAGCTTAGTGGGTTTGCATATCAAATATAGTCACAACTGCTGCCTAATGGAGAGGAAATAAAAAAGTGGTTCAATATAGAGTCGATACCTAGAAACAGTAGGCTCAATCTTCGCCTCTAGCCTAAAAGGGATAGCTCAGTAGTATCTGCATAAACATGTATTTATATTTGGAATCAACCTGAAGGATAAATGGGGTTGGAAATATGTCTAGCAACTCTCTTACAATAATTTTGAGAAGGGACTGTTCATTTTTAAGATACTTTGGCATAACATAGCACCTAAGCTCTAAACATCAGTTGTAAAACTGAGATGTACAAAGGGACAAAATACATATCAGAGTGCCTGGCCTACGTTGTGCCTCAAAATTAACTACAAGAAATACATTAAGTAGTTCAAGAAAGGAGGGAAGGAATTGCTTTTTTACATCGCTTTCATCAGCTTAATTCATACTGCAACAAGATAGAAATTGGTACAGGTAGAAATTGCCTTCTGTTTACAAAAAGTTCCAAGAGGGGTTTCAGTAGCAGAAGCGCCCTGGACAGTCCTCCACAATGCAGCACATTTATATGTGGCCAACCGCTTATGATCCAGCAGACTCAATATAGTGACCTTGCGTTTGGGAGCCAGTCCATGGGTGATCACAGGTGATGCGCTTGTAACTAATCATCGCAGATCAGAATACACACATAAAGGGAGGTTCCATTTACCTGATACTGATTCAGCTGCTGTTGGTTCTCTGTGTTTCTGTCCCGGTCCTCGTTGATGGAGCCAGCTATGGTGGCATCGAAGAGCTGAGTGCGGGCTCGGCGCGCCTCAAAGTCAGCCATGTCGTCAGGGGCGAACACCTCATTGTTCACACTCTCTACACGCGGAAATCTGGAATAGGTAAGGAAGAAAGTGAACCCTGTTGTCAAGAAAATGCTAATCAGAAAGTCTAGCCCTAGCATACCTCATAATGAGTGGTGGCTATCTGAGATAAAACTTCATCATTGACACTATCAACACTTGCAAAAGTGGAATAAAGAAATTTAGGGAAAGTTAGTGCTGCTAACAAATTTAGCAGTCAGCTTCAGAAATTTAGATACCATACATTTTCCCAATCAATATGTATATTTGGTATTGCATCAAGTACCAGTCACCTAGTTGGGTGTTCAGTATAGTAAGAATTAGCTGCCATCCACTCACCCTTGCAGTTCCATCTTTGCTCTCCCCGGTTCCACGCAGGATCTCGTGAATTTGAAACCCCGGAATCTTCCGGCCACTTTGGGTAGATTCTCGGACAGAATGCCCTGCTTCTCTGAGGGTGTGCCTTCAGAGGACTCTATTCTATGGTGCCGATGGGAGTCCTTTGTGAGATTACGGAGGAGCTCCTGAAGATCCCTAGAAATGAGAGAGAAAAATCATCACAGACACAGTTTTCCTTCATGGTTTTTAATGTCAGAGGAAGATGTTTGTTTGTGAAATCATATATGCATGGAAGATAATCAAATTCATTTAAAGAAGAGCCTAGCTTGCCGATCTCCTAGAGCCCCTATATAGCTCGAAAATTAGTCAATTTGCCATGAGTGTTGTGCTCGATTCAAGGTTCATGTTGATATGTCACATGTTTATGGTGGACCAAGAATTTGATAAGATTGTCAAATATGAACAACCTGGAACTGGATTTTGGCCAATAATACAATTTGGCATCCGACATTTGGGGAAAAAAATTACAATATGGATGTACAAGGCTTAATCTATATGCTGCTGCTGACTAATTTGGCCCAAACAAAACGATGCAAAAAACTGAAAAATGACAGAAACCCTGACACATGGGTACTCATGATCTAACAGTACTCAGCAAGAGCTTTCCAATGAATACCGACATGACAGGGTTTAGATGGTTTTCAAATATCATTGTGACATTGTGCTTTTGATGAAAGTAGGCTTAGCATTGTAAGGGTTAAGTGTCAGTCCTGCCTACAGGTACTATATCACTTGAGACACGTTCTTACTTTGATGGGCCGTAGAATCTTGCTCCCGAGTCCCATGTAGGAGCCCTGTTGTGGCGGGAGAAAGGGGTGGGTCTCCGCGCCTTGCGTCTCTCCACGGTCTGCTCGCTGCTCGGGCGCTTGCTGAGATCCTTCAGTCGCTCATTGCTCTGGCGCTGCTGGCTCAGATCCTTCAGTCGCTCAGTCACGCTCTAGCAACAGGAAAACATCATAGCACATAGTCAGGAAATGAGGAATTAAGGAATATGTGTTAAACCATTCATGCCTAATACCTAGTGCCCCAAAACCTCCTGACGATTTTGTTGGTATCGTAGTGAACAGAGCATCGAGGAGAAATAATGATCAATAGGAAACCTGTATTCATAACATCATGAAATGACTTAGTCAAATTTATCTACATTAAAAAAAATATTTTTTACTTAATTAATACAGTTTTTGTCAGGAAACTTAATTTTGTTACGAGGGAAGTGAGAAATTTTATAATTTTTTTCCTGAACACAGCAAGTCAATCTTTTAAAGACTGCCTGGATTGTAAACAGACTCAGGGATGGTGAGAAAATTGTCAGAGACTTTGGGTTAGGCAGATGTATTCCATGGGTACTTTGTTTTCCTCCGCCATTCACAACAGGCTAGTCATGTTTTAGCGTCTTTATAGAAAAAAGTGATGTAAAAATAAAATTTCAAACCTATCCCATCCTGGCTAAACACTGCTATTTTACAATGATGCCACTGTTGCTAGGCAAAGAAACAGGTGCTTATCTAAAGTCACTGCTAACTTTCTCAGATGCCACGAGCCGGCTCTAACCCATTAAGTTGTGTTTACCTTGCTGCCAGTGTTTCCGGGAAGAGAAACTGGGGGCGCTGCTGGAGCTGAGAACACAGCCTCATTCTGGTTCTCCTTGTCACATGACTGGACTGTTGCCGTGGCTGCAGTCTCTCCAGCAGCGGGGACGACATCAGGTACAGACGATGCCACCTCACCAGCCAGTAACACCTACAGATAGAGGCAACACGGCAACTACAATAATACAGCAAATCATTCCAAACTATTTTAAACCTATTCATCCTTAATTGTCGTCCTGATCTTCAATACTTTTTTGTAATAACTTTAGACTTAATTGCATAAATCTTTTACATACACATGGGGTGACTTAAGTATGGGTTACATAATTTCATTTCAATACCATACCTATATCTAAAATTAGAAATCAATACCCTCAAATTAGACCTATTCTCATACACGCCTGAGTATAAACTAGCTAGTTTCCGTACCGTTTTATTGTCTGCCTGTAGGGCTGTGCTGTCTGTATCCTGTTTGTCAGCCTCTTCACTAGATGTCTGCAGACCAGAGCTCTCCCCGGGCATGTTAACATCATCCGGTGCAAGACCATCAACTTCTGGAAACAAAGATTGGTATAAATCAACATCAGAAAATTTGGGTAGCACTGACTAAATAAGTATTATTGGTGCAGGACCAAGCTAAATGAGTTCTATGCAATCTGAAATTCTAATATATATTTTTTCAAATTTTACCCATATATGCCAAACACAAAATTTCTGGCAGTGAAATGATAGTCTTTAATTTTTTACCATATCTGCCAAACAAAAAATTGCTGACAGTGAAACAATATTTTATCATGTTTACCCATATCTGCCAAAAACAGAAAACCTGAGAGTGAAATACTCAGGACCCAAAGTTTGGAATGGCTTAACTGAAGCAATCAGATGTGCACCATCACTACTTTCCTTCAATTCTAGATACCTAAAAGCATTGTACCTACTACTTTGTAACCCTGGGGCCCTCGGGCTACTAATGTAAACATGCCAGAGGGCCTCAGGGAAGATCTTTACCATTGGACTGAGTTACCCTCTTTAAATAAAGATTATTATTATTATTATTATTATTATTATTATTATTATTATTATAAAATGATATTTGTGATTTTTTACCCATATAGATCTACCAAACACAGAAAAGCTGAGTGAAATGATATTTGTGATTTTTTTTACCATATCTGCTAAACACAAAATTGCTGAGAGTGAAACAATATTTTATCAGTTTTACCCATATCTGCCAAACACAGAAAAGCTGAGAATGAAATGATATTTGTGATTTTTACCCATATCTGCCAAACACAAAATTGCTGAGAGTGAAGTGCTAGTGTTTAGAATGGGAGTGATTTACCTTCAGCTGTGACGGCGCCTGTAGCGGCCTCCTGTGCCTGCTCCTTCTTGGCGATGACCTCCCTGTTGGCGGCCTCTCGCAGCATGGAGGGGACACAGTGGATCACCTCGTGGAGGACCGCGTAGCTCCTCAGCTTCTCCCCTTCTACGGGCTCAGCCTCAGCATCATCATCATCATCAAAACTACAGAAACAAACACAGAGCTAGTGATAAAACAGTGCAGACCAGAGGAAATTATATATATACTAGTAAATAGCATATTTTAAGCTCACCATTATCAGTATCAACATCAAAACTAAACAAACAAAACAGAGTGAGTGATAAAACAGTACTGTAAACAAGAGGAAACGATAACTTCCCCTTTTCACTCATCATCGTCAGAGCTGTCAAATTTACAGCAACAACAAAATAAGGCAAGTTAGGCTCTGAGATAAAAGGAATCTGCTGTGGCCTAGTGGTTACAATGCCTGGCTCACAAGCTTTTAAGTTCAGAGGTTCGAATCATCACTGGATGCCCAAGCGGGTCAGTCTGGTTGCTTTATATATGTGCTGCGATGTCGAGGGCTGTCTATGGCCCTTCCGCAACTGAAAAACCCATTGGAACTATTCGTGAAAAGCAGGGAATTTCTTACCGATTCTTGGTTTTTATCTCGTTGCTATATGACCTAAGCTGTTGAAAGGGACGTAAAACCTAATTCCTTCCTTTTTTCAGAGATAAAACAGTAACTTTTACCCTCTTTCATTCATCATCATAGTCATAAATCTTATCAGATTTACAGCAGCAAAACATAATTAAATCATTTGGCTCAGTGATGAGATGGTGTACTTACCAGTGTAGGGCACTGATTGCTGCCTCATGGTAAATGTCCTCCTTAGTGGTCTTCTCAGAGACGACAGCACTGACCCGCTCATCCTCCGGTACGTCAATCACGATCTGCAGATCCTCACCTTCACCTACAGTTACAGCATGGTCCTCAAAGACGAGAATATCCAACTCCTCCTCCTCCTCCTCATCATCCTCTGCGGAGACGCCTCCACTACCCTCGCCGCGAGACTCCCGACGCCACCGACCAGCCAGCAGAGCCAAGTACTCCGCCATGCTCAGCCCAGCAGGCGACACAGAGGCCTGACTGGTGGCGCCACATAGTAGCACGCACCCTGTACCGACACCCTCTCTACCGGCAACCCCTGCAGCCTCTTGGCCAACAGCCGCCTTCCCTACAGGTACACCAATATCTTTTTCACCTGTAGGCTCGTTGGCGAGGCCAGCAACAGGGGGAACAGGTAAAGCTGGAGCCCTCTCTACTGCTGGACCTTTCACCACAGCAGATGTGGGACCCGCTCTCATAGTCTCCACTGCAGCAACCTTATTGCCACTGTGTGGAACATGAGGGGTGGTGGTGCCCTTGGGGGTGGGGTGGCTGTCTACCTGAGGGGTGTTGTCCGTAGGAGGGTTTTCGGGTTCAGCGGTGTGGTTGGCTAGCCACTCCTCGTAGGCCTGCTGGTCGGCGGCGTCGAGCTCGATCACAGACTCAGCAACCGCGACGTCATCCGGCACAGGCTTCCGTCCACCATTACTACTACACTCAGACCCTGTGGTCGTAGACTTCTTCTTGGGAATCTTTCCCAAGCTCTTAATGGCTGTGCGACTTACTCCTACACTGAGGCTTTCTGCAAAGAAACAAGACAAGGGGTATAGTACTATTTGTGAGACTTTCTGGCCTCAATTGCTATTCAACCAACAGAAATATTCAGAATTGTTCAGAATACTTATTCATTATTTTTTAAAGGTAAGAGCATCAGAAACATACTTTCTTGTTTTTGATTGCTGTACTATAACCCAAGACTAAACAATAGATACAGATGATTAAAGATGCCATAGAACTTTTTTTGCGTATCACATTTACAAAGAGTAACAGAAATAACAAAATGGTTAATTCTATCAGCAACCAATTCCAGCATTAACTACATTGATAATAATTATGCATGTAGCAGTATTTAACTAAAATAAGTTAAGGGATACCTGAATGTTGGTTAGTGCTTTAACTTTCATGATACATGCCCATATTTGGTAATCAGAGAAACTTTAACCTTCAGAGAATCTTTAACCTGCTTATGCCTAGAGTCGACCATAAAAAATATCATCTGCATCTAAGATACCTCTTTAAATAACTTAGGAATGATATATTTTTTCACAAAATAATTGGAGAAGATATATAGGTTGAGTAAGGAACATTCCTCCTTCAAATTAGTTTCGAAATTATGCTTTTATCAAAGATACGCTAGGAAAAACAGAAAGACATTTCATGGATATAACAGGCATGAGCAGATTTATGAAGGGAAAAACTCTGCACTATCCTGAGAGGCAATAGGATGTACCGATGCAATAAGCAAGTTTCTCGCCCCAGAAATTAGCATTCTCCGCCGATAGAGGTCGCTTTATATGAACCAACCTCTCCTGTAAAGGAATTGCGGGAAGGGGGACTACTTCAAAATGGCGGCCCATTCTCTGCCGATAGAGGTCGCTTTATATGAACCAACCTCTCCAGTTAAGGAATTGTGGGAAGGGGGACTACTTCAAAATGGCGGTCCATTCTCTGCCAATAGAGGTTGCTTTACTTGTAAGAATTAATAATCAAGTTTTTACTCAAACAAAGAACATTTTCTTTCAAGGGAACTTGGGTAGACAAAGCCCGAATTGTCTTGACAAGATCTTCCTGATCTTACTGTATAACTGGTACTTTTCTTAGGCATTTAATTTTCGCGCTCCCCATGATAGCACCAAAGTAACATCCTTCAAATAAATATCCTGCTTTATATTATATACCTTATAAGGTTCAGTTTGAGTGCTTGAATGCGCACATTTAAAGTAGCACAAATATCCTTCAGCAAGGCTGTAAAGCCAAAATTTCATCACTCCAAATTAAGCTGTATACAGTATTTCAGGAAACTTATCAGGGCATTTGCGCATTAATTTTACAGCACAACTTTGAGGTAGAAAGTGGTCAATACGAGAGTCTAGTTTCCAATAAAACGAGGTCTTGTGAGAGAATGAGAAGTTAGTATTTAACAGTATGATAATGAGAGCCCTAGAAATCGTTCACATCATTTTGACAAAACAAACACCTCAACAATATTAACCCATTCAGGTTGGACTTATCTACCAGGGAAAAGATGGTGTCGTCGGGGACAGTTGGATGACTTCAGAAAATATTTGAAAGAGTATGCTAGTTTGGTTTGGATCAACACCTTTCATTCAGACATTTTACAGAAAATATTTTACTCAAAAGTATATCGGCTATGGAGACGGGATGTTTTTGGGCACTACAGGTATTTATGAATGGCTTAACTGTTTTGTGCATCACATGAAATGTACTAAGGAGATATTCTTGTGACGTGCCAGGGGTGAGACTAATCAGGGACTAACTACGGTATGTAGAATAGGAAAGGTGCATTGTATTTCATTGCAAATATCACAAATCATATAAACCTAGTGAAAACTCTGGGGGGAAAAAAGCAAGAAATTGAAAATCAAAAAGGTGAATGAGATGAAATATGTAAGTACGTAAATTCAGACTGAGTCCCTAATTGAACTGCTAGCAAGCATGCATATATACACACACACACACATATATATATATATATATATATATATATATATATATATATATATATATGCATACACACGCACACACACACACATATATATATATATATATATATATATATATATATATATATATATATATATATATATATATATATATATATATATATATATATATATATATATATATATACAACAGATTTTGCATATGACGGACCAATTTTCCTGGTCACATTGAGTCTGTCATATCCAAGTTCACCTGTATATATATATATATATATATATATATATATATATATATATGCACACATGACTTACGATGGCAGTCTAGACAGTCACTCAATGTAGAAGAAAGCAATACCATTATTGCCATTCATGAAGCAAACATATGCTTGGAAAGGTGCTATGTAAACACAAAGCATGAGTGAAACATGCATACAGCAAAAACGCAGAGTTCATTTACACAGGAGTCACTTCCACTATCTCTCCTATTTCCCTATACACAGCCTCTATAAGGCCTGTCTTGATAGTTTAGTACTAGTAATTCTGAAACCAGGACTTAGCCAGGACCCGTCCAGCCTGTCTTGTGGACAGGCAATTTCCTGAAAACTCCTTTACAGATAGGCAGAATTTTCTTTGAAGAATTTTCAGTTTTGCCTTTGTTGGGGTAATATCTGAAAACTATACTTACAGACCATCTTCTGAGACGTGGCTGAAGTGTAAATAGCCCTCTCCTAAACAAAATAGGCTATTGAATTAAGTTGGTTTAAGAATCTATAGTAGATGAGTAGCTAAATCTGGATGGGCAGAAATTTTGTGATTGTCGTTTCAGACAGGCATTTATAAAGTCCTGGTTAAAACCATGTTCTGCACCTCTGATGGGATTTTGATTTATTACATTAGAATAACTAATATATATATATATATATATATATATATATATATATATATATATATATATATATATATATATATATATATATATATATATATATATATATACATATATATATATATATATATATGATATATATATATATATATATATATATATATATATATATATATATATATATATATATATATATATATATATATATATATATATATATATATATATACATATATACTCACACACATGCATGCATTCATACTTGTTCATTATCTAATTATACATAGAATATACACACACATACAAACACATCATATCTCAACTCATACAGTACAACAATCATAACAAGCAAGCTGGGTCCTAGTAATCCTAGACAAAAGGTGACAAAGTAGTATAAGTCAGCTGGTCCAGATATCATACCTATGAGTAGCTAGCCTGTGAGGTCTCACTCAGCACGGGACAGCACTCTGGCCTCGGCTCAAGGCCGGGGGAAAAGAGAGAAGTTCGCGCCATGAGATTCTAAGCCCTTTAGTACCAGGAGTGCACATGCCGTCTGACATCTTTGACCGATACTCTTCTATCAGAGCAATATTTGAAAAAAATATTTGAAGGATTGTTGAAGTTATTGAGAACAACCACTTTCATCCTAACATTTCACAATACATTGCTTAATTATGAAGAAGTATCAGTAAGTGTCAGACAGCTGTACTACGCATGTATTTCTAATAGGGAACCAGTAGTACTGAAAACCCAGGGGCACTTTTATAGTTTAAGGTCTTACTTACAGCAAGACTTATCATTTCCAGGCAAAACCATCACTGGTTTTGTTTTCCGTAAGTAATAAATACCACCAAACCCATGCCTTTACCTAAAATCCCCTTAAAATGATCACTTTAATTAGACATAATTCATCATGTGAGGGTGAGTGGCTCTTCTGTTATAGTGGCTTGATTTCGCTCTTCGCTGGGCAGTTATCACGGGTTACAATAAGAACACCGCTCGGTTAGGATCTACTAATTATCAAAGCCTATCTTATGAATAGGTAAGGGGCTTCAATGCACTCCCAAACCTTGGATATATGAGTATTTATCATGGACACTGTCCTACATGCCTGTTTTATGCATCCATGCCTAAACCATGCACAACAGATTCCTTGCTAAGAACGGGCATGGTACCTTACAGGCAGCTATGGACAGTCCATGTGTGATCTGTGCATGGACCATCTATGGAAATCCATGCCTAAACCATACATGGCAGATCCCATGTAAAGATATCAGCCCAACAGGTATTGTCCTTTATAGGTGACACTGAACTATCCATGCGAGATCGATGGACCATCCATGGAAATCCAGGCATGAAAATAAAGCTGACCTTCCAATATAAATAGAATCACAATATTATAAGGAGCATCCCTGAAACTAGTGGCAATTCTTTTGAGGTAAGATTTGGGAGTAGGGCCCTCATGACTTGCAAGACCAGCACTGCTTGCACATTCATACAATGTACCACCACAGAGCAAGCTCTCCACTCCATGGGACTATGACCAGTGTCGACCCACTGTTGCCAGCACTGTGGCCCTACTCCAAATGAATGGGCAAGTGCTGTGGGTTTCACCTTATAGATGGATTAACGCAGCATCCTGAGTAAGGGCAAGTAGATATCTAGGTAAATTAGGGCTTGTAGATTTCATTCATTACTAGCCCTACCTTTTGGGTTGGTGCCACATCACACAACACATCTTAGATGTTCGTACATCACAGATAAAGAGACCAATTGCTAATCAAGTCTATCATAAGAATGAGTAACCCCAGTGAACTTGGTGATAAGTTATACAGGTAGAGTGGCAAGAAGTAACAACTAGCAATGAGCCACATCAATAGAATCACTGTTTTTGCAGGAGTAGAATGCCAAGTAGTGACAATTTAGAAAGGATACATCAATGAACTTAAGCCACATCCCCTATATCATATTAATAATGAAGCAGTTTAACTTATGTGTACTTTGCGCACCATTGTAGTCCACATTTATTAACCCATTAATGCTTAAGAGTTCCTCAAAAAATGTTGTCTGCTTCTTTCATACCTTCTGCAATAACTTTGGAATTCTGAATGGTTTTCATAAAACATTGAAGGAGAGTTGTTGGAAGTGTTCTGATCAACTTTTCTCCTTCAAATCGTTCCCCATATTTCCTTTTGCTTGAAAGATTTCACCGATATTGTCAGACTGCTTTTAGCCGCTGCGAACATTAATAGGTAAAACTGCGCACCATCATTTGGAGTCCAATCCCTATGCTAGTATCATACAACATGCTGACAAGATCACTTGTCATTCAAAACGAGTGTGTAAAAATTAAACTGCGCATCAAAGGCAGCTGCCTGCCAAGTGCATTATTACACATGTGCGAAATTAGCACAGTATAGAGTACTAGGAAGAAAGAGAAGTTGCAACTTCGAGTAAACACAATAAACTCAATCAGTTATTGAGAAGAATGAGAAACTGAAAATAAATTACTTCGAATGAGTAACATTGATAAATAAACAAGTTTCTTAAGTAGAATAGTAACATCTTAGAATGAGTAACATTTAAAAACTGAAACATTAATTAAGTAGAATGATAAATACTGATAACTTAGAATGAGTAACATCAATAAAATAAATAAAGTTTCTTAAGTATTAAGATGAGAAGTGACAACTTATAATGGTTAACCTCAAGAGAACTGAATATAAGTTCTGTAAGTAGCGTTGTCTTTACCTAGAATGTTCTCATCTTTAGCGGACTTCAACTGGTTGGCGTAGACCCAGGACTTGAGCTTGCTATTAGCCACCTTCTTCTCCTGATCATCCTTCTTCTTCACCCTGAAATTTCACGAGATCACAATTCATTCATTGCTACTTTCTTGGTCATAAAATGCTTATTGGTGACTATTGTCAATGTTGGAGGAGACCGGAGTGCCTGGAGGATTGAGTAGGATTGCAGTATTTCATCAGTACTGTGCATTTTACTGTGTATATTCAGAAATGTTATAGAAGCTTAGGACCAATCTACAACTTTACAAATCTTAACAAGTACATGATTAAATTGTAAGAAAATATGAGAATTTGTAAATATTCAAAATAATTTTGGATAGTTATAAGGATCATGGTCTTCACTTCATACCAATTACAAAGATAAACTGACAGGACCTCTGGTAAGTATCACTGCATTTACTTATACAATACCTTCTTGCTTCTATTTCTTTTTGCCGCTGCCGCCTCTTCTCCTTCTTGCGCCGGAGCAGTTCCTCTGCTGAGGGGCCACGTTTCTGCTTAGGGGGCAGCACTGCATCGTCCAGAATCTGCTTCATACTGTTTGCATCCTTGAAGCCACTGTCCAACCAAGCCTTCATGTCTTGAGCGGTGTCAATTCGCACCCTGGGCTTATTATCCTTCTCTGGCCTCTTATCCTTCTTAGTCCTGTGCGCAGTGTCCACGTTATCATTGAAGAAATTCAGGTCACAAAGTTTCGCTTTCGGTTTACCATCTTCCGACTTGACCGTATGGTGTTCTTGTTTGAGACGTGGACCTCTGACGATAAAGTCTGCCAGATCTTGGCTCATCTCATGACTGTCCTCCTCCTTCTTCAGAGAGCTCCTCTTCCTCTTCTTCTCGCTCTTCTTGCTACTGGACGATTTCTTGCTTCCGCTACTGCTGCTTGCCGAGCTGGATTTTTTCCTCTTCCTTTTGGCCTCCTGTTTCCCCTTGCCGTCCTCGCATAGTTCATCTGTAAGGAGCCCCTCTGTTTTGCGAGGTCTCACCATGTCCGTACCTACGGGTGCGGTAGGTCTGATAGGCGGCGCCACCGGTGCCCTGATAGGCGAGGTCGCTGTGGCCATAGGGAGGTAATTCCTGGGGGGCATAGCGCGCTGCACTACCGACAGGGGTAGGCGAGTAAGAGTAACAGAGAGGCTCCTCGTTAAATTTTGAGCTAGACGAGGATCGCGAGGGTGGGCAGTCGGCTCGATGCCCGCAGATCTGCTCGAGGTGATTGTGGGTATCTGCGAAGGGGCTCCATGGCTGCCGAAAGGGTTAGCGAAAGAGAAGGAACTTGGAGAGACAGGGACAGGCTTTGCCACCACAGGGATAGGATTTGCAACTACAGGGACTGGTTTCGCAGTCACAGGGACAGGCTTCGCAACCACAGGGATAAGATTTCCAGCAACCGAGGTAGGTTTTTCTGCAACAGGACTAGGTTTTGCTGAAATATGCTTAGGGTTTACAGAAAAAGGGGATGGATTTACAGTTCCCGATCTAGGGCTAGGAGCTGCAGCCTCAGGTTGATCAGTAGAACTCTCGGTTTCATTGGAGGCGTGCGAGGCAAAATCGTCAATCAATTCCCACAGTCGCGATGACAGATTAATCACCGCTTGTTGATTTGTGTCTTCACTGGGGGGATTTGGGGTAACTCCCGCATGACTCGAAGCAGGACTTGCGTTAGTAAGATTTTCTTGTTGACTAGTGGCAGTAGCGGGTGATGGCTCAGGTGGTGCTAGTTGCTGGTCCCCACTCCTCTGATGATGTAACGACATTGGGTGGTACGTGGGAAGCACACCAGGGTGCAGGCCAGTTTGAGGAAAGCTCTGCTGTAAGGGCGAGAATCCAGGAACATTTCCTGCCATTGCATGCATTTGGTTAGCCTCCTCAGATGCAGACCTCCTGAAAGCGGGGCTGACATTGTATGGTGATGAGGGGTCTGGTAGACCAGCCGGAGAATGGACGTCCACAGAATGACGCCGAGTAAGAGGTGGAAGAGGAGGAGGAGGTAACGGTGGCACACTCACAGTCTCTCTCTCATACTGTAGCTCAGGCAGCTTTGATTGACTAGGCATGACAGCGTTTCCCCGTTTAGCCCGACGTGCCAAATCTATGTTCCTCCGATCCTGAAGCTTAGCTTGCTTCAGGAAGTTCTCCAAGACTAGCACTGGTGCGACCTTAGTCTTTATTGCAGAATCAGTGTCAAATCCTTCATCAAACTTCTCACTTTCATATTGCTCCTTGAATACCCGCGTAGGCTTGGGAGGCTCTCGAAAACGTGGATCACCACCATCATGTTCCCGGTCACCATGGAAACTTGGACCTGGCAAAAGATGCAAACACTTCATCAGCTGTTCAGCAAAATGCAAAGCTTTTACTTGAAGAGGTACTAGATATCAACTTTATCAAAAAATATGCCAGAGGCATCTTAATTTGTTTTAATGGCACACATTAAGCTGAAGTAGTCAAGTTTGTTATTGTGTAACTTTAAGTGGCAAACTTTGTTTTCTTTCCATTTTTACATCTTGAATATTTGCTTTTGGTACATACTATTCATTTACATCTATATACTGTAGAACACATATATGACGCCTCTCCCAAATATAGCGAATTGGGGAATTTTCGGATCATGACGTATCTTTATGTTAGCGACGGTAGACGCCACTGACAGCGCCAGTACAGTAATAAAAAAGTACAGCGTTTTTATATATAGCAAGGCGGAACCACGTGCTATGTACGCTATATATAAACAGACGCTAACATTGTGTGTTCTACAGTATACAATATATAGGTGCAATCCCAATAACAAAAGAACTCCAAAGATTTCCGAGGGATGCCAAATAGGGATTATGGAATGGGTACACTCAGTATTAGGGCTATCATTGATATGATTTTTTGACTCAATTATTGATAATTGATTTCAATAATTTTATCTATTTTAAATGACACAATGCCATTCAATTCAATGTTTGTAAGAAAACATTTAAGAAGACAAAATGTTAGAAATCACTTTGGCAGCAATGATCTATGACCTGCACACACAGCCAGAATAATCTGCTTCAAATTCATATATAATTCTCTAAAGAATCTTATTATTTCAAATATATGAATGATTGTGAAGACGGGCATTCGATAGCCCCAAGTTTATCTATTTTTGCTACTTCCAAGTGAATTGATATAATGATTTTTTTCATATTTCTATGTTTAAAAATATTTTTTGATATGATAGATTGATTCAATTTGATCCAATGGCAGCTCTTAACTGGCATGAACATAGTGAAGACCCCACACCTGGGTGATCCAGCACTTGCAATTCACCTACTTTGCAACCTTCCCAGAGAGGGGGATGATTCTCCACTGCGACCAACAACTATCGGGGGAGGAGTCGGCAGGTTCTTTGCACCCAGGGTGGACAAGGGCGTGCGGAAAACCTTAGAAGCTGCCTTGAAGCGCGACGCCCCAGCCACAAAGATACAGTGCAGGATCATGGGGTGGTGATTGACCACAGAGAGTCCTAGAAAACAAATCAATAACTTATTTTCATGAGGAAAAACAGGACAAAGTCTTCTTTGATGCTGATATAGTTGTACCTCAAAATCAATCACAATTAAGAGAATCACAATTTTACAAAAATCTATTTTATACATACATTACTTTCATTATCATGTTTTATTAGTTTTATCATCATTATCATTATTATCATTTTTATTATTATTATCATTATTATTATCATTATCATTATTATCATTATTATCATTATCATAATTATTATTATCATCCTTAGTATTGGACTGTACAAATAGTTTGACACCTTTGAGCCGATCATCTTACAGTATAAAATTTTGAAAAGTAATAATAAGGTATTGTTAAACCCAATAAGAAAAAGAACTTCCAGCCAAAGAATATTGCTATATCATGAATATATCTCCATTAGTGAAAAGTTTAAACCACATGGTCAGTTAATAACATTTTTGTGTGACACGTTTAATTCCACTCACCTAGATTCTGTGTGACAGAGCAGTTGGTCATTATGACCATATCGGTGTCTTCATCCAGCCTAACAACAGCCGCCTAGAAACAACAACAGCAGCACATCCATTAATCATTACAAGCAAACCACACTGAAAAATGACTACATGTTCTTGGCAATCCACATCAGGAAAAAACATGTTAAAATATCCCTACAATGATAAAGCATATGCTGAGGCATACTAAAATATCTGCGTAATGATTAAGTTCATTATAAGGCATACTCAAAATATCCTTGTGATGATAGGGTTGACTTAAAAATATTTTGGTAATTAAATGTCAGACTAAAATATACTTGAGATTAGGGATAAGTACTGGTACTCGATACAATACGATACCAAATACCGATATTGAATGGGAAAGGGTCATGAGTCTATACAGAGGACCATATCTTGTTTGCTGTGAAGGGTCATGAGTCTACATAGGGAACTTACAAGGGATGTCTTGTTTGGATTTTTTCTCGATTCGATAAGTTTCCCCATATCAATATTTCAATATGATGCATGAACATATCCATGAAAACACTGTATATGCCATGAGGGAAAGTCACGGAGCATTGACCTGCTTCACTTTTATTGCTTCCTTTTGCAATGCAACAATAAAGGTGAGGCATGTCAATGCAGAGAAATGCTAGCAAGATTCAGCACTCGGTTTCTTTGATAAGTGTTCATTTTTATTTTTTCAATATTCGATGCATCGATATATGTAACGACGAGTGAAAGCAGGCTGTTTTGTTTGAGGAGAGTTATCAATATATTGATCTGGGCCATATCGATGACACCCCTAGAACTTACCATATCTTGTTTTGCGAGGAAGGTCATGAGCCTATTGAACTTGCCCTGGTCGTTTTTGCTGGGGTGCAGCTCGCAGTAGTTGTAATACTTCTGGCCGAGGGAGACCTCCTGGTCCCTGGGCAGGCTGGCCAGCTGCGGCATGTAGCGCGTACAGGCCGCAGAGAGAGGCAGGCGCGCACAGATGTGCAAAGGCGAGCATCTGAAAGGAAACAGGGATAAGTCAAATGATGATAACAATGGACATCATTAAATAGCACATCAGGACATCCATATATTTGGTCAGGAAAAGACAGGAATTTCTAAAAATGTCAAACCAAGTAATAATTGTTAATTTTACATAAATGTACAAACTCGAACATGAAGTTAATATGCTAAATAAGGTTGTCATCTGAACTTATTGTAGTTCCCTTTGAATACAGGTCACTGAAGATTTATATATGAGTGCCCATTTGGCACACCCAGTTTCAAAATCTTGGCCAAAAAATCACCACCCTCAAAGACCAGCAAAATGAAGTACTAAGATATTTGGTAATTTTTCTATTTATCCAACTAGGTGTGAGGTACTCACATTCTTGCAGGTTTAGCTGGTGATGTGTAGGAGACCAGTTCCACCTCACACAAGAATGTCCCTTTACTGCTCAGCTGCCCTGACCATACAACATAGCCACTACCCAAAACACCCTGTGTGCCCTGACCCGCAACTGCTACCCGCTGGGGCGACGCCTTGGGTGTGCGAAGAGGGCTTGGTTTCTGCCTGAAATCATAAGGTATGTGCATCATAACAACAGTCGCTAGCCAAAACATAATAATCATATACATGTAAAACGAAATCTCAACTCTTATCACATTTTTGAGACCTTGTGAGTAACATCATTCAAAAGCAATACAAGAATTACCTAAATATTAGGGAGATTTAAAGAGAAGCTATTCAGAAATATTAAAGTTTGGTAATGTGGGAACTCACCTGCTGTTAAATGAATAATGTGTATCAGATGATAAAGGGAAGGCATTGAATAATCTAATCTGGGTCGGATTTCATAAGAAACAGTTGAAATGTTAATATACTTATTTTGTTTTTAAAAGGCCATTCCAAGAGGCCAGCCCCAATGGCTGAGTGATATTATGCACTGTCAAACACTACTGTTTACTTACAAGGTGCTCGGTTTTGATTTGTTTGACTTGCTCTGTCCTCCTTCCCCTATGTACATGAAGTCTACCACTGCAAACGGCAGGATCTGTCTGGGGTACGGCTCCACACCCAAGTCACCATATTCATAGGCATATAACTGAAACAGACGTACACAACATACTCATCTCCAGGGGCTTAGCCGTAATGCGTCCAGCGTGTCATTTGGACACGCAGAACACTGTTTTTTAACAGTTTGGACACCCAAAATTTTATGTCAGAATTTGCTGAAGATGACTTTTCTTAGAAGATAGAAGATTTAGAAGCTGTAGTGTCACTTTTATAAGACACACCAAGCAGTATCTGGCCTAAAAAAGCAAAATCTGTAAAGGTATAGGGTCTATCTTATTAGTAGTATGTTTTTTGTACCACACTTTGGACACGCAAAAGTCTATGAAACCTCTATTTGGACACCCTGTTTCCAAATATCGGCTAAGACCCTGCTCATCTCCAGAGAAAACAAGACCAGATACCAATCAACAGTTTAGATTTGCATTATATCTGCCTTTAGTTCCCTATACAAGGAGATAAAAGGAGACAAAATTTGAAAATTCATAAAAGTGAAAAAAATTAACAATTTGTTATATGCTGTTTAACTGACACTGGTGGTATATAGGTTAAATTTGTAATAAATCAATACCAAATCCTAATTAATGCCAATCCTTTCTGAGATTTTCATTGCAAAATATAGATTGGTCAAGCCTAATATAAGTTGTAGAAATAAAGTTGAATTAAAGAAATAAATAAGACTCAGAGAAGGTTCTAAAACACATGTATACATAGTTCTGTCACCTAGGTAGCCGACGCATAGAAGTGTTTGAGAGCTCAGCATTGCTAGTTTCTGAGATGGTTCAGTTGGGATGGGCTCTAAGGTACACATAATATTACTAGTTCTATTACCTTGGTAGCCTCCAGCGTGTGTTGCATAGAGGTGTTTGAGAGGTCAGCATAGCTAGTTTCTGAGATGGTTCAGTTGAGATGGGCTCTAGGGTACACAAAATACTACTAGTTCTATTACCTTAGTAGCTTCCAGGGCCTGTTGCATAGTAGTGTTTGAGAGGTCGACATTGCTGGTTTTGGAGATGTGGCAGTCATAGTTGGGCGTCGGCTCTAGGTACAAGGTGGTCTTGTTCTCTGCTACTGCCTTGGCTTTCCCCTGAAACAAACAAGTGTGTCATAGCATCAGGCAAGTGTAGTCTATTCTATTTTTAACCCATGTGTGACTGCAGATCTCTGTGACATCTCCGCCTTGGGACCCATGATTCATTTTAAAATAACTTTGGAATGAAGCAAATATTTACAAAAGATTTGAAGGATCTCTGTGACATCGACATTTCTCCTCCAAATATTTTTAAAAAAATACTCTGATAAAAATGGCAGAATAGGTAAACTTTCAGGTTTCATCGCAAGTGACTTGTTATCCACTTGTTAAATCTCAAATCCAAGATGGCCGGCCAACTGCTGAAGATAGACCAAACTCTATTTCTTGCCAAAATAGGTGGCTATCCATAAACATAAAATAGTATAACTTTAATTAATGTAGAATTTCTATGAAATGTCAATGCGTACCTTGATGACTTTACAGATGAGTAGTTTGCCACGGCCTCCTGTTTGCAGACCCTCTGAACTGATGATATCAGCATGCCGACAGAGGGACACTCCTAAAATGAAGGTAAAATGGACTTGTTCAGTACCACAATATACATAAAGTGTGTGCAACAATATGGAGAAAAAGGGGAGGAAGAGGACAAAGAAGAGGAAGGAAAATGAAGAGGTGGAAGATGATGAAAAAAGAGGAAGAAAAAGAAAAAGTAAAAAAAAGGAGGAAAGGGAGAAGAGCAGAAGAAAAAGGAGAAGAGAAGACAAAACAGAAAAATCATAGAATTTATACTAAATATTATAAATTCTACAAAGGAGGAGACCTTAGTTTGACCTTAGTTATCAACACTACATTCAGACATTGACCAAAATTTTAAAAGTGAGCAAGTATCTCACCCATCTCTGGATGCCCCAGGTAGGAGGTGCGTGAATTCCCAATCTTGACTCCATCAGTGCACAGTCGTCGTACCTGAAAACAGACAAATCTTGTTCTCCTAGGCTGTTATATAAAGAGGGGCTAAAGGATGTAGACACTAAAATTCTTAACAGGATATACATGTGACAAATCCATTCTGTAGGATTGGCTATATTTCATAGTTGATCATCTGTTTATCCAAACCAAACGATGATTAAAGATAATCGGTTTAACATTGTTGTTCTAGTGAAGTCTGTTAAGAAGAGAACTGATGACATTCACATGATACGTCAGGTACCGCTATTTTGTCACTATTGAGTATATACCACAATTGAGTGAGGCCTCTAAGTTAGCACCACAGATAACAGTAGCAGGTACCTCCCTTGGGAAATTACTTTCTTTTTTAGATTTACTTAAAATACTTCGAAAGGTTTTTCATTCATTGAACTGATTAAAATCAATATTGACATCATTCCCGATACACAAAGCTGATTTACCTTAAACTTCTCATTTAGATGAACATTACGTGCAAAGCAAGAGTATAAGGGTGGTAAAGACATATTTAAGTAAGCACCAGTGTTTGGTTGTTGTTATCCATACAGCATTTTTATTTGTATAAGTGTTGTCTATCATACAATGTTTTGCTTATATTTTACTTTTGTGTTTTGTGTTCATTCCATTTCTCAAAACCAGATTCAGCAAAGTTCTGCATTACCTTTTGTAAGAGAGTACGGAAGATAACTGTTCAACATCCCTTAAATGAGGTCCTTTTTTCTGGGATCTTTTGGCGAACCTCTAACTTGCACTTACCTCCTCGAGGTGATTGAGCCGTAGGAATGCATAACTGTCGGTCAGATCCTTCTCACTGTAGCCTTCCGAACGCATCTCCTTCCTCTTCTCCAGGAACTAACAAAACACAAACACAAACAATTTATATTCTCTGTGTGTATGTGTGTGCATGTCTATATACAGGGTCTTCGCCAGGATTTATATATGGTGTGCCTAAATAAGGCAATTGTTAAATTTTTGGGCATGCTATTTTTCAAGAGAGACCACTATATACTGATATAACAAGGTTCGGAGTAGGTTCCATAAAAATGTATTTTCTTTTGAAATAAAGCATTAAATTATAACCTTATTAAGTGTCATGGGAATTATAAAGTGAGGTGAAAAAAAATCAATTATATGCTTGAAATTGACATGTTGAGAAATTACTTAACAAAAATGTGGATGTCCTAAAGGTTCAATCTTTTAAGGGTTTGGGTGTACAAATGAGGCCCAGAACTTGAGAACTTGAAGCAAAAGTCGCTTCAATAGTCTTATTTTCAAACATTAACAAATCAAATTTTTGTTTATTTAAAAATAGCAATATTTATCTAAAAGTACTTACTCTGCATAGCAGCTGTTCATTGTGGACGAAGAGTGACCTCCTGTACTTAAACTTGTTGTCAGCAGACCTGTCCTTGTAACTCTGTGTTATGTAGTGGAGGATCTCCCCCTTGCATTCCCTTGATGTAATTGACACCTCCTCAAAGAGATCTAAAGAGAGAGGAAATATGAATCATGCCTTATATCTTGTTATGCATACTATACTTGGAAGTTCTGTTTCTTTAGCAAACAGGGGTTCAGCCACTTTCAGGACATTGTTCCTTAATCTTAGCTAACAAGAATTTAGGAAGAAAGTTGTGATGTTCAGTTTCCATTTTTTGTTTTTCAAATAACACAACACATCTACATGTATATCCAAATGTTCTATAAAAGCTGGCATTACCAGGGTCTTAGCCAGGATTTTTAAAAAGCATGTCAAAAAAAGAGCATTCACAAAATTTCTCAGCTTATACCTACTACATTTAATAGCCTATTTAAATACCAAAAAGGGCAATTTACTTATCAGCCATGTCTTAGAAGATGGTTTGTTAGGAAAAGATATGTTTATTAGTCCAAAAGGTAAACAATGACAATTATTCACAGAATTTTTTGCTTGTCTAAATAACAGTCATTTCAGAAAACTGCCTATCATATAGGGAGGCTGGATGGGTTCTGGCTAAGTCCCTGCCTGGCAATTTTTTAACATTACTCGAGGGATCTCTGAGTGTTCCCAGCTAGGGATTGCCACATTTAAAATTTTCATGATACGATACATTATTACATGCCTACTGCTCATTCTCTGCTGTGATTGGTCAGATCAGGGTCACATGACCACCTTACAAAAGTGATATTGGGGTGCAAGCGCCTCTTGCAATATCATTTTTCAGAGTGCAATAAAAATTGATATTGCACTCACCCAAGTGCCATATTTGTATAATATTGATATTTCATTAGTGATTCAATATCTTAACGATAGTTTAAATGATACTGCTGGCCTCCCAGGTACCTAATTTTGTTAATTTTAGCACTGTACGCTTCCGAAATTTGCTGAAAAAAATAGCAAACTTTCTTAACTTTTACGATACAATAATTCTTGCCATTTGATATCAGTATTTGTTATTGTATTAAGTACCAGTACCAATCCCTATTACCAGATTTTAGTTGGCGAGGGGTATTAGCCAAATATATATGGATTATGACATAATAGACGTCACTTATCAAGAGTAACACAGGACTGTCGCGTTAATTGAAACTTGTCGCAAAATAACATTTCTTCCCATTACCCCGAGGTGACATAAGAGCGGTTAATATTTTCTGCAAAGGGTTAGTGCAAAAGGAGTTCACTAGTAGACACACGTTCACATGTTCCTGATGTTCTAAAGGGCTCTATTGAGAGAGCCATTTTAAAATTTGTAGCCTTAGCAAATATTCTTAAACGGGGCTTGATGCTAAGAGTGAACTGCTGACTTCAGGCCAGTAAAAAATTCCCTAAAAACGTCTTTGGGCCAGTAAAAAAAGCCCTCAATTGGTTCTACAGGGCCAGTGAACATTTGGGAACATTCTTGTTAACAAGTGTCCCCTCAAGAAAACTCCCCTAATATTTTTGAAATAAATGAAGAAAAAATAGATATTTAAATAAATGTTTTCGGTGAATTTTATGCAAATTTATTTTATTTTGTTTTAAATGCTGAAGAAAAATTTGTAGGACCAGTAACAATTTTGTAGGACCAGTATATCCAAGGTGTTACTGGTCTTTCGCAGCCAGTAACATTTTGAGTTAGCTTTGAGGCCTTTTAGGTTTAGAAAAGTTAGATTTTTATGCCTGTTGCGTAGGGAAAGGGTTGCTTTACGACCCGCTTGTTCAATGATAGCAAGTTGATTTGTTCATACTTCAATGAGATTGATGTTTATGAAAACCACTGACCAGTTGTTATGTACAGCATTCCACTTTGAAGGATATAATTCCAATCATCGTTGCTTGCCGGGTATGGATTATCCATTGCATTCCAAATAGAAGTAATTGATAATCTGTTTCCAGCGACAATCTAGTCTGGACCAGCGTACAGTGATTTTGATTCTAAACATCCCAAAATGACCTTATATTTCAAAGGTCACCAAAATCTAATCAGTACATGTAAGTGCTATAAGAGAGAATCCCAGAAAATTTGAAAAGATTTTATAGAATGGTCCGCGCGTGGACGGGAACTGTCCCAAAAACAATCAATGTCTCCCCTGACAAGGGGGGAGACATAAATCTAACACACAAATGATTGAAAAACACCTTAAAACCCATATTTTGAGGCCAGGAACTTCCAATTATGCAAATTTTGAAACAGTTTATTCAAAAGCTTCACTTCCATCGTAATGCCAAGACAACTGGCTGATAATCCTTTTGGTCAACTTGCTAGGTTAGGCAGGTCTATGACATTTTCCCATTGCCTGGCAAAATGCCATGTGCACTAAACACTTTCATGCTTGACTTCAGCATTCAGTTTTGGTTTGACAAGGCACTTAGAAAAGCCCAAGGTTATATTCCACTTTCAGGGGAAACCTATCTCTACCACTCTTTTTGGTAGAATTCTTTATAGATGGAAAGGAATAGAATGAGACCAATCGAGCAGCATTCAGCTCTGCTAGAAGGATTAGTAGAACTTATGATACTGTTGCACTCTGCTTCTGCATCCATTGAATCTTTTCATCATTTGAACTCATATAGAATGCCACTAACACCAGGATGGGAAACATAAACATTACATTAGGATTGTTGCCTACAGGTCTGAAAAAGTTTTTTTTTAGGAAACTGCCTGTCTGTATTCTAATACAGCCTAGCTATTGCGGTTGCTTAACTTTGGCCTATTAGCAAAACGTCAAGTGCTAGGAGGCAATAATGACTTGAGGGCTCTCATATCGCTTACATTATAGAGAGACTTAAGCGATAACATGCACAGAACGCTACTTTTGGACTTTTCGACGCACATATCCATCTGTTTTTATTTTATATGAGACCATCTAACGCAATAATATACTTATATAGTAAAGAGTGGTTGGCGTAGTGGTTAGCAAGTTCGGCTTGCGATCTTAAGGTTGCGGGTTCGATCCCCGTTGCCGCCGTCACTACTTTCTGTCCTTAGGCAAGGCAGTTTACTTCTCATTGCCCAGTGCTTCGGATGGCACTTTAAGCCGGAGGTCCCGTCTCTCTTGATGTCTATGTCTTGAGGGACGTAAAAGAACGAACTATGCTCGGAAAGTTGACTGACATAGGATCCTCTCTCCTTCAGCCCAACTCCCTCGGAGGCGGGAGGGTATAAATAGCCTCCCACCTAGTCCACCACCAGATGTCGCCTGGTTGCCAGCAGTCGCAGCAAGACGTCCTGGGCAAGTGTGAAGACGAAGGTTTATTGTACTTGCTATGTAATTGTAATTGATAGATATATGTGTAGTAGTAGTCCACCACCAGATGGCGCCTGCTTGCGAGTAGTCGCAGCAGGAAGTCTCGGGTAAGAGTGTTGACGTCATTAGTCTCTCACAATAGTGATCGAGAATTAGTAGTTGATATTGAAATGTATTTGAATAATGTATTATATGTAACACTACAGCTCCTATAAAGGAGGATCTTATCATCAAAGAAGAAGAAGAAGATAGTAAAGATCATATGGTAAAATCAAAAAATGAATTTGACTTGCAGCATTACAGACATAATCTCTGCATTGAATATAGAACTATGAACGAAAGAGATAGGTGAGAAGAAAAGTAGATAGAAGAATGAAGAAACAGGTGACTTCAAGTTGGGGCGTATTGACTGTGAATTTGGGGGCGTAGTGGACATTTTATACAATATACAGATTACATTTAGTCCTTCGAGCAAATGATTTTTAATGCGGATTCCAAGCAACGACTTTTTCTATATTACCTTTTTTCTCTTTCTTTTTCTTAGGTATAGTAAATTGCTTCAACGTATCTAGCTCATCCTTTTCGGAAGGTTGGTCGTGACTTCCTACGTCTTGGTCAGACAGCGCCTCATCTTTGCAGGCGAGGTTCGGAATCGGATTGTTTTTGTGCTCGTCGACATTTAACGAGTCGTCTACAGAACTGGGTGCTTTATCGCTTGAATAGTCCTTTGCAGCAACAGACTTCGGTGTTTTGATATCACCTTTGTCTTCATCTTTCACCTTTGATATATTCAAACTTAAAATATCGAACAAATTCGCCATTTTCCAGGTGAGACTTGAAATAAACACATCATTCTGGCGACATGCTCTTGCCTGGACGCCATGTGTACATTACGAACCAATGAAAACCAACGTATTAAGAGATACCACAATATGTTACGGGAAATTTGATTGGATATTCAATAAGTTCGGGAGCAAGTGGCAAATTCCATTTTATGAATGTTTACGAACGTCAAATGGAATACGGGGTTGGAGGGGAGGGGGGGGGGGGGCTTATTCAGTTTGATGGACTGAATGATGTTGTCGGAATGCTACTACATCATTTCTGCGGTATATGCAGTTAGGATGTACTTATCAAATTAAAGTCTCAGGGAGCGCAATTTCACAGCTTTATGATATTCGATTTCTTTGATGACGTTATCAAATGTTTGTATGAGGAAATACAGTAGTTATTTATCAATATTAGAAAATGTTTTTCTAGTGTTGATAAATTGATTTAATGAAAAAGAAAAATCACCAAATATTAGAAATACAACATTAAAGTATCTAAAAGATATACAAAATCATTTCTTATATTAGAAAATGGTATATTGATATTAGGAAATTAGTTTCAATAGTAATAATATAATCCAGCATGTTGAAAAAAATACCCCAGATATAAAAAGAAATTATCTATTTCATGAGTTTTGTATCTATTATAAAAATACATTTATTAGGCCTAACCATAAAAAGGATTTCTAACATCTATAAATGGATTAAATCTACTAATATCAAGACATTAGCAATTATTTCTAATATTGATGAGTGGCAAAATCTAAAAATCAAAATATAATAAAATACATGATTGACTTTAAAAGATTATTTTCTAAAATTGGAAATTTGTTATCTATTCACTTACATCAGAAAATGATTTTCGCATATTGATAAATGATTTACTAACTCTAAAACTTTTTGATTATGATTTTTATTCAGGTGAGGCATGGTTACAATAGGACATTTTGGTCAATAAAAGAAGCATGGCTGAAAGATTCCTGTTTTTCCAATAAACACTGGCTACTGACCTTTAATAGTAAAGGACTGGAATCAAAATGAGAAAACTCAGTATAGACAACACAGAAATAAGAACAAGATAGAGTTAAAGCTCTGCGCAGTTGCACAATGTAGGGAATTTGGCAATTTGACCCCCCTCTAAAATCGGGTGACTGAAGGGGTCATTTTTTGCAAAATATACATGTGACGTACCGGTACACCTTCATAAGGTTTGTTATCAAGAGTTTTGTTCGGCATAAATTTCAAGGAAAACTGAAGTGTGTCGATTTTTCCTGAGATGCCTTATAAAGTAAAGAACTAACAGTTTTCCTGCGTGTGTGCTAGTTAGCTGAGGTTCTATGGTATTTGAACTCTTATTTTGCGCAGTGAGGGTCGAGACATTCACTGTTGGTCTGATTACATGTGGTCCACCACATACAGCTGGTAATATCTAGGGCATTGCCATTCACAGCTCATCTCGCACATGAGGACTGCCCCAATGGCAGAGTGGTCTGAGGTATAATTCTGGAAAGCTCGTCTCTCACCACCGAGGGCTGCTGCCAATAGCTGAGTGGTCTAAGACATTACCACAGACAGCTTGTTATCTCTCAACACTGAGGGATGCCCCAATAGATGAGTGGTCTAAGCCATTACCACTGACAGCTTGTTATCTCTCACCACCGAGTGATGCCCCAATAGCTGAGTGGTCTAAGACATTACCAATGACAGCTTGTTATCTCTCACCACCGAGGGCTGCCCCAATAGCTGAGTGGTCTAAGACATTACCACTGACAGCTTGTTATCTCTCACCACCGAGGGCTGCCCCAATAGCTGAGTGGTCTAAGCCATTACACTGACAGCATCTCTCACCACCGAGGGCTGCCCCAATAGCTGAGTGGTCTAAGACATTACCACTGACAGCTTGTTATATCTCACCACCGAGGGATGCCCCAATAGCTGAGTGGTCTAAGACATTACCACTGACAGCTTGTTATATCTCACCACCGAGGGATGCCCCAATAGCTGAGTGGTCTAAGACATTACCACTGACAGCTTGTTATATCTCACCACCGAGGGCTGCCCCAATAGCTGAGGGGTCTAAGTGATTACCACTGACAGCTTGTAATATCCCACCACCGAGGGCTGCCCCAATAGCTGAGTGGTCTAAGTCATTACCACTGACAGCTTGTTACATCTCACCACCGAGGGCTGCCCCAATAGCTGAGTGGTCTAAGTCATTACCACTGACAGCTTGTTATATCTCACCACTGAGGGCTGCCCCAATAGCTGAGTGGTCTAAGTCATTACCACTGACAGCTTGTTATATCTCACCACTGAGGGCTGCCCCAATAGCTGAGTGGTCTAAGTCATTACCACTGACAGCTTGTTATATCTCACCACCGAGGGCTGCCCCAATAGCTGAGTGGTCTAAGTCATTACCACTGACAGCTTGTTATATCTCACCACCGAGGGCTGCCCCAATAGCTGAGTGGTCTAAGTCATTACCACTGACAGCTTGTTATATCTCACCACCGAGGGCTGCCCCAATAGCTGAGTGGTCTAAGTCATTACCACTGACAGCTTGTTATATCTCACCACCGAGGGCTGCCCCAATAGCTGAGTGGTCTAAGTCATTACCACTGACAGCTTGTTATATCTCACCACCGAGGGCTGCCCCAATAGCTGAGTGGTCTAAGTCATTACCACTGACAGCTTGTTATATCTCACCACCGAGGGATGCCCCAATAGCTGAGTGGTCAACGTCATTATCATTGACAGCTCGTCGTCTCTTGCCATTGCCAGTGTCTGACCCATTAGCTGAGTGGTCTAAGGCATTACTATTGTCGTCTCTCACGACTGCAAGGGCCTGACCCAATACCCGAGTGGTCTAAGACATTACCATTGACAGCTCATCGTCTCTATACCATTAAGGGCCTGACCCAATACCCGAGTGGTCTAAGACATTACCATTGACAGCTCATCGTCTCTATACCATTAAGGGCCTGACCCAATACCCGAGTGGTCTAAGACATTACCATTGACAGCTCATCGTCTCTATACCATTAAGGACCTGACCCAATACCCGAGTGGTCTAAGACAATACCATTGACAGCTCGTCGTCTCTATACCATTAAGGGCCTGACCCAATACCCGAGTGGTCTAAGGGTTTACCATTGACAACTCGTCGTCCATCACGACTGCAAGTGTCTGACCCAATACCCGAGTGGTCTAAGACATTGCCATTGGCAACTTGCTTTCTCTCACCACTGAGGGCTTCCCCAATAACTGAGTTGTCAAAGTCATTACCACTGACGGCTCGTCGTCTCTCGCCACCGAGGGCCTGTCCCAATAGCTGAGTGGTCGAAGACATTACCATTGATAGCTTGCTATCTCTCACCACTGAGGGCTTCCCCAATAACTGAGTGGTCAAAGTTATTACAACTGACTGCTCGTCGTTTCTCGCCACCGAGGGCCTGCCCCAATAGCCAAGTGGTCTAAGACATTACCATTGTCAACTTGTCGTCTCTCACCACTGAGGGCATGCCCCAATAGCGCAGTGGTCTAAGACATTACATTGACAACTCGTCGCCTCTCACCGCTGCCAAGGGCCTGACCCAATTGCCGAATGGTCTAAAGTTAGCTATATGCAGCTTGCAATTGTCGTCTCTAACCACGCACTGAAGGCCTGTCTCAGACATTATAATACATTAACCTTGACAGCCTGTTGTCTCTCACCACTGCCAGGGTAAAATAATTTCACTATACGTGCGGTGACGAGAAATGAATATGATGAGACACCATTATGTATATGGGTAGCTATCAATAATTCATCCTCCTAGGGAGCTAGACTCCATTCTGAGGTCTGAAATACACACCCACACACCCACATACACACACACACACACACACACGTGGTTGCATTATTTTGAGTCCTGCGACGTGTAAGACCAGTTTACAGATAGACAGCTACCACAGTTCTCCTGCATAACAGGGCTCACAGAAAAAACATATATAGAAACAAAACGCTATGCCCAGATGTTTAAGGTCTTACGACACTTTTGTAAATATCAGTTTTTTTTCCTAGAACTTGGCACCAATAAGGATCAAGCCAGAGGGATGCTAAGAACAACGTTTATTCATGGGGTCATCAACTTAGTTTTCTTCTTATAGATTTTTGAAAAAATAATGTAATATCATAAACCTTTTTTAATGCATAATTGGTCTTTTTCTAGGTGCATCTTATCTCTTCAGATATACCAGCACTGTCTGAGATATTATTCTGCTATGATAAAATAATTTTTTGGCTAGTCTGTAGTAACTATTTAGCCAGATCGAAGAATTTAAATATCAAGGTTTTGACCCAAAAGTAGTACAGGTCCAAATCGCTCTTTTTAACTTTGTTTAGAATTTGTCTAAATATTCTACACAATGCTCTTAACAAACATACATGACACAAGTGATAGGTCATCAGGTTAGTTTTCCAACCAAAAATGGTGGAACTTTGTATAATAGGAAATTTTTGAGAGATTATGTAAGAATGGTACAAAAGAGAAAAAAGCTGGTATATATCCGTCTTTATTTAAGATATTGTATTGCAAAAGTTCTCTTTACATACAGATATGAATGGTTATACATATTTTCTTTCATTATTGTCATTTATCATTTGACTTCCTATAACACTGGTTATTCTGAAGCTGATGGGGTTTATAGGGCCCTCAGGTAAAATATATGAACTAAATGTTTTCTGGTTAGTAGTGGAAGCATTTCACCGTCTTCTCCACTTGCATATGTTTCAATAGCATCAATTCTATTCAGTTTCCCCTTGGAACTAAACTTTTTTTTAATTTTAACACCAGTCTACTTGGAAAGGTGCCTGATTTTTATTTTCATATTTCATGCAGTATCAATATTCACAGGAGCAGGATGCAGCAACATGCCATAAGTCATAATAAATATACGTTGTTGTAACAGTAGTATATCATGTATTGACAAATTAAGTACATACACCTTAAAGATTAATTAAATATTTTTAAGGTGGTTCCATATTGGTGCCCATAGTCCCCAGAATCGTTTTTGTTGATTATTAAAAATTGCAATACTTTTCTCGTTTTTACCTTCATTTTTCAAGAAGTACAGCAGTTTCTTAAGAGAAATTGTATTGTTGTTACTCTTTGTCTTAAAAATTTGATATTTGCATATAATAATAATCTTGTTTACAATTGGGTCCAGTTTTGGGTCACCAAACAATATTTGTATATCCGTTAAGTACCCCAGCCTATACCCCAGAGAGTTTAACCAGTCAATCATGTTTTTCCATATGTTGTTGTTGCTAGAGCAATCACAAAAAAGATGTGTAATTGTTTCTGTTTCCTCTTTGCAACGGTCACATATTTCAGTCTGTTTTATTCCACAGATTTTAATTTTCTATTTGTAGCTGTCAATCTGTGAAGGATTTTGTACTGAAAAATCTTCTGGTTGACATCTTTAATTAAAATATGTGGAATAAGATACACTGATGGCCAGAAATTTTCATTATCCGGTAATAAAACATGGTTTTCCCATGACCTCTCTGCTGTTGGGGTTATTATATTATGTGCCAACATATATTTTTTAAAGACTGGGTTGTCCTTCGTATTTGCGAGTACTTTTCTACTAAAAGTAGAACACCATGGTGATGGTGACATGTTCTGATTTTGATTTTCTCTGATTTTTTTAATCCATTCCTCAGGGAGAGCTTTTACAATTCTGAGATAGTCTAAAAAATTGATATTGATATTAAACATTTCTTGTATCTCTTGCCTAGTTCTGAGCTCACCCCAAGTGTTGAACATGTCACCCACACATTTTAAGCCTTTTTGTTCCCATAGTTTTATATATCCAATTTTTATTGGATCGTTGAACCTGATGGGCTCCGATAAAATGGTCAAATCTGGGTCCGTAGAACATAACTCTTGTATATAAGAATAGGATTTAACCACTGATCTCCAAAAAGGGTTGGTAATAGAGTTTAAAAGTTTTTTTGGAAATTTATTACCATATTCTAGGAGACAGTGTATATTATACTTTGTAGGTATAATTGTCCAAGCATCCTGTTTAGAGTTGAGTTGTTTGACCCATTTAATTTTCAGTGTTTTTTCAAATGAAAAGATATTAACCATTTTTAGCCCACCTTTACAATAGTCCATTTCAAGTACTTGGAACTAAACTTAACTGCTCTCCTTATCTAGTTTGCACTCATACAGAGTAATTTGACAATACTATATAACCAGACTTCTAGCATGGAAGACCACACCACTTTGTTATAGGGTGTTAAACAGTTGGCTTGACCTGTTCAAAGAGCTCCCACCTATAAGACAGGTAACACAATAGATTTTAGAAAGTTTAGTTAGTCTGCTTCTCAATAGATGTCTCCAGTGTAGGGTATCGTAAGACCTTAAGAGTGGACCCTTGTGCATTCCAAAATGAACACAATTATAGCCTTAAATGGTGTCATAATTCATAATAACTTCTTTTTGGATTTTGGTCTAGTTTTCCAACCTACAGCCATACTGGATAATAAGATATGCCTTCAGCTGAACTTGAGGGGCCAATCGTTGTATGAATGTGTGTATGTATGTGAATTTATATATATATATATATATATATATATATATATATATATATATATATATATATATATATATATATATATATATATATATATATATATATATTTATATATATATGTATATACATACATATATATATATATATAAACTGTATATATATATATATATATATATATATATATATATATATATATATATATATATATATATATATATATATACATATATATATATACATATATATATATATATATATATACATATATATATATATATATATACATATATATATATATATATATATATATATATATATATATATATATATATATATATATATATATATATATATATATATATATATATATATATATATATATATATATATATATATATATATATATATATATATATATATATATATATATATATA
>OZ012687.1:8827395-9011070 GCA_963942565.1 Maea johnstoni | reverse complement strand
TTCGTATTGGCAAATGGTTCTTGTTGGATCTCAAGGATAAACAATGGATTAGAGCTGATTAGTTCTTGTTTAGCCAAATTTGAGTGTCAACGTTGTAGGTCTTAGCACTTTTCACAATTTATTTGTGAGGTGAAGGAGCTTTGTCCACCCCAGAAGCTTAACCTAGCCCTAGGGCAGTAAAAGATTGCGTTGGCAAAATTCAGCCATCTCATATTTCTTCTTCTTAATGTACAATGCCCATTTGATGTGCAGTCTACTTCATAAGTCTCTAGCATGCTAGGTTTCGAACACCTATTTGCACAGACAAATATATATATATATATATATATATATATATATATATATATATATATATATATATATATATATATATATATATAAATATATATATATACATATATATATATATATATATATATATATATATATATATATATATATATATATATATAAATATATATATATACATATATATATATATATATATATATATATATATATATATATATATATATATATATATATATATATATATATATATATATATATATATATATATATATATATATATATATATATATATATATATATATATATATATACATATATGCCTATGTAGGTGTGTGTAGCTATTTTTTCCTCAGGGTGCTATCCAATTGGAAGAGGCTTTGTTGTTGTAGTTGTTGTATCTCTAAAGTGTGAAGCTCTGTGTACAGGCAGAGCTGAGTTTGATCATGTCTCCATCATGCCGGGATCCGCTGGCACAAAATGTTGAACCTCCTCATAGACCTGATCTGGAAATCGCAAAAAACACAGCACCTTAGAAATAGCACAAAGCAAATATAGCAGCACAATCTTGAGGACAGGGAGGCTCCTCTGTAATGAGAAACAACTAGAAAACCCTGTGTAAAACTTAACCTGTCCAATGCAGAGGCTACTTTTGTCCAAAGCACAAGGATGCTAAGAAAACCATCTGAACCCCGTCATGTTGGTATTCATTGGAAAGCTCTCGCCGAGTACTCTCAGATGAGTACCTATGTGCCAGGGTTTCAGTTATTTCTTAGGTTTTTAGCATCATTTTATATTGTCCAAATTAGCACCCTGCAGCATAAGGGTTAAGTGTTAATAGAGTCTTGACTTAATTGCATCTGGAGTGAACACATAATCTGACAACCACAACCATGGACACTTCAAATAGCACAATATTTGATAAGGATTTGGAGAATGATTGTAACACGCAACTGGATCAAACTTTTCTTTTTCAAACATTTCCCAAAACATTGCATTGTTAAAGAATATTTCCATAAGTGTCAAGCCATTGTGCACTCCACATGTGTTCAGATTAACCAATATCCCCTTAGACTATTCATGTCTGGAGTTCTGCAATGATATCTAAAATAACTCTGTAATAAAGAATTGTTTCACAAAATAATTGAGTAGTTGTTGGTTTATTACTAGCCCTAATACTGTTCTCCTCAAGAATTTTCATTGGAAAGATATCACCAAAGATCACCATTTGGTAGTCTGGCCATTTAGCCCAACTTGAGGCATGAGTGGGTTAACCCCTTTCTACCCAAAGCACCTAGATATCACCCACAATTGAAAATCTGTACAGAGAAAACTTGATGAATGAACATTAATATATAAATGAAATTCACTTCTCTCCCTCAAATGATGTTCCTCCAAATACTTCTGAAATATTGAATTCACTTAGAGTTCAATTTGAGTTTTAAGACAGCATATTAAAGCACATGGAGCACAATAGCAAAAGCCAATAAATGAAACCTATCAAGTAGACCATAATATTGTCTTTAACATGCTGTGTGAATCTATGATACATATGAAATAAACTCAGGAATATGGTAGGCATTTTCAAAATATATAAACAGAGGCGTCACTCACTTATCCCTTCCAAAAACAACATTTTTACCACATGGCTACCACTAACAAACCTGGGGTAGAAACATGTTAATGCTTCAATTTCCATGGCCTGAACCATGGTCAGTGGCAGACCTGTGTCTGCCATGATGCCCTATTAGAAGATGACAGTTATGAAGCACTGCCTGGATTATGTAATTGGTATGTGGTAGTTACATTGTATCCCTAGGTTATAGGTCAATCACTAGTCACACTTATTCCACATAGACTCTATTAACTCCTAGTTTCAGCCACATCTGTGGCACAAAATGTTCTAATCTTTTTCATAAGGTAGGTCAATGCTTAATCACATTCTCCTTCAAAGATTTTCCAAAATATGCTTTGGTTAGAGAGATATCACTAAAATAGCCAGGTTTATTCAGGGCGCTACAGGCACCAAATGGTAAGGACTCTTTTACAACAAAAACAATGATGTGGACAATACAATAATACTTAATAGCCCCACTCATGTCTAGATATCTGATACATGTCATCCGTGGCTCACAACCTTTGATGCTAAGGGATTTCACTTGGCACCTTTAAAATGTCCACGGTACAATACAATACCGATATTTCCGTATCAATACAATATCTTAACAATATTTTTAACAATACTACCTGCCTCTCAGGTACCCAATTTTGTTTCATTTAGCACTTATAGCTTCAGAAATTTTGCTAATAAATAGCGAAACACCTTTGAGCGGTGAGGTCCAGTTAGCAATTAAGTCAATTTAATATGTTTTAAATCGTAACGATACAATATGATATGATACAATACTGTACTTATTCAATACTATCCTTTTTCAATAAAATATTTTTTCCTATTCAATATTGGTGTTTGGTATTGTATCGAGTACCTGTAGTCATCCCTATTTGATATTGGTAGCATAGATGTGAATTGTACTTACTTTTCCAGTCCTGTATGCTGAGGTCCATGTCCTCGAAGGACTGATCGTACAGTGGTGCTGTGGGTTCATCCGAGGGGTCTGCATATTCCTTCAGGTACGGGTGGGCGAGGCAGCCTTCCGCTGTGATACGCACGTCTGCGTCCAGAATCAGCATCTTCTCCAGGAGGTCAATGGCTGTAACAATGAGGAACAGCATGTGTCATGTCAGCATGTCATAATTTTGTAATGAATATATTACAGCAAATAAACATACAATACTCTTCCCTTCTAGGAGGTCAATGGCTGCATTGAGGAACGGCAGTCCAGTACATGTGTCATGTCAACACTCTTACCATGTGCTCTCTGTGGGCTTTGACTCAATTGTGACTAGCTAATTATGAAAAATAGAGCAAACCTAAGTACCCAGTGAAAACCACTAGAGACTGGTAACTTTACACCCGCCCTGGTCAAGATTCTAACATGAGCAGTGACAGGGTGCAACATAGGTTCCAAAGCATTACTTGCCGAGCAGGGCAAGGTGCCCCTAAAGTTTACTTGCCCGGCCAACACTTCCACTTGCCCCATATCTCTATTAAACAAAGGTGAGTTACATTGCAAGGACTTTGCCCAAAACAATACTTGCCGAGTGGGGCGAGTAAAGGTCTTGTTCTGCATGCCCAGTTGTCGTTTTTTTTGCCTAATTCACTTGCAATTTGCAACGCGGCAAGCCGTTATGGTGCACACTGCAATACTCTTACTATACCATGTGCTGTCTGTGGTCTTAGAAGTTTGGACTTTAGAATATCGATACTTTTTGTGACATATTTAGACTGAATTGTGACTAGCCAATTCTGAAATTGAGCAAACCAGAGTACCCTGTGAAAACCACTGCCTTACATCTAGACACTGGTAACTTTTTCACATGCCCTGGTCGAGATTTGAACATGAGCAGTGGTAAGATATGTGGTCTTTACAAACTGGTTTGACACAATATGGCAAAATAAGCATGTAGGCCCACTCATTCAAGAAGTGTTAAATCAAGAACTTCCATGGAAATTGGAAATCTAATGGTTGTCCTTCTATGAAATACAGACTTTTTTATATAGAAGGGGGGGGGGGGTTCCATTTATATTTGCATAACACCATGCAGTTGTTTCATATGGACACAAGAAAGACATTATTTTTGAACCGAACATAATATTTTCAATTACTTATTTCATGAATTATCTCGTATACCTACCATATTCCTCTGATTAAGCGCATAGACACCATAAAAGTGCACAGACACCCATTTTTCTGAAGAATTTTGGAAGGGGCAATCCAGTGTTGTTGCCACAATCAACCGTGTGTGGGGTTCGGCTAATCGGAAGATACCCCTTCTGGCGAATATTTTCCTAATTTGTTACCCACAGAAGCGCTTATTCGGAGGAATATGGCAAGTTATTTCATGTTTTATAGCATGAAGTTGATATTTCCAAGAACTCGAAGAAAATTATGTTTGGAGGATGTTCGGGTTGATTTGTTTTGGAAGACAAACATTTTCATATGCTGACAAACTCTCATGTCTTACCTAATGGGTTGGCTCCTAAGAACACCTTCTTAAAATCTCTTTTGTGCATCTTTGGTAAAGACGCAATGTAATTCCTTGCCTAGAAATAGAAAAAAGGTGGAAAGAGAATGAATTGAAGAATGCAAAAAACATCCAAAAGCTTGTGTTACTAATTGTTTGACATGGCCAAGTCCCCTAAATGATTAAACTTTAGAACTGACTATGAATTTCTAAATTTCATGATACCAATGAAATGTCGTTACTTCTTCAGAAATCAACAAATGACCAAAATTACAAAATACACCAAAAGATTATGAAAAAAAGACAAATTATGAACATTTTAAGTCACATTATTTTAGTAGCATTAAGGATGAATTTTTCATAATGGAAGAGGCCTGTCCATATGGGGCTTGAATAGCCATTCACAAGGGACTGAAGTAAGATCTTCCCTTCTTACATTTTGCGACTTTATCTTCATTCCAAAGATATTTTCATAAGTATATATATATATATATATATATATATATATATATATATATATATATATATATATATATATATATATATATATTTATATATATATAAGTGTATATCTATATATATATCTATATATCTATATCTATATATATATATATACTGTATAGTGTATACCGTGTTAAAATTGCGCATATAAAATAATGCGCTCAGCAGATAACTACCTTTGATGCGCAGTTTAATTATTGTGCATTGATAACCTCCAGCCAGGGGGCCAGGGTATGCAACCTACCCAGCTTTTGGGAAGGATGGTGCTGCTATATTCAAGCCGGCCAGCTCCTTAGAGGTGCCTGATGCTGCCAGTATTATAGGCAAGTGCAGTCTTTATTTCGTCACCAACCATGAACAGTGTTATCTTGGTTGCATCTTAGTAACTCTGATTAGTGGTTACCTGCCTGCTTGATCCCACTCAAGTGTGCAAGTCGTCTAAATCGTAATTGAACTTAGTACGTGCAGAGGCCGCGAAGGGTCTTTATGTTGAATGACAAGCCTTAATATCAGTGTGCTGAATGGTACAATCATAGGGATCCAATATCCAAGTAATGGTGCGCAGTTTAATAAATGCGGACTCCATGGGTGCGCAAAGTACGCATTAATTAAGCTGCTGCAATATTAACACGGTATACAGTATATACATATATATATATATATATATATATATATATATATATATATATATATATATATATATATATATATATATATATATATATATATATATATATATATATATATATATATATATATATATATATATATATATATATATATATATAAATAAGACTTACCTCCTGGCTGGAAATCTTGTTGAGCAGGTGAGGATCAGGTGTCCCGACCAGGGACATGATCCGCGTCAACTGGTCAATATCTGCTTACAGGTTAAGGATCCTGCTCTCAAGTCAATCTTAACATACAATCTGACACCAAGGCTATCTCAAACTACTATGATCAACCTTAAACATTTTCTAAACTGCTACCACTGCTGTTGCTACAGGCGACTATATTTCTTCTTTTACTACTACCTCTCTCACTACAACATGTAGAACTACTACTGCTACTACTACTACTACTGCTACTACTACTACTACTA
Organism: Maea johnstoni; assembly: GCA_963942565.1. Classification (NCBI taxonomy): domain Eukaryota; kingdom Metazoa; phylum Annelida; class Polychaeta; order Spionida; family Magelonidae; genus Maea; species Maea johnstoni. The sequence continues at coordinate 9,005,093 of OZ012687.1, read as the reverse complement.
CTACTACTACTACTACTACTACTTCTACTCGCTGCTGCTGCTGCTGCCACTACTACATCTACTAATACTAATACTACTACAACTACTTCTGCTACTACTACTACTTCTGCTACTACATCTACTACTACTACTACTACTACTACTACTACTTTTGCTACTACTTCTGCTACTACTTCTGCTACTACTAGTACTAGTACTACTACTACTACTTGTACTACTACTTCTGCTGCTGCTACTGCTACTACTATTAACTCCACAGCTCTATCAAAACAATCCTTTTCCTATTCATATGAATAAGGACCTGTTCTGGTTTACTATACAAATTACCCAATTTATATCAAGTTTCATGAATTTAACAGAAACTCATATGATCATGTCATTTCAGAGTGGTCATATGCAATATCCAGGGCGAGGGTTGGGGAATATGTTAGCATTTATGAACAAGCAATACCTCAGCTACATGATCATATGAGTTTCAGTTAAATTCATAAAACTTGATAAAAATTGGGTAATTTGTATAGTAAACCAGAACAGGTCCTTTGCTTACACCACTCTTGGAATAAAAATTGGTTAAACGTGAATAATTCAAAACCCTTAAAACTCTGCTTAACACACTATTCTGGTATAATGGGAAGAAACTAGATATCACATACGCTAATGAGCAGAATGCTCCTACCACACTGTGAGTACCATAAGATACTAGAATTGTCCACATCCATGTCCAAAGTGGTAAAATACAAGATTTTGTGTGTGAGTTTTGTGAGAAATATCATTAAGTTCAAATGGAAAAGGAATCTACATGGTTATTGAATACTATGTAAATTGGGCATTCCATGTTATCAGTAAAACAGGAAAAGATTACTTCAGTTTTTTTTTAATTTTCTGATCTTGCAAAATGGAAACGAAAATATCTCAATTAAGATGTGTGACATACATGTCAATGGTGCAACTGATCCTAAAAGGTGATCATATCATGAAATTAAATTTTCTTGTAGATCCCAAAAAATTAGATTCATTGAACAATTTTACAATGAGATCAGTTACTGTTTTCAATGTCCAGGAAGCTGGTTTATAATATCTAATCTTCATCAACTCCTAGATTACAAATTTGGTAGAAACCTTGCCTTTTTATGATTTCATTCCTAAGAAAAAGGTCCTTGACCTATAGAGATGGCACTGCCAAAAAGAAAGGGAGGAAGCCTACTGCAAATGAACTTGAAACACAAGGCAGTATTGAAAAAATGTGAAAAACCAGCATAACAGAGCAAGTAAACTGTGGTAGCCAAACAAATACAACCAATGTTTACAATCTGCAGTAAATAAAAAAACCACACCATGAAGTTTTTTTCCTCTACAAATTTCTGAATAAATATGATTCAATTAAGTCCCCTAGTAATGTATTTTACCTTAACTTAGACTCATCCTGTATACTTGTCAATATCTAAATAAGGACTAAAGTAATTTACCAATGTTCGTCCACTTCTGTTTAAAATTGGCAAATGTTGAAATTATGCTCTCAATTTCTTTTTCGCAAACCATAATCAGATTTTGCATACCATTATCATATGAAACCTAATGACTACACTGGTAATTAAACTACGCTATCATTTTTTCTTTGTACTTTTTGCATACCATAATTCGGAATTTGAGTATTTTGGATCTAAGGTACAACGTATCTATAACTCTATGGTGAAATTGGCCGTACTTTTTTGTGAGAAAAGATACGGTCAGTGCCTGGAAATAGGGTTTTTCTGGTCAGCATTTCGGACATGATGCAGCCAACTGACCAAATATCAACTGTAAAATAAAGAGATTGATTGTGGACTGGGGTATTTACAAAGATGACTCCATAGTAGACTAGGTAAGGAAAGATTTTGGTGATGCGGATCCATGATGTTAGTTGCAAAAAGCATGCTTAAATACCCGCCAGTCTAGCTACCCTTCTAGCTACCCTAAGCTAATCTACCTGACCCAAAACGCGAAAGCTACACTAAAAGTAGACTGTTCTAAAAATACTATGTTAAGTGCAACATTTACCTATATAAGGAAGGCACATCTAGAAAATCTTCTAGAAGTAATACAAGATATCTTTGTTGAGGTAATTAATATTAGAGCTGAATGAGAGTTAGTTGGAAGTCCCGGGGCTACCAACTATATAGGTGTTTTTGCTATTAGTAGTGGTGTGGTATTGATGGTGATAAGTAAACTATTGGCACGTCACACAATATGCACTATAACAACAATAAAGGCATCAGTATCACATGACATAAACAATTAGTAGGCGATAGCTAAACAATCTATTAACCCATTTGCATCTGAAGTGCACACATGGTCTGACAATTTTACACATAATTCTCCAAATAGATTTACCCATTCATGCCTAGAGGATTCATTGATAAATGTTGTCTGGACCTGTTATACTTTTGAAAATAACTTTGGAGTGAAGCATAACTTTGTAAAATATTTGAAAGAGAAATGATGATAAAGTTCAGACGAACAAATCTTCTTGCATTATTTTCTAAATATTGCTTTTGTTAGAGAAATATAACCTAAATAGTCAATATGTATGAAAAGAAGTTTGTGAGGGATTATCAAGTCCTACAATAACAATCCCCATTCAACCAATGTTTCCTTTAATATTGCTTATTTATCAAAATATTTCTGTGTCAAATGTTATGTACACACCAGAGGAAAATGGGTTAATGACAAAAATAAATAATGATGATAAAATTGCCAAGCTGGAAATCCCACACAATAGTGCACTAGTGTTCTTTTGTGAGGTCAGAATTTCATCGGCCAATGACACTAAATTGCCTCAAAAAATGACACTAAATTGCCTCAATATAATGAGAGGTTTTCAAAAGCCTCAAGTGAAAAGGATACGGTCAGTGCCAGGAAAAAGAGTTTTTCCGGTCAGCATCTCAGCCATGATACAGCCAACTGACCATATATCAACTGCAACAAGAGGATAAAAGGTTCTTTGGTGAACAAACAGAATTGAGTATTTCTGTCATTATACGCCAGTATTATTTTAAAAGGTTTGAAATACCACGCAAAACAAATGCTGGGTAATTAAACCCATAGACACTTAATGATGACGATATTTGAGGAGATTGAAATACCATGCTCAATGATTTTCTAAACAGTAACATTTATGTAAGAAGAGAGAGGGAGAGAGAAAGGGCACAATTTCTAAACAAACAAGTTGATTAAAATGCCTAATATTACATATAGTATTAAGAGTCATCAATAGGCAACCAACTGAAAAGTTCATCTCACCGTGGAGTTGAGGAGAGTTTTGGAAAGAAATGATAGTATTTTGGATTCCCTTATATGGCTGTAGGGAAGCTTGTAAGGAATGCTATTATTTAGGTCTGACCCCATGTGTTACGGCAGCAGTGCAGGACAGAGGTGCCTTCTGGCAGCCGGCCAATAGCAACATAGGAAACACAAGGGGTTTCACATGCACGGTAGAAAGTGACAATGCTCATATGACATCCAATCAAATATAAGAAATGGGATGAAAATTGATTGTGAGATGAAGCAAAAATTGACAAATCAGCTGAGGGATAGGGAGCTGTAAGTGAAGAAATAGTAATGATGCATACAATGGCAATGTCTCATATTAGTACCCGTCTTAAGCCATTCATTCTTAAAAGTTCCAATGAGAATTATCATCTATGATACTTTTGACCATAACTTTGGAATTGAGAATGATTTGACAAAACATATGAAGGGTTAGCTGTTGGTAATGCTCTGTGAAACATTTCTCCTTCAAAAGTCTTCTCATCTATGCTTTCACCTGAAAGATCTTATCAGGAGAAAATACTGCTTTTGGCTGCTAAGATCATTAATGGGTCAAACAATCTGGACAAGAGTTCTTGTTAACAGGCATAGGTTTGGCTTATTATACTTATCAATTAATTTACAGGTGTCGTGCAATTTCACAAAATGTTTATAGGAGGGTTCTGAGTTGAGTTAGTTCATATTTCTTCATTTATATTGTTTCCTGGTATTTTCTGGTATTTTGGGCAGCTAAGGCATGAATGGGCCAAGATGCAAGAAGCCATGACAACAAAGCAAATGATTCATGTGAACAATTACAAGGTCAGTCACCAGGTTTCTCAATTCACACATTCCAATACTCATATTTTGCACTACAACACAAGAGTGCTCAAAAAAGGTTGAGCTCAAAGTAACTTACAACTTAGCCCCAAATAGATAATAAGAAAATGATAATTTTAATGAAGCCAATAGATGTGTGACACAATTAGAAAGTTGTATAACTCCATATTAGAACATTGCCTAACGTGAGTTAGTGTGAAAAAAACACATGCAGAAGCCATACAATTTCATCACTCATCCAACATTTCTTTCTTTGAAGAAGGGAAATAGTACCCGACTATGTGGTAAGGAGTTTCAGCCTTTTACAATAGGCAAAACAGTAACCTCTATGTCAAATCTTAATTGGGATTAAATCTTATGATTTTCTGGGATGTTTAAGACTTTATTTTTGACATAAAAGAATATTCAACAAAACTGAATATCAAATAGTAAATGAAGGTACACTATCTTTCATATTGATATATTTTGAGATAAACAGAACTTAATTGTATAATAGCTCAATAAATGCATGATTATGAATAAAGTCACCAGCAAGCTGATGATGCTATCCACCAATTTGGTTACTACATATTTCCTATGATCCCGAATGTAGGAGCCCGAGTGTGAAAGGATACAATCAGTTCCAGGGAAGAGGGGTTTACCGGTCAGCATTTCGGCCATAATACAGCCCACTGACCAGATGTCAACTAAAACATACCATAAACAAGGCCTTGTTAATCTCTCACACCCCTCAACACACACACAAAATGCTAGCAATGTTTTATTGGTGTTATAGACTGTTTGAGGGCCTTCTGCTTTGCTGCCAAAGGATAACATATACATGTAACTGACTACATATATATCTAGAACTATAATCCTCAGATTTTCCAAATCTGTCTCAACCATATTGCTCTTTGAAATCTAAGCATGATGCAACCATATTGCTCTTTGAAATGTAAGCATGATTTTGGCGATGATTAGGGAAAATTAAATATATCATAGTTTGTGGACCCTCAAACATTCCTTTGAGCCAAAATTTTATGATGGTATGACAAGACCCGTTGAATTGAAAAATAGAACTGAATTCTGTTTTATGAACATCATCTTTAGGTTAAAGAGAGCATGATTTACTCGTGCAATAATGCTAATTGTTCACAAAACCAACACTGAGTAGGCTGGAAGGTTGGCTGGTACACAACAGGTAAACCAGTAACATGAAGTCTTGCTCCAAAGGGAGTGCGAGCAATACTTTGGCTAGGTTGCCTGAATTTCATTGGCTGAGTGCACATGCTAGCTGTCTTCAGAGCAGTGGTCACAAACAGTCTCGTTGATCAGAATATCTGGGATGGTCATACAAAATCAAGGCTTAGAACTTTTCATTCAATTCCTGATAGTGCAGCTTCTATGAACAAACATATCAATGAAGGTCTAAAGACAACTACGGCAGTGAGTAATGCTTTATTTGCAACATGAGTGCCTCCTTTTGGCAAAAGATTTAAGCTCTGACAGGAAATGAGACTTGTTAATCAAATTCCAAGTGCATATTGGTTAATTTTGCAAGTGGTGCATATGGAATAGAGGATAGGGGGCAAAGGATGGTTTCATTAAAAGTCAATCCATTGATTAAATATAGATTAACAGACGGACCATCAGGAAAATCAAGGTTGTATGTTTGTTCAATAAATAACAGATCATTTAAAACCCAATTTGCATTTGGGATTCACAGTCAGACAGCAATCAGTATTACCCAAAAAATGGGAAATAAATATATACAATATTGGGTTTGTTAAACCCGACAAGTATATAGGTGTTGAAATAGTTCCAAAAGTATTGCTTTGCCACTAAAGAATTTCAATATGTGTCAGATGCTATAAGCTATTACCCAAACATTTAACCTTGACTTTCCTCAGCCTGATAGATTTCAGTGGAATTATGGAAATGACATAGAACTAGGAAAGCATGAGAGACATTTTACGCTGAGTCAGGTGGAAACAGGGGCGAAACAAGTAAACAGTACATTTTACAGCAAGTATCATACAAAAACACAAAATAGATGATTTTTGGTTTGTTTTGCAATTCAATAATATGTTTAGATGTAATCAAAGTACAGTACCTTTTCATAAAAAATTGCCAAGAATTTGAACCCTGGTATTGCCCGATGTAATCATATTAATTTCAAAATCCACATTCTTATGAAATTAATGAGAAGTCTCTTCTCAAAAAGAAATGATAACATAATTTGACCCCTGCATTTTGATCTAGTCTGAGGTACACATGAAGCCTATATCTTTAATTTCAAAACTCATTTCCATAGTCTAACAATTCAATGTACAGAACTTTTCTGAACAATAACCTATAGATTATTTCTTTTGAACAATAACTTTTGACTTTTGCAGAAAGGATCAAGCCTGAAATGATTTGGTTGCAAAGACTACTAATCACAGCCTGGATGATCTACTAATCCCGACTTACCTGTCTGCTGGTAGTGCATCCAGTTGAGCATGATCTCTGGTGCGCGGTACCACCGAGTGGCAACGTATCCCGTCATCTCATCATCAGCCTGACGCGCCAAGCCAAAATCCAAGATCTACAGCAACGGCACAAATCAGCATTGTTCACATTTCGAAATTAGGCAAAATAGCAATTTTGTTCATATATCAAAATTATGAGAATATCTATTTTTTTCAGATTTGTTAGAATTCAATTCCACAGTATAATAACAATCATAATGAATACATACATGTGATGTGAACACTGGTTTTCATACCCCTCTTTAGTATATGAGTACTGATTAGCCAACATAGATATGTTGTAATTCAGGAATCAAAAATCAAACATTGATCAAACATAAAGTCTTGTTTTTGTTTGACTTTGATGATGATCGAAGGTCATATTCAACTCACCTTTAACTCACAATCCTCATTTACTGCAATGTTACTTGGCTTCAGATCCTGCCAAAACAAATAAAATATGCATCAAGTAAATAATACCATGGGCAATCATGTCAATTTGGGGTATTCTAATGAACCCTAGCATGCTAAAAGGTCTTCATATAGTGTGACCGTCAAAATACAATGCATTTCTATACTCCTAAACTTAAATTTTGAGGGAGCATTTCAGATAAATTACATTTGATAAAGATTTCACTGAATATGTGAACGCCAGCAATTGCCTATTGATTGATCTATTCAGGATTTTATCATTTACATGAAGGCTTATGAGGTAGTGCCACCTGTTGACAAGTTTTTAAACCAACAATTGTCTGCCTGCCACAAGTAGCTATGCTCTGGAGAGAACAGATGACCTGTGCTCCAGGTCTTTTACACTTCACCACTCCTCTTTCTATGGATAAAAAATAATTTGTAGAATGGATACTCCTATTAATTCATAAAAAAAATGTTAGGGAATCCTGGTAGGTTTTTTAAGGGTGTGGGTGTTAAAATGACACTCTGACACCCTGCTGACTAAGGCACTGGTCACACCATTACTACTGTAACCTCGTTTATCATCAGCTCCACTCTGATACTAGCAGCTGATGATAATTTTTTTTTATCTTTGTTGTGAAAATGGTATATGGAAAGAAGTCTGTGAGAAGCCAGCAGGCATCGCACAAGGGCGTCAGGTGGAGTGCTATACTGCTGGCTGATACATATGACGTATCGCATTTTCACAACAAGGGTAACTAATAACCTCAACCCCACTAACTGGTGAGCAATAAGTTATCGAGAGAGCAATACCTACCCTGTGAATTATTCCAGCTGAATGGACATACTGAAAAAAGAATATGCACAGGTTATAATATGAATACTGTTATAAACAAAGTTATTTTCAAAATGATCAAAAGGCACAAATGAAACTTACAAAGGAGATCATCAAGCATGAATGAGTTAATAGATACCAGGTTGTCTACTAAATTATTGAATCATCTCATTTTTCAACGTATCTCACTTTTGAATGTATAATATGACTTTCATGTTTGGTCGAACTTCTGTTTAAAATAAATCTATTTTCCAAGATTACATTATTGGGTTAGTGAATTCATCACAAAGGCATTGCTTGATTACTGATTGAATTTAAGAGCTTCTATAGTTATGGTTACACTTCATGTCAACAATCAACATGACCTTACCAAAGGTAGCTGAGACTTCCCAGGAAATCCAAGCATTTTCCAAGCATTATCCTAGGAAATCCTGGTTAGTCAAAGTTTCATTTGTTAAGGGTGTGCTGTATTCAGGAACTTACCCAGCCAGGAGTCAGGGAGTCGTATGACTCCCAAACACAAGTATTTTGGCAAAATGACGCCCAGTTTTATCTTGTAAGATTTTTTGTATATTCACTCATACAAAACATTAGGTACATTAAATGATGTAAATAAGCAAACTTTGTCTTGATGTGTCAATATAAAGGGCTGTTATGATTATTCTTGTAAATTGGGCAACTGACTTTTGACCCCCACAGTTTCATAAATCCTCAGTTTTGGCCTCCTGCTTCCAAATCCTGGGTAAGACACTGGCTGTATTTGAATAATATATTGACATATGAGGATGATACGGCGGAGGAGGATAAGGAGGAGGAGGGGTAGGGGAGGTGGAGAGGAGAAGGAAGAGAGGAAGAAGAGGAGAAGGATGAGCAGAAAGTTAGGGTATGACTTACCTTTAGCCCTCTGAGGATCTGGTAGATGAGGAACTGCACGTGGTCATCGCTCAGCCGCTGTGTTTTTACTATGTTGTTCAGATCAGCTCCCATTAAATGTGTGCACAGGTAACTAAAAAGGCAAGAAGGAGAAATGAACTGAATATTCCTTACAAAGGAAGGAATCTCAACCGTCTTAACCCAATCAATATTTATAACCCAAGTGGCTCTAAATAAATTCCCTGCCCAGCCTTACCAAGTGGAAATGAAACTATTCCTAAGATCTTTCTAGACTACTTAAAATATTGAGTTGAGTAATTTTTCAGTCTGATTGGGCAAGTGCTAATCTTCAGGATTGTAACTTGCCACTTCTGGCAAGTAAGGATCATGTCCTGGTTGCCTGAATTTAGTTTTTCAGGAAGTTAACTTGGAATTTGCTCCCATGCAACCTTTGATGTCAAGCCCTGTGCACAATGAAAACTATAAATTAAGCTTTTGGAGCACGCAGCTTTCACCAATATTGACCTTAGGACATGCCCCAGTTCTGGGAGAGCTTACTTGTGAAACTAGGCCCTTGACTCTGGTATTCAGATCATAACAAAACCAACATGGAGCGCAGATACACTCTATATCAAATACTTATTTAGCTGTAATGATCTCTGTCTGATCTCCTCTCAAATACTAGATCTTTGAAGAATCATTGATGATAAGGCAGTGTCACTGTCTTCAACATTACCCATTTTCATCCCTGTGAGTCATCTTCCTCCTCAACATCATCAACATCAACATCATCATCATGTTTAAGACAAACACAAACACATATAAACATTGCTTAATCATCATCGCACACTATGAGATATTACCCTGCTCTCTCCCAAGCGGGATTTCCAGTGTGTCAACATTTCCTCAATAAGTTATACTCACACATCTCAAACATCGTCATAAAAACATGGTCGTAATCATAATCACACCCTGCTATCTCCCAAGCGGGATTTCCAGTGTGTCAACATTTCCTCAATAAGATATACTCACACATCGTTGAAATCCTCTAGATTGTCAGCTGGTGAAAAAACATCAAGTAAACCAATTATCTGAAACATAAAAGTAAAATCAGTAAAAGATCCACAAAGCATAATGGCATCATAAACAATAGAATAAAGGGCTGGCAGTTTTAGTGAGTTCCAACTAATGGCTTAACATGATTACATTATGACATTGAGGAAATATCATCAGTATGCTAGCATAATGTCATAATACACATTAAAATAAAAGGTATTTTAAGTTCCAATTAATTACAAATTATGATTACATTTAGACACAGGGAAATAACTTTAGTCTGCAATACATAATGTCATCATAAACAAAATAAAAGGTAGTTTTAATAAGATAAAATTAACAACTCATTATAACCTGATCACATTTAGACTATATACATGGTTTGACACATAGGGAAATATTTTGAGAAATAACTTACTGAAGGTTTAACAATCCCTTCTTCAACTATTACTTGAGTTGTATTCAAAATTGAAAGACCATTATGTAGAAAGTTAAGAATTAAGCAACTGTTTTAGTCAAATAAAAAATATTTTAAAATGTTTAGATATCAATATCACCATTGACATAATCACATAAGTCCCATTCCAACTCTGTCCGTTTCTTTAGACGTGAATTACAATCAGACTTAATCAGAAAGATAACAAAGAACATTTTCTGAGTAATGAAGAGTATAAAAGAGGTCAAATTGATGCCAAATTATGGTCAAGATGTTCATATATCTCAGTGTAATTGTAATAAATGCAATGATTTTATTACTGTAGCTTAGTTTTGACATTAAAAATTTCAAACTTCAATTACACCCAAATTGTCAAAGTAGATGACAGACTTCCAGACTACAATTGAATACACATCTAACAATACCAGCAGTGAATTGAAATTACTTTATCTCCTTACACCTTAGCATCATGAAGTAGTGACAAATACTAATTGAAATACAAAGACATTATGATTTCAAGGCATGTAACTTACATTTTCATGGTTCATATGTTTCAACATTTTCAGTTCTCTGTAGGTTCGTTTTGCATGAATGGCGGACTGGAATGGACGTGCCAGCTTTTTGATCGCGACTTTTATGTTATTCTGTGTGTCTAGTGCTGAGCTGCAACGAGAAGAGAGAAGGTATGGGATCAAAAACAGTGTTAAAGATACATTTTCACATTCTGTAAGGGCTCACACTCACAGCAATCAAATGCAGCCTGACAATTTTGGAGAAATAATTGACCCTTCCAATGCATAACCCTGTCAAGTTGGTATTCATTGGATAGCTCTCCCGAGTACTCTCAGATGAGTACCTATGTGCGAGGGGAACAATTATTTGCAGGTTTTTTGCATCATATTGTATTGGCCAAATTAGCCACCAGCAGCATAAGGGTTTAGCAAAAGCATATTTTGGAAACCATTCGTAAGAGAATTGTTAAGCAGGACAGTACCAAACAGGGTCTTAGCCAGGATTAAAAAACTGGTTGCCTAAAATTGGCAATTGTATAATTTTCTGGCGCCAAAACTTTTAAAAGGGGGCCACAATATACTCAGATTTCAACCATAAACATGTATAAATCTACCAAAATAAGGCATGATATCCTTATACAATGCCATGGGAATAATATGGAGATGAAAAAATTCAATTGTATATGCTTGAGATAAACATTTAAAAAAAATCTTCACAAAAAATGATGGGTGTCCCGGGGGTGCTTTTTAAAGGTTTGGGTGTCCAAAAAGACACTAAGACACCCTGCTGGCTAAGACCATAGTACCAACAACTCTCCTTCAAAGATTTTGTAAAATTAATTTCAATTCCCAAATCAGTGTTAGAGGTACCATAGGTCTAGAGTAGCTCTGGAGCATGAATGTGTTAATGTGGGTTGGTGGTGGTGTGGGTTTTTATCTTGTCTACATATTTGAGATTGGTGCGCTGCTGCTGGCCTGGAAGCGAACTGTCATAAATCTTCCGGTACCTGCTGCCTGCTAGCAGAGCAGCAGAGATTAACCCACTCAGCACTCAAGGGCACATAACACCCAGACACTCACATATGGCTACTCTTCTGAGAGTACTCAGTGACAGCGATCCAATGAATAACAACTTGACAGGGTTTAGATGGTTTTCAAAATTCTTTGAGTCTTTGTGCTTTGGATGAAAGTAGCCTCAGCATTGGAACATTTGGAGGGTTCAAAACTTTTGGCTTGACTTTTGACCGAAACATCATAGCTTACAGACAAAAGTTCAAGAGGACTGGTTAGCATGACTGGGTAAAGGTTCAGGCATCTCTTACCAAATGATGCTGGGAATACCAATGAGGCAAGGACATCCTGGTATTTCCCTAGGAAGTCTCAGCTGCATATATATAGTAATGACACAAAGTAAGGAAACATAGTGAGGAGAAAAAAAACAACCTCCATCCCACTGCTTCTTGATGTCAACAATGACTCTGGTGCCTGCTCAGATAGCCAAGTGATCTAAGGCATTGCCACTGACTGCTTGCTATCTATCAACATTGGCAGGGCCATCCCCGATAGTCAAGTGGTCTAAGGCATTGCCTATGACTGCTTGCTGTCTTTCACAACTGGGGCCTGGCCTGATCACCAAGTGGTCTAATAATTAAAGTATGTTAAAAAGTTCAAGTGACTTCAGGTTAGGTGGTAGTTTTCACTTGATACTCAACTAACTCAAGTTTCGCCCCATTTCCTGGCTAGTCACCATTTAGACAACAATAAGGCAAAAAGGTGAAGATAAATGAAATTCCACCACAGTTTTCAAGATATGAACGTGATGACCAATCATGGACAAAAATATCACTTTTTGGGCTGGTGAATGAGTTAAAAGCCTCTAGGGCAATATTACAGATTGTCTGGCATGTAAGTACTGGACTCGAGCCAGCATAACAAGAGGATTTGTGCATAAAAAAGACTTGTTAGGTAGCCTTCGTCAGTTCTTCAAACAGATATAGATATAGGATTCCTATATCTATGCAACTTGAATATTTCAAATTCAAAATCTCTGGGTAAGGTCCAAAAGATAAACTTGTTAGGTAGATTTCACCAGTAAAACTTACACTTGAAGAATTTCTATATCAATTCTAGTTGAATATTAATCATTATCAAAATTACCAGCCCTTATCATTTGCACAACAGGCTTCGATGGGTTTAACTTTTGGAAAAGATCTCTACAGAAGTTTTAGTTCTAATCCCAACAGCTGTATTTTATAGCCAGAAGCCCAGAAGCTGATGATGTGATTTTGTAAGTGGCCTCTCCCCAGATGTTAGCTCAGACAGACTAGATCCTAGAGGTAGCAAGTGTGTAAACAAGATGTAAGACACGTTGACAAGACGGGGAATACACGCCTGACCTTGACCTTCATAAAGACAAGCAGATCAGACTTCCTCGTTCTACACCCACAACTATCAGCTGGCAGCACGCACCAGATTAACCAATTAACCCTTATGCTGCTGGTGGCTAGTTTTGCCAATACAAAATGATGCAAAAATCCTGGACAATGACTGAAACTGTGGCGCATGAGTACTCATCTGAGAGAACTCAGAGAGAACTATCAAATGAATACCAACATGACAGGGTTGAGATGGTTTTCAAAAGTCTTTGCATCTTTGTGCTTTGGATGAAAGTAGCCTCAGCATTGGAAGGGTTTAGGCTTTCAGCAGCGAAAAGCAGCCATGCAATTTTGGTAAAATCTTTCAGCCAAAAGCATGTTCGGCAAAATATTTGTAGAAGAAATGTTAATCAAAACATTAATAACAACTCTCCTTCAAATATTTTGTAATTTTTTTTTCCTATTTTTATTGTGAAAAGTATTAAAGATCCAAATGCCAGTATCTAGAAGAACACTTGGGTATGAGTGGTTTACACAGGTTTTAATCAATTCAACATCAACATCAACATCATGGCTGCGGATAGTGTACATACAAAACTTCAAGGCGCATCTGAAAACATTGCTTTTTCTAGAGAGGTTTATATGACTATATCGAACATTAACATCTGTCCACTGACTATTCTTTATAAAGCTTATATAATATAAAGCACTTTTGAACATGATGTACATACCTACATGAGAAGGGGTTACATATGGCTATATCCTGGAGTTTGTTTATTTGTTTTGAAATAGTTGGGTCAAAATGAAATACTAGGAGGGCAGCCTGATTTTTGGTTTGACCAGCCTTTCCTAACTACTTAACCATCCTGATGATCTTAGGGGCTGTGGTGATGATGATGATGATGATGATGATGATAAAGATGATGATAATAATAATAATAATAATAATAATAATAATAACAATTATAATAATAATAATAATAATAATAATAATAATAATAATAATAATAATAATAATTATAAATAATAGCGATAATATGGAGTCCTGATAAGAGACTTGTCTAGAGCATTTCTCCTTCATCTATGATAAGGTTTATAGTTAATTTTGTTACCATTATTGTGATTGAAGACCCTGAGCCACTTGTCATCTCATAATGTTCACAGGCAGCACAGTAGCACACATTAACGGCCTTAAAGTTTCCATGCCACACCAGTTCTCAGTATGATATCAAGCACCCATTTTCAATGGGTGAAAGTTCCTTTATACTATTCAGGGTCTGTTATATACTGAAACTACTTAACAGGATACAAACTTACTTGCTACCTGATAGCCTCCGAATTAAGGTGGTGCATAAAACAATTAACTTGGAAATGTTTTGAAGTTTATATGTGCTATTCTAAACAAAATGTTCTATGCTGGCAGGCAGTATGGTTAAAACATCGTATTACTAAAGAAATGCTGATAATTCATCGCATTATGAGAACTTTATAGGATCTGCCAATCCTTCACCTCCATTCACTAGGATGGGAATGGGTTTGGATTTCATAATTAGTCAGCTGTTAACCACAACCAACTGATGATTGATTATAATAATGATGCGCATCATACTCATGTGGCAGAGGTCGCCTGAAACCTTTGGAGTTATGGGACATGTCTGTCAGTATTATAAATTATAAATTATAAAGTATCATAGAACCATTGAATACCTATCAAGGACTATTTTTGGGTATTAAAATAATCAATGATTGTATCATACAGTATCAAATGACGTCAAGGCATAATTGGCCTAACACCGAACATTAAGGACAATCCAGGATCTTAGCCAGGATTTCGAAACTCGCTGGGTGCCCAAAATTGGCAATTGTAAAATATTTGGGCATCCTGTTTTTCAAGGGCGACCACAATATACTCTGATTACTACCATGAGCATGTATAAATTCACTTATTGACATAAAGCATGTCCATATACAATGCCATGGGAATTATATTGAGGTGTAAAAATTCCAATTACATGCTTGAAATTGCAATTTTAAGAAATCCCTTGGGTGTCCTGAAGGGTGATTTTTGAGGATTTAGGTGTCAAAATGGCGCCCAAACACCCTGGTTGGCGAAGACTATGGGGTAATCCAATCATAGTTAAGACATATGAAACAAGGATGTAAAGAGACACAGTTCTTATGTTTAGTTTAATATTTAATATTAATTGCTTAAGTTTTGTTGATCTTTGACCTTGTCAACCAATACAGCTTGACTAAAGATACCTATTTGAGTAGGGTTTTGGTGTTGTTATAAAGCTTAACAAGCAAAAAGAAAATTGACAAAAAATAAATAAAATAAATAAAGAAACAAAGCAACTGGGGCCTAATTGGCCTAATTTGATTAAGATGTTGGCCATGAATGGAGATGAACCTCAACCCATATATAACAATGAGGATACTCCTGTTCTGACATAAATGGATATAACTTTGTTTACTTTCAAATATGTTTTCTATTCATTTTCCAACATGTCAATAAGTACAATGGTACAAACGGTGCAGACACCTTGAGTATGGTTGAAAATAAATGGGTATATCTTGATAACAAAACAGCATTCTATTTTGATTGCTCTTCTAGCGGTTCCCATGTGCTTCCAATTTGATCCCTGACTTCGAGTGAAGACAAATCACAACAGTAAACATTATTCCCTGCAAGTTCCCAGCACTGGTTCCCACACTCAATACAGCTGGGCAACACTGCAGCGAGAACTCAGCTCCTGAAGACCCTCACAACGACTCAACATCTAAAACAACAATGGCAGAACAGATCACAACCAGGGGCTTAGCAAGGATTTTAAAATGCCTGTCTGATCAGCAATTACAAAATTTCTACCCAGCCAGATTTAGTTACTTAGCTAGGTTACATCCTTATACCAACTACATTCAATAGACTGTTGTGTCAAAAAGGACAGTTTACACTTTAACCATGTCTTAATAGATATTTTGTTAGGAAAATATTTGGTTATCAACCCCAAAATGTCATAATTGGAAAACAAAATTCATGAAGCTGCCTTTCCAAAATACAGGCTTGACAGGTCCCAGCTAAGTCAAAGATTCGGGTCCCCACCATGTGAATATGTAGATAAGGTATTCAGTTCATAGTCTTGTATCCACCGAAGCGCTCACACCACCTTCCTCCCCTAGCAGGCACTGTACACACAGAAACCATTTCTATCCCCCGAGGGATATTGCAGAGCAACTGGCAGCATATAGCGCACCCACTCTAAGCACTGCCTTATTTATGCTAGGTACCCATTTTGCAGCTGGGTAGACTGAAGCAATATGGAATAAACTGTCTTGCCCAAGGACAGACCAAAGTGCCCCAGCTGGGAATTGAACCAGCGACCCTCTGATTACTAGTCCGACATCTAACCAACTGAGCTACTTTGTCCCCTTTGTCTACTTTGTAGATGCACCAAAGCCTCCTCCCAGGCCGAACACAATAATGTTATCCCTTGTAGATAGATGGCACTGCTCTATGCTAGAGTGGTCACTGGAGAATTCAGGTCCCTGCTACGTGAAAATGTCCAAACACCAATGCCTGGACTGACTCAGATTTTTAAACCTTGTGGATAGATGGCATTGCTGCATGCTTAGACTAAGAGGTCACAAGAGAATTAAGGACCCTGCTATGTGAAAATGTACATACACCATGCGTGCCTTACAGGCCTGACTCAAGGGTTTCAACCCTTGCGGATAGATGGTACAGCTGTATGCTAGAGAGGTCCCTAGAGAATCCAGGTCCCTGACATGTGAAAGTGAACAAACACCAGACGCGGTGCCTCCTTGGAGTAATATGCTATGTCATCCTTTGTGGATAGATGACATTACATAGGTGTCAGGTTGACTCATATATGATAAGGTAAAATACAGCAGGGGCTTAGACAGGACCTGTCCAGCCTGTCTGATGAACTGGCAGTTTCAACAAAAAAAAAATCCAGATGTTCAAAATGTCCATGGAATTCCTTACCAAGACTTCTTTTGAGAAATATCCAATATGTTTTCATAACAGACTTTTTTTCCAGGATGTGGCTTATGTTGACACTATAAATATAGCCAGCAAGAGGATTTGAAGTAGCTGAGCAGCTAAATATAGATGGGCAGAAATCCTGTGGTTGTGGTTTCAGAAAGGCATTTCATTTTTGTAGACCTGGCTAGGACCCTGGAGGTATAATACAGTGAGAGCGAGTAGCCAGGCTGAATGCACCATGGCCCAGCCACCCATATTACTGGGGCAAAGTCTAACAGATAAATAAATAGGTTTGTGGAAGGTTTTCCCACTAGGTTGAGCTACGTCACTTTATCTGGAACAAGCCAATGATGCAATTCGCTCTATCGATGAGAGCGGAATGATAACTGACAGTATAGTGCTTCAGGAAGGAAGCCTTGGTATTATTTGCGTTTGTCATATTACAAACACAATAGGCAGACTGTCAACATGAGCACGCTGTTAGTAAAGTATTCCTAGGGGAACCATATATGTAGTGGGACTAGCCTAGATCTCTAGGCTGTAATATCATCATGTATGTTTTCTGTCTTCAAGTTCCTCAGAACACATTACCTAGTCTATAGCAGGACCCACACTGGCCACACATGGATTCGGACTCAACCTATTCCTGTCTTTAGCGGCCCAAATTATTCAAACTATTTTGAGAATGTTATTTGACTGGAGCATTCTTCACTAAAATATTTGAAAAAGAAAAGTTCATCTGAACCCAACTCACAAATATCCTTCAAATATTTTGTGAATTTATGCTTAATACCAAAACTACTTCTTTTAGTATCATATGCCTTATCAACCCTTGTCAAGGTGATCTCCATGCACGAAAGGGTAAAATGCATTCTGTACAGTATGCAGCTTCATAACTTTTCTAGATTGTTACCATGAGGATCAGAGTCCATTCTCAGCCAATAGGGTTCAGGCAATCATATTGTGATGTACTAATACTGCTAGGGGAGCCGAACACATGATGTTGATGGTCTAACTGAGGAAGCCAAGGAAAGCTTTATGCCCCATTGTTCCCCTTGTCAGACAGGAATACAGTAGTGTGGGGGCGGACAGCCAGGTCTCTAGGCCAAATTATGACACATTAACCAATATGTGTGAGGACGTCGTCTGGCGCTGCACATGTTGCTTTAGAAAATGACCTGGCGATCAAGCATGACTTCAAAACAGGGACTTAGGCCAAGAAAAATATATTGGTTGTTTCCTGTAACGGTCTGTAAAAAAATAGGGTAGGTAGGTCAGTAAAAAGATTTTTTTGCATTATCTTTTTGGTCAAAAATGTGTGTTGTATGCATGTTTTATATTGATTGAGAGTTGGGAAGGCTGAAAAGACTTTAGGGTAGGGATTTTTTTGAATAAAAATTTGTTAGGGTGTGGTTACAGGAAACAAACAACTTTTTTTAGGCCTTAGCCACCAATGCCTCCAGCGTGTCATTTGGACACCCAGAACACTGTTTTTTGACAGTTTGGACACCCAAAAATGTAGGCCAGGATTTGCTGATGATGACAATTTTAGAAGACAGTGCATGTAATGTCACTCCTACAATACAAACAAAGCAGTTACTGCCCTTCAAAAGCAAAGTCTGTAGATATATATGGTTTATTTCTTTGATAGTGTGAACTTTGTACCACACTTTGGCCACCCAAAATTTATGAAACCTTCGTTTGGACACCCTGTTTCCAAATCCTGGCTAAGACCATGCTTCAAAATATATTTGAAAGAGAATTGTTTGATGGGTTGTGATCAACATTTCTCCATTAAATATTTTCCAAAAATCAACCATCAGGACACCCAAATTCTTTGAGAATTAATTTCTTAAAATGTCAATTTCAAGCATATAATTAAGTTTTTCCAGCTCAATATAATTCCCATGACAGTGTATAAGTGATAATGTGCAGGATTTCAATGAGTAAATTATACATGCTTACAGGCGTATATTGTTGTCTCCCATGAAAAACAGGATGCCCAAATATTTTACCCAGTTACCCAGTTTCTGAATCCTGGCTAAGACCCTGATCACCTAAATATTCAGAACATTCTCTGGTGCAACAGGCATGAGTGAGTAAGCTATAAACAGTTACAGCAGCTGTTCAGTGAAGATGGGGGGAGTTTTCAGGTGTCCAGTTGTCCATTCCCACCAATCTCTAAGATCTACATGCAGCTCTGGCACAATACCCTAAGGCAATTACTGACTGGCTATGACCACCTAACCCAATCAAGCCTGTAGTTAACTAGAAGATCCTCACCATGTTGGTGGTATATTTAAGACCACAGCATTTTTCAAAAGAAATTTGAAAGAGTAATGTTGAATAGAACCCAACCCACAACTCTCTTTGAAATGTTTTGTGAATTCATGCTTAATACCAAAGCTGTTTTCAAAAGTATCATATTTCAAGGCAATATTAATCTATTTGAGATCCTAAGATATGAATGGGTTAAGCGTGTGAATGACCTCAAACGTTCTCCTGTTGTACCATTGCCAACCACTGATCTCTAGTGGCAGATCAGGGTTCAGAGTTAAGGCGGTTTAGGGACTTTTGCAACCAAATATTGCTCTGCACTCATAGCTTCATCTTTTTTCATTATCTTCATTTAAAGAGGCAGAAATGGGTTCCCTAACTCACAAGGAATAGGAACAAAATTTGTGATGTTCGATGTACCAATTTTGGCATTTGGAACTCACTCGCACAGACTTGCTGAAAACGATACACCTCATGTTGGAAATTTTGTTCCTATAGTTCACTCATTAAGCAACCTCTCTTTCTATGTCTATTTCGCCTTAGGGTACAGAATGCCAGCACTCAGCTAGAGTTGGCAAGAGAACCTTAGAAGCAAAGCATGAAGGCTTGATATTTGGAGTGTTTGATCATTGTATTCATATCCTTGTTTGAACTCCCAGTGACACATTGAGCTGGGATTATAGCCTGCCCCCCAGACCAAATCCCTAATAGATAGATAGCACTGTAGTATGCCTGAGTGGTCAGTGGAGAATCTTACTGCCTCAGCCAGAATATAGAAACTGAGAGCACAAAACTTGATGAACTTATAAGGCAATATTGAAAAAAATATTGACAACTCTGACAATGTCAAATCAATAAAAATAAACAAAAGACTGAACAATTTCAACATGTCTGTATCTTGTGATCTTTACAGCAATTCATTCAAGTTGCTTCAAGTTCAATCACAATGGCAAAGAAAGTTCCAGCATAATATGTCTAATATGATACTGCAAACATACTTGTACTGAACAAATACTTATTGCATTGATAAATGAATTTTAAAGACATAAGAGACAAAAATATATGAAAGAACAATGAGCGTAATCTTATCGGCAACTTGATCAGGTAAGTGCTTTAAATAGAATGATACATATAATGATGTATGACGTACATAACATTCTTATCTGACATTCAATAAAATCCATATTTCACTGCAATATTGATGACAACCATTAGCAGGAAACAATGATGATAATAACCCCCTAATTCTACTAAAACCAGGCACCAGTGCTACCAATGAGAGAACAGGAGGCAGGCACCATTCTGGGCCACTGCTGTACCATCAGCCGAGGTCACCTTGTAACTAACACATACTCATTAATCACCCTAACCCTTCAGGCCTCTAGTTGACAGGGATTTAGCTGGGACATGTCCAGTACTAACAGTGACCGGTACTCAATACAATACCAAATACTGATATCGAATGGGGAAAAAAGGTATCAAAAAAGTTAAGTATTGTATCATATCAATTAAGATATATAATACATGTACATATAAAATTGACCTAGCTGCTACGTGGACGTCTCTGCACTGCAGAGACGTCCACATAGCTTGCTATTTATTAGTGAAGTATCTGAATCTGACAGTGTCTATTTAACAAAATTAGGTCCCTAGTAGGTAGGCAGTATCGTTAAAAATATTGTTAAGGTATCAAATCGTTAAGGTAATACCAATACCGTATCGTACTGCAAAAAGGTACCAATCTGTATTGTCCAGCCCGTCTTTTAGTCAGGCACTTTCCTGAGATGAACAGGCAAAATCTTCTATAGAGAATTTTCAGTTAATTTACACTTCAGTCATGCCTGAGAAGATGGTTTGTTAGAAAAAGATATGGTTATAACCCCCAAAAAGTCATAATTCTTCATAGAACTATTTGGAAGTTATTGTCTGTCCAAAAAGGATTTTTTTCAGGAAACTGCCTGTCCAAAAGAGAGGCTGGATGGGTCCCTACTTTCAACATATCAATACTCATCATAAACAATGGCCACTACGCAACACTACCTATTCAATTAGATATCTTCAACACATCACTACTTCACAGGAATGATGGTGCTACAAACACAGCGTATCCTTAAACACTGTGATACTTAGCAAAGGTAATGGGCACTAAGCACGATGCTCTCCATCTTTTCATGAAGGATGCGGTTGAATGTTGCCTAGTTTGTAGAAGACGGAAGTAATCATGGGTATGAGCATAAAAGCCATGTCGGGAGTAGCGCTGGGCAGTAAAACAGTTGTTAGGGAGAGATTGTTTCCCACGAGCAATCACTGCCGGGATCATCAAAGCAGAATGTGCCGGCCATCTGCTCAAACGAACGCACACACATTCATTAAGACAGATCCGCAGGTGAGGGCAATCATGACTCATAGGACTCTCTCTCTCCCTCCTACTCTCTCTCCCTGTCTCCAACTCTCTCTCCCTGTCTCCAACTTTCTCTCTCTCTCTCCCCCCCTCTCTCTCTCTCTCTCTCTCTCTCTCTCTCTCTCTCTCTCTCTCTCTCTCTCTCTCTCTCTCTCTCTCTCTCTCTCTCTCTCTCTCTCTCTCTCTCTCTCCAGTCGCTCTCCTACACTTTCTGTCTCTCTCCCTCCCTCCGGGGTCTGTACATATGCATGATAAATAAGTGAAAGGGGTTTATAAAACAAATACAGGACCAATAAGATTGCAATAATTTCAGTGCTTTTGGATACCACGATAGAGGGTTACATGTAACGATGAGCTCAACATAAACATCAAAATTGTGCATTGTAGATAATGCTTATTCTGAACATCTATAGATTCTCATAAACATATATCTGCTTCTGGGCCTTCATATGTTTCTTTCTGTTAGGTCCCTGTCCTTATAAAAAGTAGTAATACATGTGCTTTTCTCTGGACATGTGCATAACTCATGGCTGGTTATTCATATAATTGATTTTCTGATTAAAGAATGAAAGCAAAGCCTTTTTTCTTAAAGCATACAGAATCTTTATTTCTGCATCTCAATGCTACCTACAGTGATTTTGCGTGTAATTGCTTAGGCAGACCTCAGTGACAAGACAAGACTGTAACATTAGAAGCCCAAGATGCAAAATCAATTCATCATGGCAAGTATCAACCATATGCTACAAAGTCTGGAAGGGCAAAGAGATAGTATGATTAATCAATTGTACTGTAGATGTCAGAGGGAGCAAGAAGTGCATTCAACTAGGGCTGCCATTGATATGAACCTTTATGAGTCTATTATTAAAAGTTTTTTATATTGATTTTTCAGCATGATGCAATTCAATTTCATGCTTCTAAGAAGAAAGAAACAAAATGTTGGAAATCACCACAAGAGCAATAATGTGTCTTACGCAGCCAAGAGCATGCTTCTGTTTCCAATTCATTTGTGTGATTCTGTTTCTAGATTTGTAAGATAATAATCATTACAAAGATATGAATGGCAGCGAAGACAGGCAAATGAGGCAATGGTCAGCCCTGAGTTTACTTTTGATCTATTTTTGCTACTTAAAATCACATCCAGATTTAACCAACTGTACTCTGCTATTTTAAATCATTATACCAACTACATTTAATAGCCTATGGTGTCAAAAAGAGCAATTTACACCACTCCTTGGGTTCAAATCTGGCTTGCAGGACTTCGACATGTGATGAAGTAGCCAGTGACTAAGGGGTTAGCAACTGTTTTATCTGGGTACTGGTTTCTTCCTCCACAAGTTTACAACTGGCTAGTGACACTTTAGCCTTGATATAGCAGAATAAGTAATGTTAATTGAAAATTCCAAAGTTCCTATGAGACTTGGCCAGTGTCCAAGTATATAGTATGGGACTTGGACTTGCCCAGGTATTAAATCCATGGTGGGGGTTGATAAGAGATAAGAAGGTAAACAGAGACTCACATTAACACTTTCATGCCCAGAGTTCCCAAAAGTGCTGTCGCATGTGATGCTATATGCTATGTCAATAAATAGTAATTAATGAAAGTTTGCAATTAAGATATGAAGAAAGGTTGTTTGGCTGTATATTATTCACATTTATCCTTCAAATATGATATATTTATAAGTGCCTTTGCCTGAAAGGCTATGCAGTATTTGGGCACTAGAGGCAGTGTGAGACAGTATTATACAGGGACTTAGCCAGGACCCGGCAAGCATGTCTTTTGAACAGGCAGTTTCCTGAAAACCTCCTTTTTGGACAGGCAAAAAGTTTCTATGAAGAATTTTAGAATAACAGGCTATTGAATGTAGTTGGTATAAGAATTTGAGAAGCTGAGTAGCCAGAGTAGGTAAATATAGGAGGGCAGAAATTTAGAAATTGTTGTTTTAGACAGGCATTTTTTAAACACTGGCCAAGACCCTGGCCAGTAAGCCTGTTTTAGGGGCTTTTGCTCCTACACGTATCTTTCAAAATAGCTGGGAGCCAAGGTGGCCACCTGATAGAGTCTATTTACCCAAAACAGAAATCCTCTTTCTATCCATCATACACAAACAATAATGATCTATTATTATTATCATTATTATTATTATTTTATCATAATCATCATTATCATCAATACTGACTATTATTTATTGCCTCTGAACATTATAGGTGAAAAGGGCACATAATCAATCACTATTTCTTTATTTTTTGTTATCACTGTCATTATTATTGTCATTACATGTACTATCATCATAATCATAATTATCACAACTTTTCAGTAAATTGAATATGAATGATTATTGATGACCGTATTCAATTTTTGGCCCTGTTCTTATTGATGACCTCATATATTTTTCGACCCCCCAGGCCTCAACGCCAACTCAAAATGATACTGGCCCTGTAGGACCAGTAACACCTAGGATCTACTGGTCCTGCAAAATGTTTACTGGCCCTACATTTTTTCTTTAACATAACAAGATAGTACATTGTATAAGATTCACCACAACACTTATCTTAAGTTTTTTCTTCATTTATTTCAAAATCAATTGGGGACTTTCTCAGGGGGAAATTTTTTAACAAGAATGTCTCCAAATGTTTACTGGACCTGTAGGACCAGTTGAAGTCTTTTTTTACTGGCCCGAAGCTGTTTTGGGGAATTTTTTACTGGCCTGGGGCCATAGGTTCACCCTTAGCGTCGAGCCCTCCCCCCCCCCCCCCCCCGCCCTGTTCTTCCTTGTTAGGAGCTCCGCAGGAGTGGCCCCTAATTTCAAAGGTTACAGTTGACCCCTATAAGAGGCATGAAAAGGTTAGCCTGGGTCAGATACTGAGATGACATTTCTCTTTAGCCCTGCTGACTGCCGGAGTAAACAGCTACTGGAGGGTTGCAAAGATGGGAACTGAACCACTAGCCTACAGGCTGTGTACTAGTGCAATAAATAAGATCGGTTATATTAAGTTAAGATTAGATAAAAAGAAAAAAAAGCATTAATGCCTAGTGACTAGGCTACTTTGTAGGTTTAACATATCATTTCGGTGCCCAAACCTAGCCAAAGAAAGTTTTCACTTTCCTTATATTAAACCTGAATTGTACAACTCACAGCTGAGTACATGTACATCCTATACTTTTTTCAAACATAGCTCATGAGCAGTTCCTATCCATGAGATTTTTACAATTGAGTTTTCACTTATTAATGGGGATGACCACCAGCGGGCAGCAATTACTGTAAAATGACTTTTCTTGCCATTGCCTTTTTATACATCTTTGTTAAATTCATTTGACCAATTCAAGTGTCAAGCAAACTTAGAAATACCTGGCAAGGGCATACCTTAAGAAGGAAAGTAAGGAAACTTTTATGAGTCTAAGCGATGTCAATCCGAACAAATCAGGCTGTTTTCAAACACTTTCAGATAAGTGTGTGATTTGAATTTGCAATATATTCTTAGTACTTGATATAGTGTACTTTAATTATGTACACTATATGTCAAGTGGAAGTATGGAGGTTGTCACAGTCTTTAAATCTGATATATAACCAGTTCCATACTCAATAAAGGATATTATCATGTTTATATAAATTTCTGGATGCATGTCTGTGTATTTTATCTAAACGTTTCTGTTACTTAGTCCATAGAGGGAAACAGACTTTGCAAAGTGTATTATGGCACTGTTGTTTTCACGGGTCATGCCGGTGAACCTGTAACCACAGGAGAAATGCACTGCAAAGCACTGAGAGGAAGGGATAAAAATAGCACATTAGATAGACAAGCTGCTGAATGATAGAATCTGTTTGTACTTCTCAAAGGGGCAAGCCCCAATGGTTCAGTGGTTTAATGCCCTGTCACTTGATCTCCCCTATCAATGCCTGGGTTGGAATTCAATTTGTAGCATGTGAGAAAGTTGCCAGTGACTAGTGGTTAGGCAGCAGATTTCCCCAGGTGCTCCAGTTTCCTCCATCACTAGCATGTTAATGTTATGATTCAGTTTAAGTATGGCAGAAAAGGTGACGATAAACACACTTAATCTATTCAACCTGCATAACAGAACTGCACTCTTCTGGTGATCAGTGGCCATGTTGTGATTAGAGACCTGTAAAGGTCATGCCTGGTTACTAGGGACCTGTATAGGTCATGTCTGGTTTAAAAGTTTTTACTAAGGACCTCTAAAGGTCATGTGTGGTTACTAGGGACCTCTAAAGGTCATGTGTGGTTACTAGGGACCTCTAAAGGTCATATATGGTTATGTAAAGGTCATGTGTGGTTACTAGGGACCTCTCAAGGTCATTTTTGGTAATTAAGGACTTTAAAAGGTCATGTCCAGTGACTAGGGGCCTCTTAAGGTCATGTCTGGCAAATAGGGACCTGCAAAGGTTGTGTCTGCACCAGTCACATTGATGATCTGGGACCTGATGTGTGTGTGTTTGTGTGCTGGTGAACGAAAGGGGTTAATTTATATGCCAAACATTTAGTGAGATATAACTAGTGGCCCACATACCAGGGCACTCATCATCTGGTTCAGCTATGTAGTTTGCCAATTATCTGTAATTAGTGCGCAGCAAATTTGCCCAGGCCTTCATGGGACAAATATCTGCACCAGCAGCTGCTGACTTGTGAAAAATATGCCCAGATTATACAAAATGTTAAAATAACAAATAGCGGCTAGGAGATACAGCATTTAGCCTTGGGGAGTCTCATATTATAGACCGCCTATGTGGTAAAACTAAAAACATGACACCCACTTGTACAGATATTACAAGTGCTATCCCATAGGTGGTGATCTGGGTGTGTTAATAATAAGAGATGTGTAGGTTTTGTTGTTTGAATAACCTGTTATCATAAACATGTGCCCTCACTTAATTCCTAGTATCAATAAAGATAAGAATTAATAAGCCTTTTTACAGTAGGAAAGTTGGGTTTCCCAATAGCAATGGTAGGTCTCCAAAGTGTGGTACAAAGTTCACAAGTTACTAATGAAATAAGCCATATATATCTAAATATTTTGCTTTTCAGGCCAGTAACTGCTTTGTTTGTGTTGTAGGAGTGACACTACATGTACTATCTTCTAGAATTGTCACCCTCACCAAATCCTGACCTAAACTTCTGGGTGTCCAAACTGTGAAAAAACAGTGTTCTTGGTGTCCAAATGACACGTTGGACGCATAGGTGGCTAAGCCCCTGATCTACATACCCATATTATATTATGATCTACATCATGAGAGAGAGAGAGAGAGAGAGAGAGAGAGAGAGAGAGAGAGAGAGAGAGAGAGAGAGAGAGAGAGAGAGAGAGAGAGAGAGAGAGAGAGAGAGAGAGAGAGAGAGAGAGAGAGAGAGAGAGAGAGAGAGAGAGAGAGATCATATGATAATATATAGGGCAAATGACAAGTGGTTTTGGGGCCTACCTCACTTGTCCATAGGCACCAGATCCCACAGGTTTTAACATCTGATAGCGGATGGGCATCTCCCAAACAGCTTTGTTTAGCTCTAACCGATGAAATCCTGGTTTTAGTCCTTTCTTCTCAGTCATTGTGACCGCATGAAATATGTCAGTATGTAGGAGTATTGTCAACTTTCCAAACTGTGAGAGATACTCCCTCTAGCCCACTGTATCCCAGCTCTACTCTCTACTGAATTCCTCCAACTCCTGGTTTGACCTCTGACCTCTGCACATGCGTGAGGGCTGGCTAATGCAGTTGGTACTTAATCAAGGCCTAGGTTATCCATAAAGCAATTTATTTACTGAAACTATCATTCACTTGTGCACAGTTTTCTGTATCTACACAAGCCTACGTGTGATAGTGATCACAGTGAAAGCTATAAAGAAGGAAGTTATTTGATGACCCACATTTCATAGAATTCTCAGAAACATGCTGACATGTGTGTGATTACTGTGATATACCGGATTCCACAACAGGTGGTGCTTACATGTGACATAATCAAGAACCAAATCTCTCTAACTCTATCTGTAACCTCCCCTATCCTTAAAGACAATGCAATATTGTTTACAGACTATTACACGCAGTTGGCATTTTATTCCAAGGGGCATATTCTTTCCTCAGAAAAAGGGTATATATTCCATACAAGGAAGTAATAAGTTTCTTCAGTTTTTCAAACTT
Organism: Maea johnstoni; assembly: GCA_963942565.1. Taxonomy (NCBI): domain Eukaryota; kingdom Metazoa; phylum Annelida; class Polychaeta; order Spionida; family Magelonidae; genus Maea; species Maea johnstoni. The sequence goes on along the minus strand of OZ012687.1, from coordinate 8,977,151 downwards.
TTTTTGAAAAGACCTATTCCTTCCAGCATTTTGAGAGGAAACTTTCCTATTAGGCCTAAAAAAAAAAGTTGTTTGTAACACTACCCTAACAAGTTTTTATTCAAAAAAATTCCTACCCTAAAGTTTTTTCCACCCACCCAACTCCAAATCAACGTAAAACATGCAAAAAACACACATTTTTAACCAAAAAATTGAGCAAAAAAAAACAATTTTGCCTACCTACCTCCCCTATTTTTTTCCGGACCGTTACAGGAAACAAACAATATTTTTATCTTGGCCTTAAGGGCTCTCCAGGCAGAATGTTAAATGAGCAAAATCTTCTATAAAAGAAAGATAGCTTCAAATCCACACACTTAAAATTTCTGGTAAGAGAATTTTCAATTTCTGATAGGAGAATGTTCAATTATTTTATAAAGATACAGGATAAAATCAAACAATGCCTTTGATCCCTTATTCTCTAACTGTATACATTGCCACTGGCCCTACACTTTTATTTATCAATGTTCACTATAGGAGACTTAGGAGTTTCGATTTCACTAACTTCTATGATATGAGTTAACTGAGCAGTTATCATTTCCAAAGCAATGTTTTTGCTTTGTGTAGATGTTGTCAGAACTGTTCCTGTCAAATTTCTCAAATTCACTTTAAAAATGCCTTCTGCTAATTTATCCTGCACAGGCTTGTTTATAACAGTGTCAATTCAGCACAGGAGCCCAAACATCTAAAAATGACACATTTAAACAAAAAAGTTACAAATTATAATCAAATATCAAAGTTTGGATATCTATAATCCAATCTATTAGAAACCTTGCTGCTTGTCATGGCATAGTTCACAGGGAAAATTTAGTGGGCTTTCAATACCCTTTTTATAATGTAATACAATGAAATTACAGAAAATGATTTTTAAAAATCAGATACCAAATTTTCCGACTAGATATATACTAGCCCTCAGGACTGACCTGGCGTGTAATGGTTACTAGAATAAAGAACAGTCATAAGTTGAGTTTTTCAGAATCACTATTATATATCAGAGTGCACTTTAAATGTGCACTATTGTTTTTAATCTCCAAGATCTTTGTACCATGGTAGAGAACTTATCAAATTTTATCAAAAAGACACTCACAATCAGAGTGAGGTTCTGTAAGGTGCCCTTCATAACTAGTCACGCCAGCTTAAGGTAATGATTTAACAGTAGCTGTGGCTCATGTCACCTAGATTCATAAACAGCTGTACATGATGCATCTACCCAAACAAACACAGAACGTGATATTGTGATAACTGTATTATTATTAGGGCCATATCACAATAATTGCGACGGAGAACTTTAAAAAATAATTTCATTTTACCAATATGAATTGAAGACGTACTGAAAATAGACATCCTTAAGTGTACAAAAATGAAATAAAGCAGAACTGAAAGCCCTCCACCTCACATAAAATTGACTTTTTACCTTAAAAATATTTTTTTTAGTGTTGCGGACGGAAAAGTGATTAAAATCATTTTATTTTTGATAGGGTTGTCAGAAGTACACTTTTTGGTGTCTTTTTGTAGGTGTGAGGCTGAAGTACATTTCCACTGAACATATTTGATCTGGTGATCATTGATCAATGAGGTATTGAACTGGTTTGATAGCCATTTTCCCGTCCGCAACAAAAAACTTTGAAAAGTTTCTATAAAAAATTCATTTTAAGTGATAGTGTAACCATTTTTGAAATCCTCTTACTTTATTATAATGCATATCTATTAATGTAAAAAAATTGAAGAAAATAAATCACATAACTTGTAAAAATAGAGTTTGAAAATTTTCCGTCTGCAACAGTTAGTGCTGTTCCGGACGGAAAAGTGATTGGGACAGGAAGTATGACTGGAAGGCAAAAGTCAGGTGATCAATGACAGCCATGGATTTTCATCTAAATAAAAGATCCAAGGCACATCCATCTTCCCTCTATGGGGTGGGGAATTTTCCAAAGAAAGAGATCTCTGTTGTTTTAATGGTATAATATACAGAAAAGAGGATTACACTTAGGTAATGGGCCTTGGAGGTATGAGCAAAGTTTGAGTACCACTCTGTTTCTTACATACATACTCAGCATAATAGTTCCAACTGACATAGGTGTGATGCTTCCTTTAGAACATTAAACAGAGAAAGTTATGAAAAGCATAATTTAGTTTATGTTCTCAGAGGTAGATGATTTCACTCACCACCTGGTCAGTTTTAACAGGAACAATAATTCTATACTTCCTGGTTTTAATCACTTCCTGTACAAATCAAGGTTGCTGGTATAGCCCAAATGATGTGGATTCTGTTTTACATTCACTTCCCCCTCTCATCAACACCTCTGATTCTCCATTCTGGGGAGAAGAATAGGGTAGGGGGAAATTGCATTTACCTCTGATTCTCCAGTTGTGGGAGGGAGGAAAGAGTTGGGGGAAATTGCATTTACACTGATTGACTGAATAGGTGGCTTCAGGATTAAGGATGTAGGGGTGCAGACAGGATGAAGGTTCATGTCTAGACAGTGCTGAATGTGTACACCTGTACATTGGTTGGATCATTTATTATTAGACCTATGCTAGAACCTATGAGAACTCATTATGAAAATTAATAAATTAGCTAAATCAGCAAATTAGATGAGCAGGTAGAAAGCTAAATCATTTCTTATTGCATAATCAACATGGCATCAGGTACAGAGCATTCCAGAAAAAGTTGAGAAAAACAGAAAGGATCCTGAGAAAGTTGTTTTAAATGATACCAAAGTATCTGTATTCTGAATGATTTAGGAATATGTGTAGTTACTGAGTGTCCAGTTTGCTAAATATTTTAAAATACCTATGTGATATTTTCATTCATACATATTTGACAGTTGGCTATTTTTTGGGGCTCAGATCTAACATGTCTATTGGGTGAATGGAGAATTAATGTACGTGTGCATTGATATTCAGTATTGGATATGAACTGGATTTGTAGTCCTAACCAAACATACATATCATGAAAATCAGTGGTTTATCTAAACTTGTAATTTAGCATTGCTAGTATGTTTTAAATTGCACTTAAGATTTCAGTGCTAAGATCTGGGTATATAGCCCTATTGCAATTTGGAGAACCAGCATCACTCCACAACCTGGTTATAAGAATCCTCTCTTAAATTGCTTAAATTGCTGTATATAGTTATCTTTTCTAATAGAAAGAATATAGAATTCTTGTTTTAAGTGTTTTCAATGTTTAAGCCACAATAATTTAAGAACCTAGAATTGAGAGTATCAGTCTCTGAGCTAAATCCAATGAAATTTAGTTTCAGGAATCATTTTATCTGTAGCTCAGCATTTAGACTACTAAACTATGAATAATGTTGTATAAAACATTCTTATGTCAGTCTTCCAAATGACTATTTTCAATTTTTGAGTGATGTTATCAAATTTTGACCTCTTACAAATGTTTTACGTACTGAATACTTCCTCTCCTGTACTTGCGACGAAAATTTCCCGTCCGCAACAGTATGCATTTTCCGTCCGCAACACTGAATAAATTCTCCAAAATTTGAATGGGATGATCAAAATTTGAATTACATACAGAAATAGATACTTGAGGGTCTTGGCTACATTGCACATATGCAAAACTTTAATTTTCTTCAGTATTTGAAGAAGGATTTCTGTTTTTGTGAAGGTATCTAAAACCTCCGTCGCAGAGTTTCCCGTCCGCAACAGCAAGAAATTCATTAAAATCTACTATTTTGTCAAAAAAATTTAACAAACTTTTTTTATAATAGTGTTCTAGAAGGATATATCTATAAGATAAAACAGCCAAATCAGGAAGTTTACATGAATTTAAGGAAAAATATTGAATTAAACTCTCTAAAATTCCCGTCCGCAACGATTTGAATAGCTTGATATGGCCCATTATTATTATTGACTTATTGGACATTCCATGTCCTCAAGGTAATCTAGGTGACTCGATGAATAAACATTTGACTTTTAGTAAAAACTTTCTTCCCTATCTTGGTCCAGCTACTTGAAGACAAAGTACAGAATTTAAAAAATATTATGAAAATAAAAAGGGAAGTTAAGATGCACAAAAAACAGTTGCCCACATATTACCTTTTGTTCATTTAGTTCATTTAATCAATGGGTGAAAAATTACTTTAAACAAAAAATCAACAATACTTATAACAGATTATCGAAGGACTGGTGGTCAGTCCCATTAAAATTACCACCCCGAAGGAAACTAATAATCTATTTGCAGGCCTCAACGCTAACTCAAAATGTTACTGGCCCTGGGGGACCAGTAACACCGAGCATCTACTGATCCTGCAAAAATTGTACCGGTCATACAATTTTTTCTTTAAATAAAGAAAAAACATTGCATAAAATACACAGACAACATTCATTTTTATTCATTTTATCTTCATTTATTTCAAAAACATTTGGGATATTCTTGAGGGGAAACTTGTTAATAAGAATGCTCCAAAATGTTTACTGGCCCTGTAGGACCAGTTGAGGCCTTTTTTTACTGGCCTGCCGCCATAGGACCACTGTTAGCGTCGAGCCCTGATTTGCATTTAAGTCTACATAAGTTTTATTTAGGCATTAGGCTCGGGCCAGGCAACTGCATTGGATGATTCAAGGCTTGCAAAGGGAAATTGAATGTGGTGTGAACCAGCCAGGATTTGGAAACAGGGTATCCAAACTGAGGTTTCATAGACTTTTGGGTGTCCAAAGTGTGGTACACTACTAATGAAATAAACCCTATATATCTAAAGATTTTGCTTTTTTTAGCCAGTAACTGCTTTGTTTGTATTGTAGGAGTGACACTAGTTTACATGCACTATCTTCTAGAATTGTCATCATAAGCAAATCCTGACCTAAACTTTTGGGTGTCCAAACTGTCAAAAAACAGTGTTCTGGGTGTCCAAATGACACGCTGGACGCACAGGTGGCTAAGCCCTGTTAGACACATAAGACCTCCTAAGGCACTCAGCTGCCTGGTATGCCTTAATGGCTGATAGTGATATATCATGTAAAATATAATTCTTTAGTCTATCATTAAGAAAGGAATCCATCATTTTCGAAAAAAATATTTTTTTTACATAGTACATACTGGTTGTCATAGCAACTGCCTGAAGCGTGACCTGGTTTCACCCTGGCACATTTCATTAGCAACAAGCCAACAACCTACGGTAGTACATTATGTAATTATTGCTGCCCAATCATGCCAAAAATCACCTTTGATGTCATACATATATACAACATGTTCTAGTCCATCTATCAGCTGTTGATTTCCAGGGCTGGCTGCTCAAAATGACAGAGTTTGACTTACACCTTGAACATTTGAAAATGTTATTGCTCAATGATCAAAGCTAAGGCAACCACTGAGTGGAACTCCAAACTACAGTCACTGACAAATAAATGAAATTTTCTAACTCAATAAAAATTCCCCCTTGACATTTGCATAAGGATATGAATCATAAAATGCAGCATGCAACATAACCACTTGCCCTGTTGCAAGTGAATTTGACAAAAAACGACAAGCAGAACAAGAGCCTAACTTGCCCCGTTCGGCAAGTAATCTTTTGGGCAGAGTGTAACTCACCCTTGTAATAACAGAGTGGCAGGGCAAGTGGAAATGCAGGCGGGGCAAGTAAGCTTTAGGGACAGCTTGCCCCACTCTGCAAAAAATGTTTTAGAACCTATGTTGCACCCTGAAATGCCTTTTCTAAATAATAAAATACATGAAGTGCTCCACACTAACAGTAAACCACTGGCCCCAGGCAAGTAAAAAATCCTTAAAATGGCTTCAGGCCAGTAAAACATACCTACAGGGCCAGTAAACATTCAGGGACATTCTTTTTAACAAGTTTTCAGGCACATCAAATGCCTGATAATGTTTAGAGAAAAAAATAAGAGTACTAAAAAAGTAAGATCCTAGGTATTCCTACGGGCCAGTAATTTTTTAAGTTAGTCTCGAGGCCGGACATGTTTGTGGTGGGTGGTCTTCTGAAAATTTGTCTGAGGGTCTCCCTTGAACTATTGAATGCCCTGGCCTAAGATGTTACAAGATTTTGCCAATTTTGGGAACCTAGTTTTCTAAATCCTGGTTAAAGCACTAGGTTCAGAGCTCCAATCATCTCAAATGCTTCATTGCATGCATCACAACTGAACTGTTTTGCTTTTGGTACAAAGAAAATCCAACAGCACTGACACTGTGCAAGGGATGCACAGACAGTCTAAATCAAATCTGTTTCAGACAGGCATGTTTAGAAATTCTAAACATGATTGTCTGAAACAGATTTAATTAGAAAGACCCTGCAAAGCACCCAGGTTCCATCCCCTGATACCTCATGTCCCTTAATTAAGTTCAAATAAGGACATGTTACTTAGAAACTTGAATGCTTGTAAACTGGATTGGAGGAACATCTTTTATTCCAATCAGATATCTTATTGAGATATGCAGTGTGTTTCACTTGGATGTATAATAGAAGGTTGCAACTTGCAAGTGTTAAATGCTAATTATAGTTGCTATAAACCATATACTAATTTACATAAACTTGGCTGGTTCGATGTTAGCTTTGACTTGGGATAGTGTATTTAGGAGTGAGAAACTTTTATGCATTTGACCTAGACCCACTATAGGCCTTCAAGGCTACATGGCCAAATTCTATATTTCATGGCACATTATGATGACTATTGATTTTAATTGTACATTTGCATGCTATTGTTTTTGATTGCACTTGGTCCGTTATAAGTCATTGTGGCTGGCCAGAGTTTTTACCCTGTATTCAGGAATGTCTAATGATTGCATTAATCTGGTTTGGACAATAAACCATTTATCAACAACAACAACAACTATCACCCAACTGGCGCCATGATTCCAATCAGAGTTATCAAGATACACACACCTATATTTCATAATATTAAAAGTTCATTTAAATTTTTGATATGTAAACATCCATAGGGAGTGGTACAGGTTATCAAATTAAGAAGTGCTCTTATCTTAATTTTCCTAACTGTTTAATGAAATAAAAGGTAATAAAACATAGGGAAATTACATCACACTTGTGACACTGGGAAAAATAAGTCCAATTGTAATAATAACAAGGTCAGGGGCATCCAATTGTGACATTGTCGCACCAGCTTGTGACAGCGGCATCAAAAGGGATGACAAGCCAAAAACTATAAGCATTAACCTGGGAATTTATTTTGGAAAACTTGACCGATTGAGCCTTTCAAATATTTCACTTAAATTACTTTTTGATAATTATTTTGGGTTAGTGGATAATTGGATATTGATACTAGTCAAGGACCTCACATACTTGCAGAGGAAAATGTAGGTAATCTTGAAGGCACTCATCTTTTTCGCAGTTAAAAAGTGCATTCCTCTTCTGAAGATGTTGTTTTCACCAACTATAACAAATTACTATTAGGTTTAGATTTCATGCCACAGCTGTCATTTGTATGCACTATAACTTATATAAGGAGAAAATATATAATGCCATTAGATTCTTCATAAACAGGCCAAAATAGTGTTGCACGTATAAAGCCAAAAAACTTCGAACAGAAGTAATAAGTAATAAATTTAAGATTCACTTACCAAACTTGCCCATAAGCTCCAGAACCAACCGGGCTCAACATTTGATAGCGGACGGGCACTTCCCATACCGTTTTATTTAACTCTAATCGGTGAAATCCATGTTTTACTCCCCGATCGTCTGTCATCGTGATTTCATCAAATGTTCTAGTTTAAAAAGTTCGTTGCAGATATTCCGTATATGAAGAAATCCGGCCTATTTATTTCTGTAACCTCCACACGAATTTCCCCTACAGCCACACAGACCTACCTCTGCTATGACCTTTGACCTACTTCCGCATTGGCAGGATGTCGCACATGCGTATTAACGTTGACAGTGCTACACGTGCTGCCATCTGGTCTGAATTTTTAAAACCACTTATGATGGCATGGTGCTGCCACGCCCCTTTATACTTACGGTACTTGAATAACCAGGTAATATCGTGCGTGAGCCAGAGGAACCTCCATAAACAGAACACAGTGTCTGAACTGATTGTTGTTATTTATCCAGATGGACTCATTCCTAGAAAGGAAAAAAAAGTATTGAGCATGTAATATTTTGATGGAAAACGCGTAGTTGTGCGGAGACAAGGCCCCCGCGACTGCATGTCAATGGCTGTTGTAGTTCTATATCACTATACATTATTGAGAACTGGTACAATTCAGCTGTTGTTGTAGTTAAATATGATCCCTTGTTTTGAACCCATGTTATGTTGTGTGCAGCATCAGATCACCAGCTGTCTCCAGTTTTCACTTACTATCAAAAACAGGAAGAAAAGAAGCGCAAGCGAACACTTTGGGCTGGCGACCGGAGGCCGCATACAATCAAAGAATTGGCGCACGCACGTCCAGATAGGGCCCCGTTGAAAGAGGTACTTGGAGGACAGTACAATTACAGAGAAGGGGGAAGGCAAGTGTTGCGGCAGACCGCGAAAGGCTGCAGGAAGAGAAGAAAATGTCAGTGTAGTAAGGATCCGTACGCCCAAAAAGTGAGTGGCGGGCGCACAGATTCAAGGTGGAAGGTGCATGGATAGGGCACTGATCAGCACCCGGGGACGTGTGAAAGGGCAGATAGAAGGTAAATGGGTGGGAATTGCATAAAGTAATTATAATAGTCATGTGCAGCAAGTGTGCAGGCAAGTGACAATACCAACATCATAGGGAACTTAAGGGAACATTTCCTTCATCAACAGATATGAATTTATACTATACACCCATAAAATTTCTCAGATCTCAATTTCTATATGAAGTATACTAGGCATTACTTACATCCATTAAACCATATATTTTCTTGAAGAAATTCTATACTTCAATACTGTGGAAATGTTTATCATAAATCAAAGATAAAAGATCATTTTTAGTCAAGGCCCAACATTAATGCCCTTATAGCGAACGGCAATTCAGGCAAACGTCCTTTCTGGGATCAGCGGTTTTGACCAACAATTCATTTTAGTAAAGTAAAGTAAAAGAAGAAAATAACAGAAATAAAGCAACTGTTGAGTAGAAAATATTTCTAAGTGCCACACGAAGCATTGGGCAGGTGGAAAAAAGTATCATAACTTGCGGGTTGATGGAATCGATCCTGCGTCATCTGGTCTGGTATTGGTGCGCTATCAATGAGGCCATCGCGACTTGTTTACTACAAAGTTGTGTGAAAAGAGAACTACATTGATGAAATCCCGTAACTCTATTTGCGATCGTTCCTAGCGTTTTGAGTTTAGTCTTGTCATTTTTGTGACTGACAACCAGAGTAAATCCTTGTTAAGTACTACTAGTCCACTTTTTTCAATGACCCCACATATTAACATACGCATGATATCTAAACTGATTATGACCTACCTTCGCCATGCGAGCCGATAAATATCCAAATCAAATAAGGCGCCTGTTGTCTAACTGTTTCCAAACTGCTCTACATCACCCGAGTGTCGTTAGAACCCAATCAGGAGTGCCAAAATACCTGAAAATTTGTTTTTGATCTATCAACCTAATGCCTTTTCAAATAAATAAACAATAGTAATTCTATCAATACGCCTTTACATGTCGTTAACTTTGTGGCATCGCTGTCCACTTTTGCTAATGACAAGAACTTGCTTCTCAGAGGTTCAGATAACTACACTAGCCACCGTTTCACTTTTTGCGGCGAGGCACGCCTAGGGGATGAACATTGCGTCGAGCTGTGTGTTTTACAAATGTGCACTTTATTCTTCATTCAGATTAAGATATTCACTTCTGTAAGTATCCAGCTACTCAGGGTATTATTCAAAATGTGACTCATGCTACCCTAAAAACTCTTGTTAACGCCATATGGAATAAGCGCGCTTAATATGCATACCGTACCTCGTGTATTTTAGTAAAAAAAAATGGGCCTTCTCTGGCGGACGAGTAGTCTAAGGCGTTGCTGTCACTAACCGCTCGCTGCCACTCACCACTACCTTGGAATGACAGTGTCTTGGGTTCAAGAGTTAGTTTTCGCCTAATACTCTGGGTTTCTCCACCAAATACTACTGACTAGACACGGAATAACATGAATATGAAAAAGATGACAATACCTTAAATTGAAATTCAAATATATTTCTAAATTATATTTTTAAAATCAGCCATGAAGTAACAAAGCATTTTAGCACGCTTAAGATAACTTCAATGTGGTCTCTTATTTTGAAAATACATTAAAATACCATGATTAAGCTTTCAAATCATAAATCTATGCTGATGCCACTTTTCTAAGGTCATTCCAACACGCACATAGATAGAGTGGTTCACTGGTCCATTAAACTGCATTTATCATAATGACCCAAGTAAACTGGTATATATCCACGTTATATATGTAGCTGTTGGGTTTTTAGTCTCAACTTGTGTGGTTTGGCCATTTACCTATGGCTCACTTTTACGTTCATATCCTTTGAGTCAGCCGCTAGCCTTTTTATATAAAGAACCAAAAGTGAAAACACATGTAAATCATCTTCATAATGTCCATTTGGTTTTTATCGAACTTTTAAACATATTTGTTAAAATCCATTATCAATCACTATTCATCTTTATTATATTTTTAGGATTTCGCCTTTAGACCACTTCTATTCTCGTATCTTAAAGGCCCCTACACATTTATAAATTTGGTGCGCCAAATGAATGTCAGAATGTGGGTTTATAGGACTTATCAATCATAACTAGTGTTGTTGAGATAAATCTTTATAAAACATCAGAAATATAACCTTTTTGACTAGCGCTTTTATATGCAAGCTTATTTCCTTGCTTCTCCCCTTCCTATTCTTGCATAAAATTATATGCCAATATATGACGACTAGATGTACGCTGGTTGACGATTGCGACCCGCTATATACTGCATTTGTCCCGCGGGGTAACTCACTCGGGAGGACTTACATAAAAAAAATCCCCTCCCCCCCAGACAACTCGTCGCCCTCAGGCATTTTGGCGGATTTCCTAGGAAAATCTCCAGTACGCTGAAAATAAATCTGCTCCCTTCAACCCTGGGGATATATTTTCCTCAAAAAGTTTAAAATAATATGGTTTGCCATGACCGTTTCAAAAAGTTAATAAAGGTAAAGGTATTTGGTTTATAGTCTTGTATCCACCGAAGCGCTCACACGACCTTCCTCCCTAGCAGGCACTGTACACATGGACACCACGTCAATCCCCCGGGGATATTCCAGAGCAACTGGCAGCATATAGCGCACACGCTCTAAGCACTGCGCTAATTACGCGATGTACCCATTATGCAGCTGGGTAGACTGAAGCAATATGGATTAGACTGTCTTGCCCAAGGACAGACCAAAGTGCCCCGGCCGAGAATTGAACCAGCAACCCTCTGATTGGTGATTACTAGTCCGACCCCTTACCAACTGAGCTACTTTTTCCCTAGTTCAGACATAAACTCTACATATTTTCGGATTTCCCATTTCTGATATCACATGGACGGTAGAGTTTAGTCCCATCTCTTAAAAACTATATTAGCAGTCTTCCGCCGAGATTTCGGGCGGAAGCATTTTGCTATAATCTGGGCACATACAAACAGCTGCGAAACGTACTTTTCCTCTTTTCAATCACCGACGGCTAGTTATGTGTATTGCCGTCACACATAAAAGTCAGCGCCGTTTAATTGGACTGTATCACTTTTTTCTGCTCCAGCCAGCAAACGAGTCGGACAAGTTGGTAAATGTCCGCCATATTAGTTTTGTAAAAGCCCGAATCATTTACAGAACGGAATTTGGATTAGCGCAAATGCAACAAGTATGTTATTAACCTAAATAGTATATATTGTTTCTATTACGAAATATCCAGAATATTTGCTGGAAGAAGGCAAATAACATGGTAGTTAATGACACTTTTAGGAACAAGAAGCCTAGCATTGGTTCCGTTTATGGATTTTATGCTAAACCCCGTCTGCTAACATAAAATTAGAGGATGGCATTGAACCTCACATGTGCAACATAGAACATTCACAATAAGATATCGTTGCATAGAGTAAGGTTCAATATTATTGAACTACTTTTTCCTCAATTAAATTCAATCATAAAATAAGTAATTAGATAAAGATAGAAAAATACATTTGCCCATATTCTCTTTTTTAAATTTAGGCGGAGGAAATCAACATTGTGATATGCATTTGCAGTTAGCTTAACTGTTTGTGCGTTAAAATTATCTCAGAAGAGTGGGGGAGGGGGGAGTGGCAGATTCGTAGGACACCGGTATCACTTGCAGAAGTGCAATCGGTCTCCCAAATTGACCTTTGACCTGTCATCAGGCCGCTACACCGGTGTACTGCACCGGTCGTAATTATTTTAAAATTTTCACTACAATTATGCATATTTGAATCAACTGCACCATTTTGTGTTTGATAGAGAGTACTTTCGGCCAAAAATATTTCAAATGTCCTAAATGCCGCACTCAATACATTATATGTGCACAGATGAAAGTGTGCCGAATTAGCCGGATATCTAAATGAAACGCATCCTAGGTTGTTTCGTGGCAGGATACTGTTTGCTCTTATTCCTAACTCAAGGCTTCAAGGTAAATCTGATGACATTTAACGTTGAGTAGTGTATCTAGTGTATTGATTGATGGGTTTGATAGACCATTGTAAAGTATGTGTTCATATATCAATGGCTCTTAGTTTCATTTTCATAAAAAAATGTTTATTTATCAAGTTCAGTTTGTTGTCACCAAGGTAAGCCTTAACTTCAACTTGGTCTTGGACTTGGCTTCACTCAAGTTATGGAATAGAGTGGACTTTGAAATTCGGTCTATAACCTATTACTTTTCTATAACCTATTAGGTACTATACAGTATACACATTGATAATATTCCGGCTATGCAGCCAAATGCTGAAGGATAGGCTGCATAGCCGGCTGGCCGGCTACGCAGCCCATGGGGCGGCATAGCCGGCCAGCCGGCTATGCAGCCACTTTCTTAAAGATACAGGAGATGAAACGGAAAGAACTTCAAATAGTGTGAGGAATGAATAGAGGGGATTGAGGAGGTTCAACGTTTCTGGAAGGTGTTCGGTGAAAACAGAAGAAAGAAACCAGTATGTTTAGATTGTTTACAACTAGAAGATAGTGAAAGGAATATAGATATCAGACAAGATAAACTTGAGAGGAGCTGTTCAATATCACTGGTAGATGTGGAAGAAAGTGGAAAATGGAATTTAACCCAGACAAGAGCAAAATAGGACAGAAAAGTAGAAATGATGTAAATTGGAATTTAGGGCAGGTATTACTTTTTAAAGATGATGAAATATATAAGGTTTAACTAGAGCTATACCTGGGTATACTCTTCTCTATAGTCTGTCTGCCTCGAGTTTGGCAACTGCTTTTTCCATTTTTTTGTGACAAAACTTTCAAGATTGCCATCCAAACCTCTTCAGAGCACTAATACGCATATGGATAGACATAAGTTTAGTCTCAACTCCGCAAAATGTTGATTTTGCTCATTAGGTCCCATTGTAAAATTTGCCCATTGCCAACAATTGCCAACAACACAAACATGAATGCGAGATTGTATTGTTGGCAATGGGCACAATGGGACCTAATGAGCAGAATCAACATTTTGCGGAGTTGAGACAAAAAGTAAGCTTATACTTACACGTAGTAGTGCTTTATAGAGGCTTGCCAAGTTTTAATGGAAAAATCGAAAGTTTTGTCACAAAAAAGCGGAAAAAGCAGTTGCCAAACTCGAGTCAGACAGACTATATTACAGGAGGCTTTTTCAGGAGTCAGATGACAAAAAAGGGCAATCATTTATGGCACAGGAGTATTTGAGTTAAATAAGCAATGCCTAACTAAGCTCAGCAAGGTTTAGAGAGAAGTAGGGAGGAAACCATGCAGGCAGTAGCCATTGAAGTGGAATGTCCCCCTAAATCTACCCTGGGCTGCATATATGCAGAGAGAATGCGAAGATCTGGAGCTTGATATTGATAACCAGCTACGAAGACAAGGATGAAATATAGAAGTATGTAAAAAGTGTACAGGAGATCGAAGGACAAGGCAGAATGGAGAGGAGCCATGGATACTAAGCCTACCCTAGCAATGCGGCAGTTGCTACTTTTATGTTTTGATAAACTCACTTATAATGGAGAGGTAGTCTAAAGAAATCTATAGATGTTTTGTGTACATCACTCTGGAGTCTGGTCGCCATTGTTAGGGATTGCATCAGCTTTCTTGTGTCACCTTATAAAATAATAATTTCATTTTTATTTTTCAGAAACGATACAATGAAGGCTTTGATTCTCGTTGGCGGTTATGGTACAAGGTTGCGACCTTTGACGCTAAGTCGGCCAAAACCTTTGGTCGAGTTCGGGAACAAGCCTATGCTTCTGCACCAAGTCGAGTCCTTAGTAGCAGTGAGTTTTCTTTCTAAAATATCTTGTCATTGTGAGATGACTCCTGTACAGTAGTACATCGCACATTCACAGCTTGCGCATGTTTTAAAAAAAATGTCAAATCCACATTTCTACTTCACTGAGCTGATAAATCAGGAATGGCCATTAGATATCGGTAGTTCAAGTGCTCACGGACCCTTATCTATTGTGACCATGTCAAACTATATGTGTACAATTTCCAAAAGTGTAAATTGGCTTACCTGTTGTTATGTATTGTCTTGTATAGTCTTATCTCTTTCTTATATATGCAATGTCATTTGCTCCAATAGTCAGCATCATATTGTCGCTTGGTAATCAACATAATGCGCCATCTATTGCCATGTCAGATTACTAAAAATCATGTAGCAATCATGTACTTCTAATCTCCACATGTCAAACTCTCTATGTGTGCAATTTCCAAATGTGTAAATTTGCTAACCTGTCTTATTATATCGTATTATATAGTCATATATCTTCAGAATCGGTTGAAATCCTTTAGTTTCATATTTATGCGATGTAATTCGCTACAATAGGCAGCGTCTTGTCGTCACTCGGTTATACACATAGTGTGCCACCTATTGCGCTGTCTGAATACTAAAACTCAAGTGGCGATCATGTGCTTTTAATCTCCTGCCTATCCAATGGTTCTTAAAATGAACCGTGTTCCTGTTTAAATACATAACTTTTATTATACCTCACTTGAAGATCGTAAGCCGTGATTGGCTGACTTAATAGTTGCCAATCATCATGTCCACTGAATGGCGTTATGGCCACCATTGTCAAGTAAAAGAAGAAGTAGAGCTGGTGATGCCTCGCATGCACGTGCGCTCTGCTTGTTGGCTGACGTCATTGTTTGTTACGTCATCACTGCACGTGCAAATTGCGCGGCAAATCAACAAAAAACATGGGGCGCCATCTATATCAGGGTTTCAAGACCAAATATCATGTGGCGATCATGTGTTTTAATTTCCTGTCATTTTGCTGCAGCCACTATTCAATTTTTCTTCAGGCAAACAGTAATTATGTATAAGAACACAAAGATGTTAGCGATTTGTAAAACCAAATGCTTATGTTGCGCACTTTTAAACTCCAATGGCACTTTTATGCAAGTATTCACGCTCCACATGCTGGTACCTAGACGATGCTCGGTGCGCCCCCTATACTGGGTCACAAGGCCATACCCTATATATGTGCTATCCACGCGTATCCCCGCTTGATTGGTAAATCAGTGAAGCAAATGCAAAATCATGGCCCAAGGTGAATTCACAGGATTACTGATGACTCAACAGTGATTTTTTCAACTTTTAAATTTCCAATATTTCTACATTTGACTTGCTTCACTTCACACTTAGGTATAGCTATAGGACAAAGACATTACTAAATAGTTGCAGACTTTCCTCTTGTAATGTCACATATGTGAAATGCCACTAACAGGATGTATCTCTTTTTGTAAGCAGCAGGTAGGTTCCCAGCCATTCACCTTGCAAGCATGGCATTTTACTTTTACTTTGATATTAAGTATGGTACATAATTGATCATATCTTTAACAATCTTTGATTTGTTTTAAGATGGAAATCTAGGTGGTGGCGCTGTCATCTGTCAGCTTGTTCATGTTTTACAATTCAAAATTCTTGACATTTTGCCAAAAAGCGAAACACAGCCAGATATGTTCTTTAAGGAAGACAAATCACCTCAAAATAGCCACTTAATGATAAGTTTACCATTATTCGGTAACTATGAGATGTAATCTATACAATAGCATAAGTGCTGTTGTCGTCATTGAACTCAGTTTACAGATATTCAATTTTTTAAAATGACCCGGGTATTAAGTAGGGTTCTACCTTAATACTGATGGTACTTTTTAATGGCAATAACATTAGTTAAGGCTGTGATGCTGGTGGCACACTCAAAATAACCCATCTCCTAGTTTAGCACTCTTGTCCCCTTTCTTACGATTGTTATCCAATCAAGGAACTTTCTTTAACTCAGTTGCTTGATCTGACCTGGATAGGACGATTTTGTTAGAAATTTTACATACAAAAGTAGGTAAACAACTGTCAGAGACACCAATACACCCATATCTGGTGTTGGCCTACTTTGTTGGCAAAGTTTAACCCCCTTATTATTTCACTCCAATGCAATGTAAATTTCCAATGCATGCTAGCATACTGACCAAGCAAGTGAAACTGCTATTTTTAGCATGCAGATCTGGCTACTGGCTAGGTGACATTCAAAACCTGTGAACACCATTCGTGTACATTGCTTTGGAGTGAAATGATAAGGTAGTCAAACTTTGCATCACAACTTCGACAAGGTTGATTGGATTTGGTTGAAACTGCAACAGGTTATCTCTAAGATACCCTTCTCTTCAACCATTAAGTTAGTTTTTATGCTACTTCAGCTGTTTTGAAAAAAATATTGGGAAAATGGGAGTATTGCCTTTTTTGGGGAACATCCAATTAAAAATCAAATGTACCCTTTATTGATAAAGAAAATGTCATTTGAAGTAAAATATTTCAAATTAGAAACTGTGGTCCCATTCAAGTCAGCTTAAGCAGCTGTTTCTAACAGAATTAATGTCAAGGCAATATCTTATTATTGGTGAAATATGGCATAAAAGGCTAGCATTAATTTACTGGAGCTAAGGAGGGTTGTGTATCGGTACTCGGGTACCGATAGGTACCGAGATTCGTTTGGAAAAAGGTATTTAACCGTTTTGTTGGGCACCGGTTCATTTTTGAGCACTGTTTCGTTTATACAAATAAAACAAATTGTTACTCATTAGCGCCACCACACACTGCTTGTCCAATAACACATCACATCCAGATTCCCGCCAAAAGAGTTCCATACAGCGGGAAAAACCTGCGCTGCCTTGAATCTTGAATTTATAGGAAAAATACTGTTCTCTGATTTAGAACCTTACGTGATGATGATGGTGGTGATGATGATAATAATACTTATGATGATTATAACAATTATAATAATAATAATAATAATAATAATAATGATGATAATAATAATAATAAATTTTAGAAAGCGTGACTGAAATTTTTCACTACAATGAGATCTAAACAATCTCATGGCTTCTGTAGCAGCTTGTTTTTGTCTCCTCCATGAAACTACGTCAAGTTTTTGGTTGTACTTGCTAAGATGACGCCTAGCCCCACAGGGCTAGTCTTACTTGTATTTTACTAGCTCGCCAGCCTGGTTTGGTCGCAACAATTAACCCCGGACTAGCGGGCTACCACAAAGTGAAACACTCTAGGTCCACATAGTCTATTATACATACTACATATGTTTTTCAGGTTGGTGTAACCCAAATAGTGCTCGCGGTGAGCTACAGGGCTGAGATGCTGGAAGAAGAGCTGAAAATGCAGGAGGAAAAGGTAAAGATTCAATTAAACACCCATTCATGCTTAAGAATTCCTCTAGAAAAAGTTGTTTGTATCTATGATACTTTTGATAATAACTTTGAAATAAGGAATGATTTTACAAGATATTTTAAGGGGAGTTGTTGATATTACTCTGATTAACATTTCACTTCCACAAATATGCTTTTGTCTGAAAGATTTCATTAAGATTGGCAGGCTGCTTTCAACTGGAAGTGAGCATTAATTAGTTAATCAAGTTACCCTAAAAAATATCATCATATTCAGAGACCTCTATTCTTTTGTAAATAACTTCACAACAATGCTTAAATTTACAGAATATATGAAGGAGGTTGTTGGGTTGAGTTCTAATTTACATTACGGTACCAAATATTTTCTCAAAGAGGCTTTTGTTAAAAACTTGTTTAGACTTCTTATGAATAGACTTGTGCTGAAATGTAAATTAGAAAAATCTTTGAAAAAGATTTGTAGATTGATTTTAGATTTACATTTGTCTTTCAGCTCTTTTTCAAAAATGACATTTATTAGAAACTTGTTTTTAAATGCTATTTTGAAGAATTATGTTTTTATGTGTTTTGTTTTAACATATAAAGTTGACACTAGACAGTGTATCTTAATTTTGAATTCCATTAAAATGGATTGTTTTCAGTCAGGGCATATAAGTTGATTATACCATTTTCTATTGCAGTTGGGCATTAAAATCACAATTTCCCTTGAAAAGGAGCCATTAGGAACAGGTAAGGACTTGAATCTTTTACATATAAGTTTATTACATATCACTTGTTCCATAGCTGCCTATGTTGGGAAATCCAAATGTTCATATCATTTAACCTTTTCATACATACAGATCTCCTTGACAAATTGCATCTGGACCGTTTAATGATACTTTTGAAATTACAAAGGGATCAATTATGAGTTCACATACTCTCTTAAGGAAAGTTGTCAGTTGGTCCCAAGACACAAAATCATTCACTCATGCAAGATACCTTCTCTTTTCATCCATGAGTGATGGAACCTCTATTTCTCCTTCAGATAGTCTCTGGAAAATGATGATCTGGTCACAAAGATATTATTACCAAAATATCATAGAAAAATATTATTTCCAAAATAGACAGAACATTTCGGGAGCTTCTTGCATGGTCGGTATCGGATTTTCACCTAAATACTGACACAGATGTCAAAAACATATGTTACTCCTATTTGACTGATTCCTTGTGAAATTGTAAGGAGATTGTTTTTTGTTGAATTTTGCAAATAAATATAGTTTTTATTCTCTGCTTGACTGTTAACTGCATTTTGGTATTCTACCCCCATTTAGAGAGGTCAGTGTTCCTTAAAACACAGATATCCATTTATGGCAGTAGAAAGGTTAACTGTCGACTGCATATTTGTATTCTAACCTTGTTTCTAAGAGATAATCATTCATCTACATTTCTCTCTTTTCTTGTCTTTGCAGCGGGCCCGTTAGCCCTGGCCAGAGAAATCCTGTGTCAAGATGACGAACCATTCTTTGTTCTCAATAGTGATGTTATCTGTGATTTCCCGTTCAAAGACATGGTAGCATTTCATAAGCATCACGGCAAGGAAGGATCTATTGTAGTAAGTACTTGTGACTCTACAGTTGTTGCTCTTGTTCCCTCACCCAGTGCATTGGCCAGAATTTAGAAACCGGCTCCCCCTAATTAAGAAAATATTTTTTTGTCTGAAAGTTGAATGATTTAAAATTAATTTTCAAATGGTGCCTGATGTGATGACAGTTAATCAGTCTGACAGCCAGCCAGAGCTACATTTCAGCCCAGTTTGGGACCTCTAAGCTGAATTGGGTATGTAGAAGATGTCTTCAGAAATGACAGAATTGCCCATCCCTTATATGCAGATCCCCATTGGAAAGTAGCAATAAATTGATAGATATATTTAAAAAATACAGAAAAAAAACATCTGAAAACAGTTTTAGGATTGCCACTGGTTTTCTAGCTTGTATAGAACGACATAGAAAATGTAATTTCTTGGCCTCTCTAATTGCCATGCATTCATTTTATTTGCATAATACTATTTTTCAATTACTCATTCCTAGGTAACCAAAGTAGAAGAACCCTCCAAGTATGGAGTTGTTGTGTATAGTCCCGAAACCTGCCAGATCAACAGCTTTGTAGAAAAACCACAGGAATTTGTCTCCAATAAGATCAACGCAGGATTGTACATCTTTAACCCCAGTATGCTGCGGAGAATTGAACTGAAACCCACATCAATAGAAAAAGAAGTCTTTCCTTTCATGGCCCAGGATGGTCAGCTGTTTGCCATGGAACTCAAAGGTAGGAACTCGTATGGATTAGTACCAGTACTCACTGCAATACCAAGTACCAATATTTTATGGGGAAAAGTATCGTATTGTTTAAGACCTATTATACCGGTACCTCTTAAGGATTTAAAATTGACTTGTCTGCTACATCCATGGAAACTATATGCAGAATCGTTGAAAATATCATTAAGGTATTGCTTTTTTAAGGGGATATCAACATTGTATTATATCACAAAACTTTTAGTGGTGCAAATTTCACTAGGGATTAGTGGGATTGTCAACTAGGACTGGACACCATTAAGAATGTACTGTTTTTCAGATGCTTTTGCTGATACTCAGGATACAATATGTTATATGATATTGATAACAATATTGACACTGATAAGGCCTACGAATAAAGCTTTGTATAGATAGAGGTTGTACGTTGGTTTACATGTCTAGAATGCCTGTTCAATGCTGGGAGGTCCACCTTATGTTGTCCTTTGCTTGTTATAAATCTGAAAATAACTTGAACACCTCTCCTCTTCCTTTTTTACTAAAATATTCTGTTTTTTTTAAATATATCAAAATAGCCAGTTCTTTTCTAGTTATCAAGGGAATGGATGGGTTACTATTATTGCTGGTAGCTAAATATAATGCTGTGTATTTTATTGCCATCATCAACGTTTTTGTAGGTTTCTGGATGGATGTTGGTCAACCTAAAGACTTCCTGACTGGTATGTGTATGTACCTGACATATCTACATCAAACTGACTCAAAGAAACTCCATGAAGGACAAGGAATAGTTGGTAATGTTCTAGTGGTAAGTAAATCGTCTGTCTGTCTGCATGTATGTCTGTCTATCTGTACGTCTCTCTCTCTCTCTCTCTCTCTCTCTCTCTCTCTCTCTCTCTCTCTCTCTCTCTCTCTCTCTCTCTCTCTCTCTCTCTCTCTCTCTCTCTCTCTCTCTCTCTCTCTCTCTCTCTCTCTCTCTCTCTCTCTCTCTCTCTCTCTCTCTCTCTCTCTCAAGTTGTGAATATAACAACATAGTTATAAATCAAAGTCATAACTTGTAATGATGTTGATATCTCTAAAGCACAAACACAATTCATAATTCTTAATTAATTTTTGATCTTATTTATATCATCTTTAGGACCCAACGGCAAAGATTGGTGATAATTGTAGGATAGGACCCAATGTAGTTCTTGGTCCCAATGTGGTTGTTGAGGATGGAGCCTGTATCAAGCGGTGCACCATTCTGCGGGGTGCTGTGGTAAAATCTCATTCCTGGCTGGAGTCCTGCATCATAGGCTGGAACTGTACTGTGGGACAGTGGGTAAGTACGCACTATGATACCAGGGACTCAGGGAGGGAGGCAGGGGCACTTCACCATTGTACATGGTGCTGTGGTCAAATCTCATTCCTGGCTGGAGTCCTGCATCAAAGGCTGGAACTGTACAGTGGGACAGTGGGTAAGTGGGAGGGAGGAGGGGTGGATGAAACATTCAGTGATCTGTGGTATGTCCTTTTCACCTCAGAGCACAGACATGAGTATGTATGTATAGTTGATTGGCATTTTCCCGCAGTGGAATCTTTGATCAGCCCCTATACCATATGCGAGGGTTATAATTCTGTCAGTGTAGGGCTGTCAAATTTCTGTTAGTCCTTAAATCTGCTAACATTAGATTCATAATATCATGTGCAACTTTGATTTATTTTCAGTTCTTACTTGATTTCTGATTGATTTCTTCATGGCACGGAATCAGGAAAGCCAAATGATTTCTTCCCCCTGAGGTCATATTTAAGTAAAATGACAAGTTCTGTCACTCACCTTTTAACCTCTCTGTTTTCTTTGTTCTAGGTGCGCATGGAAAATGTGTCGGTTCTGGGAGAAGACGTGATAGTGAAAGATGAACTGTACGTGAATGGAGCTCGCGTCTTACCCCACAAGTCCATAGGAGGCTCAGTGCCAGACCCACAGATCATCATGTGAATGCAAGCACAACTTCCAGCTCAGATATTAGGTCTTGCAGGACACTCTGTGATACTGAACTTCAATAGAATTCCTTCCACCAAAGTCCCAAACCCAGGCCAGCTATGCAAGGTACTGCAAGAGACAAGACACCAAATTAGATCAGTCTGAATGATGACTGCAAGAGCTCTTGTATATTTTATTTTTGATGATTTGGTTGATCATTTAAAGGCACCCATTTTGTGGTCCACTGTTTCTCTTGAGTGCGGTCATATTGGACATTGCAATCCTCTTTCAGTCACAGAACATGGGTGCTGGCATGAAAGGGTTTGGGTGATTCAATGATATTCACTGCATTAATACACTGGGACTTCATTTTCAAAACACTTCCACAATCTCACTTGCGTTTGCCATTTTTTCATCTTTTAATGACGGGAATTGAATGGTAGAGGATTAAGGGGAGGGGGTAACGCTGCACATCATATATCATATGTTTGAGTGTCCATCTAAGGAGTTTAAACACATTTATGAGTTAAAATCATCTTCCTTATTCTAAACCTGGATATCTGCAGACAATAGCAGTTTTTCATCGCTGAGTTGTCTCATCATCGAGAAATAGTGGACACCTTTTGCAAAGTTGGAAGCTCCTGGCTTTTTATCATTTTTGATGATCCATGACACCAATTTTACTAACCAGCCTCAAAGATATGACATTTTGCCAAATAACAACAACTATAAAGTATACTTACTCATTGAATCTGTTAAGCTGAATGCATAATAGATTCATCTCATGGGTGAAATTTGCCATTTAACACACCAAGTTCAGAACCCGATTCAATCTGATGAGCTGGTTACATAACTTGGTACTGTCTAATCTTTTGTATGAATTGTAATCTCTACAACTCGTTCAGGTCAAGGTGTATACACTTTTGGCTGGATTCCTACGGTATATTTGTCATATGGAATGTCCAAGTCAATTATGACAGTCATAGGCAATGTGTATATTTAATCCACTCATGCCAGTAGTGGCCAAAACATCCTGGCTATTTTAGTCACAAATTTCCCTCAAAATCATTTTGAGAGGTTAATGGATTTAGAAATGTAAATCAGGATGAAATACATTTCTTCTTCAAACAACTGCAGAGTGTATACTTAATTACTAGGTAACTTAAAATTATTGTTGATCCAGACCGCACTGTTCAAGTGAAACTAGGCATGAAATGGTTAACTAAAAGTTAAGCAATAGTTGATGCAATATCTCAGAGATATGAAAACCTTGGGACAATGGCAAAGGTGCTCACATCTCAGAGGTCTTCTCTGAATGTATAAAGTACAAATGGTACTGGCAAATAACGTTCACTTTAGGATGTCTCCATGTCTCCGAGGTGCTCACAATGAGAGGTTTCACTGTACCGACACATTGTCAAGGGAAATATCTGTTTAACTTGCAGGATAGTAACATATTTAAGACAGGGGGATCATGTTGGTTTCTTCTTGGAAGAAAGAGGCCTATTCGGTTTATTTTTTGAGAGTGTTTATTTACATATTATAATGTATATCATTGGCAACCATCTGCTGAGTCTTTTACAGACTAGGGGATCACCAGAGGGATAATAGGGATTTATTATAGACTATTGGTACTGTAGATTGGGGTCTAGTTTTCTTTTAGAATATAGACATAAAGTTGGGAGAAGACCATATTTTCTCACATGTTTGGGAATGTATCTTGAGAGTTATAATGATAATTTTATAGCCGTAACCAATTCATTGCTTCATACCTATTAAAATAAAATACATGTGCTTGAGAGAAGACATTTGTTTGTTTGGTGTTGGACAGCTTCAACATTTAAAACATGTAAATATGCTGTCATTTGAACAAGAAATGTCATATGAAATTTGTGGGGTATTTTGTTAGTCTGATCAGCAAGGTTGGTTTGCGAAAGTTAGATGCAATTTGGTCTGCATCGGGCATAACCAAATGTAAACATCATCTTTGTTACTGAGTTTTGTGAGTCAACAATCAAGACTGGCATGTATGTGCTTGGGACAAAACTATATTTTAGGAGCGGTTACCTGGGAGAATAATTTAAAAACAAAATTTCATCCAAATTGATACCCTGTTTTTACCTTTACAAAGAGGGGTGCATTTGTTGGAATCCTTTTTTCTTTTGGGCAATTTTATATTCACATCAGCAACAAACAAAGAGTTATCAAACTTCAGCTTTGAATGGTTTTGTTACTCATAGTCATTGTATGTATGTTTAAATTGTAAGGATGTCATGCGCATGATGAATGTGACATTGTTTTATTTGTCCCATGACCTAAATACTTACTCAAGATTGTGCCACTATTATAGAAAAGGGTTCTTCAACTGGGAAACACTTATCATTTATCTAGGAGCTTTTTGGATATGAATGTGGTATGCATGATGCTTTTTTGCATCCTTGCTCTTTTTTGTTTGTTTGTTCACTTGATCCAAACTCACCTATTATTGTAGAGAGTTGATTTTGGGTTGTTTTTCTAGTGTGTTCTCAGCACTGAAGAACTGTTGACATTAACTCCATTGCCTCACCTGACAATACAGGTATGTGTTTTGCCGCACTGTCATGTCTACTTCAGTGAGGAGAAATGAGGCATCAGGGAAGGTTAATGAAGGTGCGAGACATCTCCAGGGATACTGCGCAGCTTCTGCACTACATAGTGATCTATGAGGAAGGTTGTTTTTCATCGGTATGATGACGATGTTTGGTTCAACGAAATTGGTATAATTGATAGTGATTTCACATCTCAAGCTCCTGATTCAGCAAACAAAACCAACTGATTTGGGACACTAGTCTATCATCGGCCCATCACTAATTGTGACCCCTGGTTTCATTAATACAGAACATGCAGAACTCAATATACAGGGGCACTGTATCAAATTGAGCAGTAACACCCAACAGATCTCAACATTTCTGAATTTACAGTCCAACTTTTGTTAATGATAGTATTGCGTGCTATTAGTTTTTTTTTTAGTTTTTCATAATTTTTTAGGTAAATGAAATATTCTTGAATTATATGATTTTTATCATTTGATCTTTGTTTGCTTATCTTGTATCCAGCATTTGGAAAGCTCCCTTTGTTTTTCTGTATAATTGTGAGTTCCCGATACTGGTAACCTTGGAATATTCTGTTAGGACCAATATAAGCATATCCATAAGCTTTTCCCCATGGTTACCTAATGCCCTGTACTGTATACTCCACTGGCATTCATATTTTATTCAAGACATGCTACTCCAATTCTTAAAGGTACATGAGGATTAACTTTCATTACAAAATCGTGCAATGACATAAATGCATTGCAGTTATTTTATTTAATTTTCATATTTTGGCATGTGTCTTTATGTGTAATTTGGGGCAGGCACACATCTTTGTTCATCAAATGGGTAACTGGATCATTTTATACCCGGATTCAGATTAATTGCAGCTATATGTCTATCAGACAACTACCAGGATATGTTTAATTGTTTGACTACTTACCACACGCCGACTGTTTGTATGAGAATGCCATATTTCGATAACCCATTTATGTCTACCTCTTGTTAAAAGATTATTTATAACTTTACCTGGTAATAATTGAATGATGAACTTAGATATTTTTAGGGGAAATGTAGGCGGAGTTCTGATTTCAACTTTCATCTTTGAACTCTTTTCGAAAAATTGATTTTTGAGACATTTCAAGTTTGCAGGACTTAGCCGGTAGGGGGCCACAGGCATCAATGGTTTAAGAACTATGGCATCCATGGTTTGCTTTTGTGTATATGTATATAGTCTGAATGTTTCTGCCAGCATACAGACAGTATGATTAAAGATTACCAGGTTTCATTTAATCCTTTCATTGCTAAGGCTACTTTTATCCAAAGCACAAAATGTCAAAATTGTCTGAAAAATACCAAAACCCTGTCATGCTGGTATTCATTGGAAAGGTAGTGCTCGGCGCTATCAGATGAATTCCAATTTGTCAGGATTTCAGTGATTTTGTACGATTTTTTGTTTTAGTCAAATGAGCCACTAACAGTATATGGTTTAAGAACAAAGGCAGCCATTGTTTGTAGCGGTTGTGTACACCTTCCTAGTGTGTGTGTGTGTGTGTGTGTGTGTTCTCTGTGGGTCTATGAGGGAGGGGTGGTGTGTTCTAATGTATATGTGATTAGGGTTTGTATGTGTCTTGTATATTTTGCATCACTTTATATCACACAATCTCAATAATAAACAGGAAGCATGCCTGGCATTCTGACTTGTCTCTAGTTTGAAACCCTGACCACTTGGCAGAGACCATACATCGCCCTCAATGTAATGAAATTCATGCTATCAGTTAACCATTGCTAAGTCTTCTGAATCAATTTTTTGAAAATAAAATAAAATAAAAATAAATTGAATTGCAAAATATTTCAATGAGAGTAGTCGGATTTAGATTAACATTTATCATTCACATATTTCTACAGCAGATGCATTGTCAGATAGATCGACAGAATATTAAGGGTGTTTTTGCAGATGAAAATTTCATTTCATTGGGAACTCTATGGCAGTTAATGTCATAAACTGAAAAGACAAAGTTGTAAAAGCAGTTTTATTTCATTGTTTGTATAGCACTTGTCCACTAAATATAGGTAAAGCGAACTGTTCAGTACAGGTACTATACATAACTATTCTCCACCACTTCCTCAAAAACATAACCATAACTCTTCACCTATGCATTGTATAGATTCGTAGTACTGTCACTTTCATTGTAAAATTTAGGTACGCAATTTCATATTAAGTGCCAGTAGGTTAACACTTCCAATGCTGAGGCTACTTTCGCCCAAAGCACAAGGACGCAAAAACCTTTGAAAACCATCTAAACCCTGTCAAGTTGGTATTCATTGGAAAGCTCTCACTGAGCACTCTCACCTGAGTACCCCTTTGCCGGGGTTTCAGTCATTTTTCAGGTTTTTGCATCATTTTGTATTATCGGAATTAGTAACCAGCAGCATAAGGGTTAACAACAGGGTCCGTTTACAGAGGGACCTAAATTTCACTAACTTCATTAATTTACTTCATTATTAAGTGCAGTGGCCACTTATTGGATAACAGTGTGCGCGTGCATATTGCAAGATTATAAATGATTATTGTATAAAACCAGATTTACACAAATTACCAAGCCTGGGACTATGGTCCAGAATTCATTATGTCAAATATACTGTATAACTGGTTAATTTGGCGCGTACTTAAGTTGGCGTTTTTTTTCTAAAAAGTATTTTCCCTGTATTTATTTTGGCGTCTGGAGCAGTCAAAACAACGCCATTTTCATGTAGACATATTTTTATGTGATCTTCAATTTGGCGTGTATGGGCATTCGCCAAAAACCGCCAAATTAAAAACCACGCCAAATTAAAAACCACGCCAAATTAACCAGTTATACAGT
The DNA here is from genome assembly GCA_963942565.1 of Maea johnstoni. NCBI lineage: Eukaryota > Metazoa > Annelida > Polychaeta > Spionida > Magelonidae > Maea > Maea johnstoni. Next base: position 8,949,634 of record OZ012687.1, on the reverse strand, counting down.
AAGTATAAAGAAAAGAAAAATGTTATAGTTTGTACATGAATCAATTTTCGATCTAATTTTGGTTAAGTGGTGTTTTTGTCATGTACTAAGGTTCCTCAACCACTCACAGCTGACTAGTCACGGAAAAGTGATGATAATCAAAATTCAAACTTATATTGGAAAACATCATTTAAAGAATATTTTGATGACCCTGTGTTAAGGTGTACGGCAAATAAGTTCGACATGAAGAAGTCTGCCTCCTTTTAACAAGAACAGGATGTCCACATCAGATAGGATCAGATAAAAGGATCAGCTTAAAGACACATTCTTACATGCAATGTCTAACAAAATCTATTTATGTATAGGAATACTGTACTACAAAGAGTTTGATGCATTTCAAAGAATCCATGAATTTTAAACAGCAAGAATTCTCTGAACTAATTCTCACATGATTAAAAGTGTACATATGAATATAGAAGGTAAACTTAACAATCCAATATTAGCAGTCATTACCAATACAAACTAATAACATGCAATCATCAAATATTCAGGTCAGTATTCCTTTTTTCGAACAACTCTGACCACCATTACTATTACTGAATAAAACACTTAACTGAATGTCCTAGTGCACACTGCATGTATACTCTTCTTTGGAGTATTTTAGTCACATGACATAGCTCAAATTATTCAATGTCTCAAGCACCCAAAAACAAGGCAATCCGAGACCCTACAGATACAGTTTGAGAGTTACAATGTCACTTCAGTTTGTTTGATAATTTAAATGATAGGTATTTTGCAATGCAAGAAATGTAGTAAATATTAATATAACATATCACATAACAGAAAGTCTGTACAATATACATATAAACTGTCAAGCTCAAATTACACAAAGAGATCAAACTTTAAAACCCAAGATTTGAGAGGTATGTCATACCACTAACAAACTTTTAAGTTAGCCACATTTGAGTGGCTGTAGAGAAATCATATACATTGTAAGAGATATAACTAACTGTCTGAAAGGATCTGTAAGTAACAGTTGACTTTAGGAAATACTTCTAGGAGATAGTGTTAGTTAACTTATAATCTTACAAATTTCCTTTGAATATCAATGAGCAAAATGCAAGCTTTATAATCTAACAGTAAAATGATCTTACAAATCACCTTTAAATGTCAATGAGAACTATGTAAGCTTTATAATCTAACAGTAAAATGATCTTACAAATCACCTATAAATATCAATGAGCAAAATGCAAACTTCATCATCTAACAGTAAAATATCAATAACGTATTGTCAAGTTGAATGGAAAATCACCTCTGATGGCAACATCTGTCAATCAATGCTCTACTTGGTTACTACTTGACTTTGATAGTTCACAAGTCTAATCTAGACAGAGAAATAGAAACCTGATAGCTGGTATATAATAAGTTGAGTCTTGAAGGTGTTGCAGAGTGACAATAGATGGCGCTGTTGACTAACACAATTTCCCCATGACACCATGATCAGTCCCAACCAGCGCAATCTACGGCCATTGGCAGAATGCATCCAAGAGAAATATTGCTGGTTCTTAGAATAGAGCGGCACTTGAGTCCCTTTTGACTGATTTTATATGTTTCTGTCACCAATAATTCTGGCCATTTTTTTCCACCCTTAATTCATGTGATTCTTCCATGGGTTTCTTGAGTAATCTCAGCATGTAGATTAGATGATTGCATTTAGTTTGCAATCATCCAATGCACCATCTATCCTCAAAATTACAACAGGGTGTTTGTTCCATTTGAGTCTTTAACCATTCTATTACAATACACTCTGCAAGTTGCCCTTGACCCATAAATGCCCTTCTGACCAAAACTTACTTCAGAAAATATTTAAGGGAGAATTGCTTATCAGAACTAAATCAACAAATCTCTTTAACCTATACTGAATTCCTAAGTGTCAAGCATATCATAGTTCCAGATAACAATTGTCAAGACATCCAGGCATGAATGGGTTATTACGTAGTGCTATTCCTGCATCTTCTTCCGAGCAGGCATCACAAAAATCGACCTAAGGAGTTACAAAGTATAGGATGCATAGTGATATGTCATATACCCTAAGACACTAACAGACAGAAGAGGTAGTTTTCTATTGAGAAATACTGCATATATGCATATCATAAAAGTTGAAGGTAGCATATGATTAAGACTTAGCCTAACAGATATGTTTCTTTCTTACCACATCAATACATATTAGGAGGTACTTCCATATATTATGAAATGCTAAAGGTAGTATTCTACAGAAACTTCACCTAACACCTAAACCATCTGGGGGCACTCATGTCTACTATGTGGGTAGGTAATTTCAAGAGAGTGATTCTAGATTCATGTAAGTTCAGATTTTCCACAAGTAAAAAGAATAAATACAATTCCAATGTACATGTAAATGAATGAAATAAAATTCACACAGAAATGCAAATTTTAGCACATTCAAGTATATAATTCAGTTGTTTTATTATTCCAAGGTTAACATGCAATATTAAGCAAAGACTGCCCGTCTTTCTGGACCATTTTGAGTCACCCTGTCAATGGTCTTTCTTAACAGGTTAGAAAATACATGTAAACTATTACTGGGACATCTATCACCCTCAGATGTCAAAACAAACATAAGCAGAAATTACATCTGCCTCGGGACTTATCAACCCATTTCCATCTGAGTGCACACACTATCTGACAACTACTTCAGACAGAACTCATCAAGTAGTCTAGTACACAGAATATATCTGTAGCAGGAACCGTAAACTCACCTTGAACAGCTTCAGCCAAATATTTCTCCTAATTCTACTATGATATTAAGATATCTCCATAAAAGTCAAACCATGTGTATACTCAAGATGAAGATGTGTTAAGGTATCCCTAAAACACTTAGTGCATATAAATAGTTGGGTGAACTGCAACCTGTACATTTCCATGAAGGTTTATTGCTATAGATATCATTTGTCATGCAGATTTTCACAGTCGGCTATCACCCCAGCTAAGCTGGAATCCAGCGCAAGTTTCATCCTCTCGGCTCACAAAAAGATGGAGGTATTTAAGTGGAAAATATTTCCAAAAAATTCATTCTACAGTAATTTTCCAATTGCATTTACTTTGTCAAAATCAAAATAAAACAAAATAGAATAAGATGGACACTGTTAGTGTCTTTTGTGAGGTATGAGGTTGATGGGGTCTGGCTTAAGCAAACATAGATACATATTAAATGGGTCAAACCCCAGATACCATAAATTCCTGGTAATTTGGGACACCTTTTGATAATTAGGATTTTTATGGGTTGAAGGTCAAAGATCTAAACCCGAGAAAGAGGTTGACCAGACCTCACAAAACACATCTAAGGTAAATCTTTAAAGCACACTCCTGATAGTTACCAGTGATCATTTCATTGTTGTTTGGTTTATACTGTCTAGTAATCTATTATATTTGGGGTGATACCGATTTTGAACTGTTCTATCGTATCATTAAAATTTCAAATTAAATCAAATAAATTAATTAATTGTATTAATTTTCATCACAGACCTCACTTTCAAAGACAAAACAACTTTATGCAAATCTCCAAAATGGTGAATTCTTCATATTTGCAACTGGGCCAATTTCTGTGTTCTTCAATAAATCAAAAAAGGTCTAGAATCTTCTCATAGTCGTAGGTGTTTTCCAGATAAATCCTCCACGTGGTCTATAACGGTCATGCAGAAGAAACATTCCTTTTTGCTCATCAAGTGATGCTGTATACAGGCCCTGGAAAAAAAGAGACATTCAAAAGCATTATTTAACAAGAGGTATTTGACCATTAAGATTTTGAGGCTACTTTTTCAAAGGCACAAGACTGCTAAAATGTTTGAAATCCATCTCCACCCAGTAACGCTGGTTTTCATTGGAAAGCTTTTGTCGAGTACTATCAGATGAGTATCAATATGCTGGGGATTTAGTTTTTTAAAGCTTTTTTGCATGACTTAGTTTAGAACAAATTAGCAACCATCAACGAATGGGTTAATGTACAATATGGATACAGATATATGTATACTCAGAGAAAAGAAAGAGACTGGTTCCTGATTCTTCCTTTTCCAAAATCAGTGGATACGCCACAATGATGGATATTTGGCTGATAAAATCTACAGGATGACACTGCAGAACAAGATGTGAGCTACTACTGCACCAGTCTGTTCATGTTAAGCCAGGTGAGAGTCAAGTCCACCATCCTTGGCACAGTGATAGCTAAAAAGCAGGTTTGAAGCGTGACTGGGCTGTTTCTCCTCTGTGTGTATATCTCTTTGACTTAAAGGATGCATGATAGTTTAACTTATCAACCCCTCCAATGCTGAGGCTATTTTCATCCAAAGCGCAAGGATGCAAAGATTTTCGAAAACCATCTAAACCCTGTCATGTTGGTATTCATTGGATAGCTCTCACTGAGTACTCTTAAATGAGTACCTATATGCCGGGGTTTCAGTCATTTTCCAGCTTTGTTTGCATTATTTTGTATTGGCAAAATTAGCCACCAGCAGTGCAAGGGTTAAGGGAATAGAGATTCTAGCCCCCACTTACTTGCAGCTCTGGTGCCCACACGGCTTGAAGATGGCGGATATTGCATGAGCGTAGCAGATAGAACACAGGTCTTCCTCACGCGTTTCCTGCAACACACAAAATACAACAATACAGTAAGGCAAGAGCACAAATCAACCCATTCAAGCTCAAGAGTTCCTCTATAATTTGTCATCTGGACCTACAGTATTTTTGATAATAACTTGGAAGTTAAGAGTGATATTACCAACTATTTGAAGGAGATTTACTGGCAATGATCTGATAAACATGTCTCTTTAATTCCTTTTCCCAATTGTGCTTTTGTCTCAAAGATTTCTCAAAATTTGTCAGGCAGCATTTGGCTGCTGTGAGCATTATTGGATTAATATCTAGATAGACATTATCTAATGGAGCTATAAATTGAGATTAAAACAATGCACTTTGAATTGGTCTAAAACAATTTGTCAAAGAAATAAGAGAAAGAAATATTGTCTGAGAATTATATACTGACCTACTGATTGCATTATTCATATCTAAAACTGGTAAAACTGGTGTTGTTAACTTCTACTGCTGCATGCTTGCTTATATATATATATATATATATATATATATATATATATATATATATATATATATATATATATATATATATATATATATATATATATATATATATATATATATATATATATATATATATATATATCAAGACCAATGAATCACAATGAACAAAAAAACAACACCATGAGTTTGTGACATAATAATAAAATTTGTTTGTGAAAAATATTGATATGAAGAATCTTATTTCAATCCTATCTCTTGGATTGAACTCTTAATGGAAAATGATGCATCTGGAGGGTTCTATCAAGGAGTACACTCATAATGCAACCTTTGAAAAAAACTTGTAATGGAAATAACAAAATGATTTATGACATTAAATATTCAAAGGGAAGAATAAATTATATGGTATACTCACAGGAGTTTGGACCCTCATCCGGTTTTGTTGGATTCTCATGTGGGTAATTAGTTTTTCGATTTGCTCTATTTCATCTGTACAGAGCTCCTCAGGTACAACTACAACAAAAGCAGTATTTTGGTTAGTCTGCTTATCTGCCTTTTGAATTTTTTTTCTAATAGTGTAAAGAATATCAATGAGATCAGGGAACTTATAAACAAGCATATATTCAACCAACATATTACCTAAAATGATCTAAATAACATATCTAAACAATATAAATGATCTAAGAAAATATCTAAACAATACAACTGATCTATACAATATATCAGAAAATGTAAATGATCTAAACAATATATCTAAACAATATAAAAGCAGAAGGCCGACGAATGCTTACATTTCCTAAAGGTGAATTGTTTTTTCTCTACTGCTGCTGCTGCAGCGCCCCCCTGTTGTCCATTTCCCCCCAGCAGGAACTCGAGAGAGGACAGCTGGAAGCCAGGCTCCGCCAGCAGTGCAGCTGTAGCACACTCCACACTGCAAAACATGCAAGGGAAGGTACATGTAAATAACAACAAAGCTGATAAACGCCACATTTTTATCAACTTTCTCACATGCCCTGGCTGGGATTCCAATCCAGCTAGTGGTGAGAGAAAGGGATCAGTCAGTGGCAACGTATTAGACAACTAGGCCATCAGGACAAGCCCTGATAAAGCAGTGAATAAAGTGACAATGCAAATATCTTTGAGTATAAACAATTGTAATTACGAATCAAGAATACAGCACATGAATGGCTTAACAAGAATTCTACTATGAATAGCAGTACGAAATATCTTTAACATAGGTATAGGTTAACAAGAATTCAATTTGAATATCAGTTCTAGATACCTTTGTTCGTCTCCCTTGACAATAACTTGCACTAGTATTCCAGCGACTGCGGTTAGAACAGGGAAATGATCCACAGTGTCCAGGCCTGGCATACCCAAAGACACCACATTCTCAAACAGGTTGGCTTTCTGCGTCACACGGTTCAGGATTTGGCACAATAACTGAAAGAGAAAGGTTAGGGAAAATAAGTCATATTTATCTTATATTTTCAATTTTTATTTTAAAAAGGCATAGGCAGTGTTTTTCAACATAATAGACCCTGGAAATCCTCTACCCTAGCAGGACTGTTCATATTTGAACCATTTAACTCACCTAGGAACATGCAAACCCAGCAGCTATTTTATAAATCCTAGGTCAAATTGAACACTTAATGCTGATAGGCCAGGTAACCCCTTTACAAGAAGGTCTACTTAAGCAAAGTGAGGTCATGATATAGCTAATCAACACCCAATTAAAGGAAATCTTTAACCAATAAAACATGAGATTTATACAACCTACCCAACCTACCATGGTCAACCGTAATGTTTTTCTTACAACATTGAACTGTATATGTTACACAGTACATACATACATACATACATGCATACATACACTCATACATACATACATACATACATACATACATATATACATATAATTCGCGCTTTCGAAAAGAGCGAAGACATGGCCGGCGAATTTTTCATGTTGCCATGCATTAATCACTTGGAGTTCACACTTCAGTTCTAAAGAGTACCGTTATATTTAAAGACAACAACAACCTGTCACAAAATCATCATTTTGTAACAGGTTTAAGAGAGCATTAAAAAGGCTAGTATAACTAATTGTGAGATTTTGAAATTTGAAACCTGGCGAGTTATTGATTTTTGCCGTACACATTGGGTCAACCCCTGTGGCAACTTTTCCCGCTACTAAAGATGTCATCAAACTCACTAAGATTTCAACCTCAACTTCGGATGATTTCATTTCATACTGACCAAAAGAAAAAGATTTACAATAATTTCAACCTTTCCCTAAATCTTCCGTTCTCAACAGATTTAAAAGTAAAGACTCAGATTCAGATTCAGATTCAGATTCAGATTTAAAAGTAAATTGCGAAACACGTAGAGGAAATTGTGGCAGTTCTAACGATTCAAACCGTATTAAAATAGACCGACGGAAAGGCGTAGCTTCGGATAATTTCATTTCATACTGAACGAAAGATAGCATGGATTGAGCGAAAAAAAATTGGCATTAAAATTACAACGATTTCAACCTGTCGCAATATCTTCATTTCTCAATAGATTTGAAAGCCAATTTAGAAGCATATAGAGGAAATTGTGGCGGTTTTAACGATTTAAACCGCATTAAAATTAATCAACAGAAAGGTGTAGCTTTAGATGATTTCTTTTCATAATGACCAAAAGAGCATAGATTGAGTAAAAAATTGGCATAACATTTACAACAGTGCCAACCTGTCCCTTGATCTTCATTTCTCAACAAATTTAAAAGCAAACTGAAAAGCACTTAGAGGAAATTGTGGAGGTTCTAACGATTCAAACTGCATTATAATTGACCAACGGAAAGCATTTATGATTCGAATGATTTCATTTCATACAGACCAAAAGATTCAGCGAAAAGAGTAGCATTAAAAATTACAAATTACAACAATTTCAACCTGTCGCAATATCTGTATTTCTCAACAGATTTGAAAGCCAATTAAGAAGCATGTAGAGGAAATTGTGGCGGTTCTAACTTTTTAAAATTTAAGATTACTAAAAGCACTTGGTTTACATAGTAAATGCTAATTTTCACGTCCTGTCAGAATCCAAGGTACCTGTAACACGACCTTGCACCTAGGCGGGGTTCATATCTGTCATATTCTAAAATACTGGCTTCGAAGACTGTATCGTCATTCACTTTCAGCCAAAAAATCAGATGAAAATTTTGGTCAAAATGGTCTATCTCAAAGGAATCTGCATGGTTAAAACAGACAGCCATGACTTTCGGGAGCAATGTAACGCGGAAAACCCAAAGGGCCCTCTGCCTTTTGTGCTCTCGAGGTCACGACAATAGGTTGTTGCCAGCTTGAGATTCGTAACGGGTGATCACTGCTCATGTGTCATCTTAAATTGTTTTTATATCCATTCTTAGGGGCCAGCCAAGGACACCGCCTGGTGGTGATAATCGCGGTATACTAGACTATCACCTTAAGCGAAAAATAATTGGCATTAAAATTACCACGATTTCAACCTGTCGTAAAATCTTTATTTCTCAACAGAATTGAAAGCCAATCAAGAAGCATGTAGAGGAAATTGTGGCGGTTCTATCGATGCAAACCGCATTAAAATTGACTCACGGAAAGGCTTAGAATCGGATAATTTCATTTCATACTGACCAAAAGAGCACATAGATAGAGCGAAAAAAATTGGCAAAAAATACAATTTCAACCTGTCATTAAATCTTCCTTACTCAACAGATTAACAAGCAAATTGAGGAGCACGTAGACGAAATAGTGACGATTCTAACGATTAAAACTGCATTGAAATTGACCAATGGAAAGGCAGGCATAGCTTCAGATTATTTCATTCAATACTGATCAAGAGATAGCATACATTGAACGAAAATATTGGCATCAAAATTGCAACGATTTCAACCTGTCGCAATATCTTTATTTCTCAACAGATTTGAAAGCCAAGGAAGAAGCATGTAGAGGACATTGTGGTGGTTTTAACGATTTAAACGACATTTAAATTGACTAACAGAAAGGCCAAAAGGTAAAATAGATTGAGCGAAAAAAAAAATGGCATTACTCTACAACGATTTCAACCGGTCGCAAAATCTTTATTTCTCAACAGATTTGAAAGCAAATTGATGAAGTAGAAGAAATTGTGGCGGTTCTAACGATTTAAACCGCATTGAAAGTGAGCCACGGAAACGCGTAGCCTCGGATGATTTCAGTTCATACTGACTAAGAGATACCATAGAATTAGCGAAAATAATTGGCATTAAAGCCACAACGATTTTAACCTGTCCCAAAATCCTCATTTAGCAACAGATTTGAGAGCGAATTAAATGGCAGGTAGAATTAGTTTTGGCGGTTCTAATGCTCCAAACGGCATTAAAATTGAGACACGGAAAAGCGAGTATTCATAAATCTATTTTACTGTTCAACATATCGTCCACCACCGTCACCGTGTCGGCTTTCCCCGACGTCGCGTGAGCATTGTTACTTTGTTGCGTAGTTTCGCGTGATACCTGATTAAAACGCTATTTTGAAACCCCCCTGGTCATGAAATCATCCAACGTTTCGCGCTCCCTTCTTGGCCATGCACTTTGTGATCCGCGACACAATTACGGCCAGCTGTGACTAGTTCACGCGATGTGATTGTTGCACGTTCAGAAACACTCAACAATCACATTGCGTGGGAGCGCTTTCTGATCTCGCGATTCTTTGCGAGACCGGAAGCAGTCCACGAGATTTGCGGCCTTCAGAGCGGCCGTGATCACATACCATGGGCCGACGAATCGGCCATGGAACATACATGCATACATACATACATACATACATACATACACACACACACACACACACACACACACACACACACACACATTCCATGGCCGATTCGTCGGCCCATGGTATGCGATCACGGCCGCTCTGAAGGCCGCAAATCTCGTGGACTGCTTCCGGTCTCGCAAAGAATCACGAGATAAGAAGGCTCTCCCACGCAATGTGATTGTTGTGTGTTTCTGAACGTGCAACAATCACATCACGTGAACTAGTCACAGCTGGCCGTAATTGTGTCACTGATCACAAAGTGCAGTAAGATCGTGACCCTGAGCGGCAGTAATATTATGCTGGCATGGCCAAGAAGCGAGTGCGAAACGTTGGATGATTTCATAACCAGGGGGGGGGGGGGGGTCACAAAATAGCGTTTTGATCAGGTATCACGCGTAACGACGCAACAAAGTAACAATATTCACGCGACGTCGGGGAAAGCCGACACGGTGATGGTGGTGGATGATTTGTTGAACAGTAAAAATAGATTTATAAAATACTCGATTTTCCGTGGCTTAATTTTAATGCGGTTTAGAGCATTAAAACCGCCAAAACTGATTCTACCTGCCGCATAATTCTCTTAAATCTGTTGCGAAATGAGGATTTTGCGACAGGTTGAAATCGTTGTGGTTTTAATGCCAATTCTTTTCGATAATTATATGCTATCTTTTAGTCAGTATGAACTGAAATCATCCGAGGCTACGCGTTTCCGTGGCTCAATTTCAATGTGGTTTAAATCGTTAGAACCGTCACAATTTCATCTACAAGCTTCTCAATTTGCTTTTAAATCCGTTGATAAATAAAGATTTTGCGACAGGTTGAAATCGTTGTAGTGTTAATGCCAATTTTTTTCGCTCAATCTATTTTAGCTTTTGGTCAGTATGAAATGAAATCATCTGAAGCTAGTGGCTTAAATGCGGTTTAAATCGTTAAAACCGCCACAATGTCCTCTACATGCTTCTTAGGTGGCTTTCAAATCTGATGAGAAATAAAGATATTGCGACAGGTTGAAATCGTTGCAATTTTGATGCCAATTGTTTCGTTCAATCTATGCTATCTTTTGGTCAGTATGGAAAGAAATAATCCGAAACTACGCCTTTCCATTGGTCAATTTCAATGCAGTTTTAATCGTTAGAATTGTCACTATTTCCTCTACGTGCTCTTTAATTTGCTTTTAAATCTGTTGAGTAAGGAAGATTTAGTGAAAGGTTGAAATTGTTGTAATTTTTTTGCCATTTTTTTTTCGCTCAATCTATGCGCTCTTTTGTTCAGCATGAAATGAAATTATCCGAGGCTATGTATTTCCGTGAGTCAATTTTAATGCGGTTTAAAGCGATAGAACCGCCACAATTTCTTCTACATGCTTCTTAATTGGCTTTCAATCTGTTGAGAAATAAACATTTTACGACAGGTTGAAATCGTGGTAATTTTAATGCCAATTATTTTTCACTTAAGGTGATAGTCTAGTACACCAAGATTATCACCAATTTTATTTCCAAGAAAAATACAGACTGTACATAAAAGGACAGAAAAATCTTTTTGACAAACAATATCAGCTGCTGATGAATGTCTTTGATGCAAAATAACTTATTGTACTTATTGTATACTGTTTTGGGTTCCTTGTTGTGTACCTGTTGTTGACATGCTGGAGAACGAAATAAAATACTAGTATTCAAAATTTAAAAAAAAAAAAAAAAGATTATCACCAATAGGCGGTGTCCTTGGCTGGCCCCTAAGAATGAATATCAAAAGAAAGTAGGATGACACATGAGCAGTGTTCACCCGTCACGAATCTCGAGCTGGCAGCAACGTATTGTGGTGACCTCGAGAGCACAAAAGGCAGAGGGCCCTTTGGGTTTTCCACGTTATATTGCTCCCGAACGACATGGCTGTTTGTTTTAACCATGCAGATTCCTTCGAGGTAGACCATTTTGACCAAAATTTTCATCTCATGTTTTGGCTGAAAGTTAATAACGATACAGTCGTCGAAGCCAGTATTTTAGAATGTGACAGATATGAACCCCGTCTAGGTGCAATGTCGTGTCACAGGTACCTTGAATTCTGACAGGACGTGAAAATCAGCATTTACTATGTAAACCAAGTGCTTTTAGTAATTTAGAACTCGTTAGAACTGCCACAATTTCCTCTACATGCTTCTTAATTGGCTTTCAAATCTGTTGAGAAATACAGATATTGGGACAGGTTGAAATCGTTGTAATTTTAATGCTACTCTTTTTTCGCTGAATCTTTTGGTCTGTATGAAATTAAATCATTCGAATCATACATGCTTTCCGTTGGTCAATTATAATGCGGGTTGAATCGTTAGAACCTCCACAATTTCCTCTAAGTGCTTCTAAGTTTGCTTTTAAATTTGTTGAGAAATGAAGATTTAGGGACAGGTTGGTACTGTTGTAAATTTTATGCCAATTTTTTTCGCTCAATCTATGCTCTTTTTGTCAGTATGAAAAGAAATCATCCGAAGCTACACCTTTCGGTTGATTAATTTTAATGCGGTTTAAATCGTTAAAACCGCCACAATTTCCTCTATATGCTTGTAAATTGGCTTTCAAATCTGTTGAGAAATGAAGATATTGCGACAGGTTGAAATCGTTGAAATCTTAATGCAATTTTTTCGCTCAATCTATGCTATCCTATGTTCAGTATGAAATGAAATTATCCGAAGCTACGCCTTTCGGTTGGTCAATTTTAATGCGGTTTGAATCGTTAGAACGACCACAATTTCCTCTACTTGTTTCCCAATTTACTTTTGAATCTGCTAAGAAAGAAAGATTTAGGGACAGGTTGAAATTATCGTGAATCTTTTTTTTCTTTTGGTCAGTCTGAAATAAAAAATCATCCGAAGTTGAGGTTGAAATCTTAGTGAGTTTGATGACATCTTTAGTAGCAGGAAAAGTTGCCACAGGGGTTGACCCAATGTGTACAGCAAGGTTTCAAATTTCAAAATCTCACAATTAGTTCTACTAGCCTTTTTACTGCTCTCTTAAACCTTTTACAAAATGATGATTTTGCTACAGGTGGAAATCGTAGTGATTTCATACAATTAATCTTATCTGGTAAGGACAAAAAAAATCATCCGAAGCTTCGCGCTCGCTCCCTGGCCCTGCCAGCATCATATTAGGGCTGTTGTCTTTAAATATAAAGGTGGTCTTTAGAACTAAAGTGTGGACTCCAAGTGATTGATGCAAGGCAACATGAAAATTCGCCGGCCATGTCTTCGCTCTTTTCAAAAGCGCGAATTATATATATATATTACCTGGTAGAGTCTGGCAAGGAGTAATTCTGCTGAGGGTTTACTCCAGTCCAGTACTAGCTGAGGGGTGAGGGTGATGATCATCTCTATAACGCGGAGGAGTCCCACAGAGATATCAAAACATGTGGCACAGATCTTCAGCTGGCGACTGTCTATAAACGTGGTGTGAGATCTCGCCGTCAATTGCTGTAGCTGAAATAAAAAAACAGAAGCATGTTTCAGAATACATTTAAAACCGCTGCCGTATAATACATGACCAATAATTCTTAAACCTATTCAAGACTGTAACCGCCAAAAAAGGCCTAGATGACTGTCAATTGACTTGATGTGAGATCTGCCTTTTAACTTCCGCAGCTGCAGTTCCATATTAGTGTGGCTTTTGTATGTGTTATTCACCTCTTGGAAGTTTTCCTACAAATTCTAAGAGAGCCTGGAATAGCTTGTGTTTATGTGCACTATATTTGTACATATTAGACAACTAGGCTTGCAGGGCAAGCTCCAAATAAGTATGGCTTCTGAATGTTCTCACCTCTTGAGGTTTCCTGCTAAATCTGAGAGAGCCCAGTTAAAAGTGTTTATGTGCCCCATACTTTCACTTATTCGACCACAAAGCTAGTGGGGCAAGCTTCAAATTAAGTATGGCTATTGTATGTGCTACTTACCTCTTGAGTTTCCCCACACACTCTGCGAAGGCCCAGTTCAGCTTGTGTTCATGTGCACTATACTTGTCTTATTAGTCTACTAAGTTAGCGTGGCAGGCTCCTAATTAAGTATGGCTTTTGTATGTGTTCTTACCTCTTGAAGTTTTCCTACGAACTCTGAGAAGGCCCAGTTGAGCTGGTTCAGAAGACTATCGAAGAGCTTAGTGGCCACCTCCCAGTCTGCCAGCAGAGTCTCCGCTATGTGACTCTGGTAGATGATGGAGGGATTGGGCTCTGAAAAACAAACAGCAATCTCAGGGGTGGAAATGGAGGAAAAAAAATGTCAAAGGACCTACGGGGGTAATTTAGTGATAGCTAGTAGAGTGAGGTACGAAGCATAGTAATAGCTGTTACTAAGCCAGTAGGGTCTCCGCTATGTGATTCTGATATATGATTGAGGGATTGGGTTCAGCAAAACAAACATCAATAATCAATGGCATTTTGTCTAAAGATAGTTCAGTGATGAATATTACAGTGAGATACCATATTTAGTGGTGGCGGATATTGTGAGATATAAGGTATTATAAAATACAGTATATTCTGACAGTACGGTAGTCTAGTGACACGAATCATAGCTAGTATGTGCAATAGGGCCTCCCTTCTCGTAGAAGCCAGTACTTATTACATGCTTCCTTTGGACGCTGCTAGGATACATCATTGGGGGATCCATCATTTAGATACAACATATGTTGGTATGGGATGAAGCATACCTAGAGATTGTCAAGTGATAGCTACACTGAGAAACCTTATGTAGTAAAGAAACATACTGTGGCTATCAGTACGATTCAATGAATGAATGTAGCTATTATACACTGTGAGATAGTCTAGTGATAGGTGCTATAGCTGCTGTGCCTTATAGGGTCTCCTAGAAGCCAGTACTTACTTATGGCTGACTTACTTTGAAGGCTGGCATTGCCGAGGTCTTGCTGCTGGTTCTTGGCTGGCAGGAGATGAGGCAGGTGGGTGTAACGGAATCCAAAACCACAACCCTAATAATCATAGAGGGAAACATACAAAATCTAAAATATTAGATTAGAAACAGAAATGTTGCATGAAGTTTTACAAGATCATAATGTAGGTATCCACCATTGTTACAGAACTGACTGCAACGTTCAGCGTCAAATGTAATTTTCATTTATTCCTTGTCAAATTCAGGTCACTTCAAGTTTGTCGTAGCAGAATATAAATAAGGATTCTTATACAATACTTAAATCAATGTGCATAAAATGCTTTACAGAAATGATGGCCATTTTAAGTCCAAAATAACAACAGGAGATGTGCTTTATTTTTTTGCTTAATTTTTTTTTATTTTTCCCCTGAAATCAACGCAACTGTAATAACAAAGTAAGCAAATAAAATCCACTTTGGGACAAAATACATATAACCAATCTCACCTTCCAAAGTCTGACCAAGATCCAGTTAGTCTGCGCCCAAGAGCGGTTTTCATAGGGCGCGATTAAGGACTTCACCACACTGTATCGACTGCAAACAAAAAATATTTTCCATATCAATAGGATTGCAATACTTCTTACTACTGATATGTGCTTCATCTCCATTTGTTACATTTAAAAGCCTACATTTTGTAATTTGTGTTTTATCAAGGAAATATCAATATTGCATTGTATGGTGAAAGTTTTTAAAGGTGCTTCTCCCTAACTAATAAATAGCGAACTGCATTTGCGTGGGGATGTTGAGGAGGATGTTAAGTAAACTTTTTTCATTGATTAGTATTACTATTATAAAAGCTTCTTAAATGATATGACACTATTAGAAAGAATGGTAAAAATCCCTAACAGTATATGACAAGTGATGTGGCTTACTTGTCTATAGGTATGCTCTCGAAGGCCTTGAGGGAGGGGGGATAACAGACGAAACACGCCAGCGCCTGGACTATAGTGTCCTCCACATCTAAAAAGGAAAATATAAAGAGAATAACATCATACTTCAAAAGCATGTTAACCAAATTATATCTCTAGCGTCAAAAAAAGTCCTGACTATTTTGTGTTGATTGGAGTCCAATCCACAACTTTCCTTTAAATATTCAGCTAATTTGGGTATGGTTCAAAAATGAATTTAAAAATCTATAATAGGCCCATGTGACACTCTTCAAGAAGATCTCTGAGCATAATTGAGTTATGACCATCAAAAAGGATGCTAATGCATGGTACTTACCTGTACTGACTATTCTAGGATCGGCAAAATGGTTGCTTAGGAAAAGTGCAAATCTGTGCATCATATCTTGGAACCCTGAAATTATAAAACAACACTCCTGATTACGTCTTCACATTTTACATTCTTTACCTTAAAACTGTTTTAGTTGGCCACAGATTTAACCATCAGTTGATTGTATGTAATCTTGCAAATATAATCTCCACCATAATTCATCAAATAATCCATCCAGAAAAAATGAACTGGCCACCATCTTGGAAAAAACATGTTTTTTCAATTTTTGTAAAAATGTATGGCACTAAATGTTCCTATTTTTTTATAGTGAAATGGCGTACCTGCTATGTTGCTGAAGGGCATGGTTGGATGGAAGTAGGTCTTGAGGGCTAGACAGCTGTTGATGCAGACATTGATGTAGAACTCTGGACAGAACTGGAAGAGGCGTCGCTCGGTGGAGGCGTTCTCTATGGTGGCCATCACCACATGCAGCAGCCAAGCCACGTCATCCTGCTTCGACTGGAATACAAGAAAGGTTATTATCATCGTCATGGTAATCTATTTTGTAATATGTAAGGTACCTACTGAATACTTCAGCAGGGCTATTAAAATCCAGGGTTGTGATCTTAGACTAACTACACATATATGACATAATCATTTTTTTTTGCTTTCCTCTGATATACCCAGCTTGCTGCCAAAAGGCACTGGAGGAATGGGAGGAACCAGTCGTTCATGACCCAAGTAAGACACTGATTAGACTGCAGTCATGTTAGTGGCACTGCGCAACACAAGTATGCGTCTACTGCACACTGGGCCTAATGTGATTGTATGTTAAATGGCCCATGATGCATCTCCCTGTTAACTTTGCATTTGCTCACCTTTGCATAGATGACGCCTATGACCCAGGCCATGTGCCGCGCCTGTTCTGACGCCTTCTCTGTGAATACACTATACGCTCTTTGTAACTCATCCATCACTTCTGTCATCTGAAAAACAAAACACACTCATTATCATTCAGAATATGACACAGAAAAAGATCCTAGCTGGGTGATATTTGTTGAATAACTCATCATGTGTAACTGATGAAGGTTGAAGTCAAACCACAAGGGAACGGAGAGTGGTTAGACTTGTGGTCTCATACTGCACAAATGTAGCAACTATAAGGGTAATTGTCTCTTAGAAATCCTTCTATGTAGGATATACCTGGATTACTTTGACTATTCAGCTATTCAACATTACAAGAACCAAGGTTTGCATTTCCCTAATATAATACTGCTGATATCAAAACTAGTTGCTAATGGGAATAAGTATTTGTATTCGATACAATAACAAAATTGATATTGAATGAGTTATATTGTTTAAGATCTGTAATACTGTTACTGCTTAACAAAATAAAATTGACTTGGCGGCTACCTGGATGTCTCCACACAAGGCAGTTTTTGCTATCTAATAGCGAAAGTTTAAACTTGATAGCGCTAACTCTAATATCAAACCTCTGGATTCAATATCATCCCTTAACGCACAGAATAATCTATATCATCTCTTAGTCAGCAATTGGATTTTTTTCCAAACCATGGAAGCGCAGGTGAAAAATGTGTTACACCCTGTAAGAATTGTGGCCTGACCTGCTGACCACCCCCTCATATCCCGCAAGTCAGATCCAAGTGGGTGTATTCGGGTGGATATCAGCAGGAGCACACTTTCTAACCAAGTGTATCATGAACATATTAAAGTTGCCAATCCCTAGTTGCTGACCTACCTCTGGTGGGCAGGTGGCTATTTTCTTCTCTGTATCTTGTAAAGCACCTACATACTCATTGACTGTATCCCTCAGTGTGCACATCTGCAAACAACAAGAGGAAAAAAAACAAGTTGAGTAATGAAAATACTGAGGAAGTTTATAACCACAAAAGGTGCTATGTGGCATTCTTTGAGCACAATGCAAAGCAATGAAGGATATATAAAAATGTCAAAGCTAGAAAAAAAAATTAAAACACTTGCGATAATTCAAAATACCTTTCATTCAACCATGAATATCACCATTGAAAATTGTATTGAATATGAAAGATTTCTGGGAAATGGTCACCGCTTTATGTAACACCCAAAACTGTAGACAACAATTTTACATTCATATGTTATAAATCAGGAAAAGCAATGTTCTTGTTTTCTTAACCAGTGTTAAAATCTGTTAAATTGGTTGTACTTATCCACATGTGATTCAAATATATATTTCAAGAAGTTCTGCCTACCTTCCCTAACTGCTTATGTGCAGCAATGTGGTATAATAGAACAATGCCATCCAGAATCTCTATCAACGAGTTGGCTATCACAGGTTCTCCGTCTTGTGATTGATCAGGTGACTGATCATGTGACTTCTCCTTTTCGGGGGTTTTCTTTCTGGGACTTAAGGCCGTAAGTCGTAAACCAGCTGAAAGGGTATAAACAATTTGTGTGTACTACCAAAACCTTTCAATGAGTGTAATAGAATAGAAAAATTCGATTTTATCTTTTCGACAATTCATGATATGAGATCAAGTTATTTATCAAAACGAATAGTAAAATTTTTTACATGAAAATCATGGATATACAAATGACATGCACAGTGTCAGTTTCTTAAGTTCTTTGAGGTACCTCAATATTTATAGCCTAGACTTCAGGCTGCCATACATCATTTGACATGTTTTACTTTTTCCTAACTAGAAAGTGGCCAAGATGGTCAAGTTTCGATTTGTCTAACCAGGCCGACCTAGAAGGGTTTTGTTCAAATATGATAACACTCAACAGGGCAACAGTTAAATGCATCTACCTGATGTGACTACCTTCAAATCAATAAACCCAGTGTTGGTATCACACAACAGAAATGTGCACACACCTACAAAAAAGAAGGCTGCAGAGAGGGGGCTTAATGCAGAGTTGATATTGTTTTGTTTTGATAAAATGCTGGAAGATTTTGTAGTCCTACTTGCCCTGCCCAACAGCATAAAATGCTGGCGGGGAAAGCTGATTTTTGGGTGCACCTTGCCCACGAGACTACCTGTATACTGTATACTGTCCAGCCCTGGCCACAGTCTGAGTACTTACTTATTTTGTCATAAGTGACCGTCTCAGTGTCTCCTCGACCCGCCTCGCTAGTCTGACCAGCAGATTTTGCAATTTCAGCTGAAATATAAAGGTTTGGATTAAAATATGTTCCTTAAGGCGAAATCATACATTCATGCTAATAGCAAAACCCCAATAGTTTGGTCAGTTTAAAGGAAACCCCAATAAACTAAATATCTTATGAAAGCTAAGACAAAAGAGACTTTAATTATTTTACGAGTTTTGGTGAGGTTGTCACAATTTCCTTAGGGTGGGGTTTAAAGACAGAACCATGTATTATTGAAACATATTATTTTTCTCTTGCCTTTAAAAGAGTTGACCAGATTCATATCTACAAAATAGATAGAAAGCATCTTTGCGCAAATGGTAGCGCTTTCATATTTTCAGGTTTTACTCCTAAAGGATTTTACAGCAAATTTAAGCCATGAATGATTTTTTTTCAGTTTTCTTCATTTTCTTTTAACCTATTACCAAAAGATAGAGCAGATACAAAAATCAATAGGAAATATGAAGAAATAACTTGTGTCTAAGGATGTGATAGACATTATGAGAATTTTTTAGCAATTTCAAGAATGATAAGTAGAATGATTTCAGAAAGCTTAGAAAATGCCATTTTAGTGTACAAAGCAACTCACTTATCTTATCTAGCTAACAGCCGGTGCTCTCTAATGATACAAAGCTATATATAAATGATTCTAGTATCTGTGCATATTGTTTGAATGGTTTTAAATTAATAATGATGTTATGATTCGGTTCCTAAATTACTGACAGAAAGGGAGACTTTTGAAGAAGATTAAGCAGTTTTCCGTGGCTGACCACGAGTATCCAGTCTATACTCAACCACCAGCTGATAATGAGAGAAACATTGGCTAATTGCTTTGTAATTGGGCATTGCTAATTGGCAGTCATCTCCATAATAGACCAGCTGATTTGATTCCATGTCACCTTTTACCCTATTGCCAGCTTTCTAACTTTTCAGTGCAGTTATACTTCAGTATTTTGATGGCTGCCTTCAAGTTCTTGTATATGAAAGAAGTCTTCCTGTAACCTTATCTTCAGAATCCATTCCATCCATCCCCTGAGCCATAATTAGTGCCACTAATCTCATTCACAACATTAATCATAAGACAGTCATTTGGAAAATACAATAAGGTTAATTGATGACCTATTAGCCCTATAAGGGTCATACCCCTTAATCAAAATTAGACAGATCCTAAAAAGTTGGAGAGGATTTAACAAAAGCAAAAAGAATACAAAAAGTGCCAACATACCAAGAGTCACTGCAGTGGTCCAAACAAACAGAGAAGGATATGAAAAATAAAATAGTAAAATACATAGCCCTTGTGCTGCTGGTGCCTAGTTTGGCCAATATAAGATGATGCAAAAAACCTGAAAAATGACTAAAACCCTGGCATATGGGTATTCATCTGACAGAACTTAGCAAGAACTATCCAATGAATACCAACATGACGTATGAAACCCTGGCATTTGGGTATTCATCTGAGAGAACTTAGCAAGAGCTATCCAATGAATACCAACACAACAGGGTTTAGACGGTTTTCAAAGATCTTTGCGTCCTTGTGCTTTTGACAAAGAGCTATCCAATGAGTACCAACATGACAGGGCTTAGAAATTTTTCAAAGATCTTTGCGTCCTTGTAATTTCAACAAAAGAAGCCTCAGCATTTAAAGGGTTAACATAGAGCATAGAGAGAGAGAAATTTCTCAGTGCCACACACATCTGGAGCTAACATATGGTCTCACATATATAGGGAAATATTTCCATAGCAAGTAACATTTAAAAAAATATTGAAAATTATTGTTCTCATTCAGTTAGACAATCTTCATTAAAATATTTTCAAATACAATCAAAGTTGAGGAGATAAGGTTGAAGTTTTTAGACCATTTGTGCACTCTTATACCAAGAAACCCTGAAGAGTCCTTACTAACTTAGGATAACTTGTTAAAAAACCTGAATAAACTGAGAACTTTCTTCCAAATATTTCAATCTACCACTTATCTTGATGTTGTCACCAAGTTATTCGCAGTATGTGTTTTTGTTAGGACACTCGAGAAATGAATGGGCCGGTCAATTATATCAATCTCAAATACCAAAACAATTCAACACACTACTTAACCCATCTACGCCTGTAGCAGCCAAAACTGCCCACTATTTTGGTGATATCTCTCTAACAAAAGCAATATTTGGAAAAAATATTGAAGATGAGTTGTTCATCAGAACTCTATCTACAACTCCATTACAAATATTTTGCGAATTTGCTATTTTCAAAAATATGACAAGTCCAGATGACACTTGTCAAGTATATCTCCAGGCAGGGGCCGCAGGAATGGGTTGATAAATCAGGTACCATGAGGGCTTTAACGCTGACCTACTGATGTGATTAGAGGTGATCCAAAGATTACAGAATACTCCCCTGTAGCAGGTTAGCTTCATGTTGAATACAGGAGAGGCATTCCTAGCTCCCTTATCTTAAGGCGAGACACACTGTGCTAACAATTCCATTTTGAGTGTGACTGCAGAGTGACAACATCGCCACAACAACCCACAGAGCTATGACTAGTATGGAGTATGGAGTTATATTTGCCAGCTCTGTGGTCACACTCTAATGATATATAAGTGAGACATACAGTGCAAATAATGTTGAGTATGACCACAGAATGACAACACTAGCTGGGCATCTCACAGAACTATGACTAGCATTGAGTTACTGGTGCCAGCTCTGTGATCACACTCTGGCCGGGCATCCCAGATCTCTCATGTATCAGTCCCGGGTGCGACTCTCCCATAGCCTGCTGCGAAACGATATGGCTGCCAGCTCCAGGAGAAGAAATCAGTAATCTTGAGATCCCCACAGTCACGGTTGCAGGCCAGTTTTATATCAAGTGTGAGATGAAAATGTTACCTTTGTATGTCTTCTTGAGATGTGAAAGTAGCCCACCCAGGCGTTGCATGTCAAAGTAGTTGATGCTGTCATCATAAAAGTTCTTGCTGGTAACAAAGGCATCTGAAATGTACAAGTCATCTTTTTGACAATTCTTTCCTTCCAAATTCATCTCAAGTGCAAACATGGACTGACAATTTTAAACATAACCCAACAAATAAAGCATACTTTAGTGTACTCGTCCCAGTAATACCTCAGAGCTTGGATGAGGCGCTGGAAGAAGCCTGCTTCCTGGACAGAGCTAGTTAGGGGTGTATTTACCTATACTTTCTGCTATTCCCCGATGCTCTGAAGAGTACTCGTCCCAGTAATACCTCAGAGCTTGGATGAGGCGATGGAAGAAGCCTGCTACCTGGACAGAGCTAGTTAGGGGTGTATTTACCTTTACTTTCTGCTATTCCCCGATGCTCTGAAGAGTACTCGTCCCAGTAATACCTCAGAGCTTGGATGAGGCGATGGAAGAAGCCTGCTACCTGGACAGAGCTAGTTAGGGGTGTATTTACCTTTACTTTCTGCTATTCCCCGATGCTCTGAAGAGTACTCGTCCCAGTAATACCTCAGAGCTTGGATGAGGCGATGGAAGAAGCCTGCTACCTGGACAGAGCTAGTTAGGGGTGTATTTACCTTTACTTTCTGCTATTCCCCGATGCTCTGAAGAGTACTCGTCCCAGTAATACCTCAGAGCTTGGATGAGGCGATGGAAGAAGCCTGCTACCTGGACAGAGCTAGTTAAGGGTGTATTTACCTTTACTTTCAGCTATTCCTGGATGCTCTGAAGAGTACTCGTCCCAGTAATACCCCAGAGCTTGGATGAGGCGCTGGAAGAAGCCTGTTACCTGGACAGAGCTAGTTAGGGGTGTATTTACCTTTACTTTCAGCTATTCCTGGATGCTCTGAAGAGTACTCGTCCCAGTAATACCTCAGAGCTTGGATGAGTTGATGGAAGAAGCCTGCTACCTGGACAGAGCTAGTTAGGGGTGTATTTACTTTTACTTTCAGCTATTCCTGGATGCTCTGAAGCGTACTCGTCCCAGTAATACCTCAGAGCTTGGATGAGGCGATGGAAGAAGCCTGCTACCTGGACAGAGCTAGTTAGGGGTGTATTTACCTTTACTTTCTGCTATTCCTGGATGCTCTGAAGAGTACTCGTCCCAGTAATACCTCAGAGCTTGGATGAGTTGATGGAAGAAGCCTGCTACCTGGACAGAGCTAGTTAAGGGTGTATTTACCTATACTTTCTGCTATTCCTGGATGCTCTGAAGAGTACTCGTCCCAGTAATACCCCAGAGCTTGGATGAGGCGCTGGAAGAAGCCTGCTACCTGGACAGAGCTAGTTAGGGGTGTATTTACCTTTACTTGCCGCTATTCCAGGATGCTCTGAAGCGTACTCGTCCCAGTAATACCTCAGAGCTTGGATGAGGCGCTGGAAGAAGCCTGCTACCTGGACAGAGCTAGTTAAGGGTGTATTTACCTATACTTTCTGCTATTCCTGGATGCTCTGAAGAGTACTCGTCCCAGTAATACCTCAGAGCTTGGATGAGGCGATGGAAGAAGCCTGCTACCTGGACAGAGCTAGTTAGGGGTGTATTTACCTTTACTTTCTGCTATTCCTGGATGCTCTGAAGAGTACTCGTCCCAGTAATACCTCAGAGCTTGGATGAGGCGATGGAAGAAGCCTGCTACCTGGACAGAGCTAGTTAGGGGTGTATTTACCTTTACTTTCTGCTATTCCCCGATGCTCTGAAGAGTACTCGTCCCAGTAATACCTCAGAGCTTGGATGAGGCGATGGAAGAAGCCTGCTACCTGGACAGAGCTAGTTAGGGGTGTATTTACCTTTACTTTCAGCTATTCCTGGATGCTCTGAAGAGTACTCGTCCCAGTAATACCT
The DNA here is from genome assembly GCA_963942565.1 of Maea johnstoni. Classification (NCBI taxonomy): domain Eukaryota; kingdom Metazoa; phylum Annelida; class Polychaeta; order Spionida; family Magelonidae; genus Maea; species Maea johnstoni. Next base: position 8,925,641 of record OZ012687.1, on the reverse strand, counting down.
CAGAGCTTGGATGAGGCGCTGGAAGAAGCCTGCTACCTGGACAGAGCTAGTTAGGGGTGTATTTACCTTTACTTTCTGCTATTTCTGGATGCTCTGAAGAGTACTCGTCCCAGTAATACCTCAGAGCTTGGATGAGGCGATGGAAGAAGCCTGCTACCTGGACAGAGCTAGTTAGGGGTGTATTTACCTTTACTTTCAGCTATTCCTGGATGCTCTGATGCGTACTCGTCCCAGTAATACCTCAGAGCTTGGATGAGGCGATGGAACAAGCCTGCTACCTGGACAGAGCTAGTTAGGGGTGTATTTACCTTTACTTTCAGCTATTCCTGGATGCTCTGATGCGTACTCGTCCCAGTAATACCTCAGAGCTTGGATGAGGCGATGGAAGAAGCCTGCTACCTGGACAGAGCTAGTTAGGGGTGTATTTACCTTTACTTTCAGCTATTCCTGGATGCTCTGAAGAGTACTCGTCCCAGTAATACCTCAGAGCTTGGATGAGGCGATGGAACAAGCCTGCTACCTGGACAGAGCTAGTTAGGGGTGTATTTACCTTTACTTTCTGCTATTCCCCGATGCTCTGAAGAGTACTCGTCCCAGTAATACCTCAGAGCTTGGATGAGGCGATGGAAGAAGCCTGCTACCTGGACAGAGCTAGTTAGGGGTGTATTTACCTTTACTTTCTGCTATTCCCCGATGCTCTGAAGCGTACTCGTCCCAGTAATACCTCAGAGCTTGGATGAGGCGATGGAAGAAGCCTGCTACCTGGACAGAGCTAGTTAGGGGTGTATTTACCTTTACTTTCTGCTATTCCCCGATGCTCTGAAGAGTACTCGTCCCAGTAATACCTCAGAGCTTGGATGAGGCGATGGAAGAAGCCTGCTACCTGGACAGAGCTAGTTAGGGGTGTATTTACCTTTACTTTCTGCTATTCCCCGATGCTCTGAAGAGTACTCGTCCCAGTAATACCTCAGAGCTTGGATGAGGCGATGGAACAAGCCTGCTACCTGGACAGAGCTAGTTAGGGGTGTATTTACCTTTACTTTCTGCTATTCCCCGATGCTCTGAAGAGTACTCGTCCCAGTAATACCTCAGAGCTTGGATGAGGCGATGGAAGAAGCCTGCTACCTGGACAGAGCTAGTTAGGGGTGTATTTACCTTTACTTTCAGCTATTCCCGGATGCTCTGATGAGTGCTCGTCCCAGTAATACCTCAGAGCTTGGATGAGGCGATGGAACAAGCCTGCTACCTGGATAGAGCTAGTTAATGGTGTATTTACCTTTACTTTCTGCTATTCCTGGATGCTCTGAAGCGTACTCGTCCCAGTAATACCTCAGAGCTTAGATGCGGCGATGGAAGGAGCCTGCTACCTGGACAGAGCTAGTTAAGGGTGTATTTACCTTTACTTTCAGCAATTCCTAAATGCTCTGAAGCGTACTCGTCCCAGTAATACCTCAGAGCTTGGATGAGGCGCTGGAAGAAGCCTGCTACCTGGACAGAGCTAGTTAAGGGTGTATTTACCTTTACTTTCAGCAATTCCTAAATGCTCTGAAGCGTACTCGTCCCAGTAATACCTCAGAGCTTGGATGAGGCGATGGAAGAAACAGAGCGAGACTGGCAGGGGGCACTGGTTCACCATGTGACTCTGTAAAAGATTATAGGATTATAAATACAAATGTTATCCATTTTAATAGAATAGCTATCAACTTGATCAAATTACTGAAAACAAAGAAGCTAAATGCTAACCATCAAATAGATCTGTTTACCCTTTAGAAGAATACTATTGCAGTTTTGTAAGGTTAAGAATATTTTACTCTTATAAAAAACAAGAAAAAGTAAGGAACAATACTAAAGCCTATATCTGGTATAGAAAAACAAACCACCATTATTACCACTATTTACCTTGCACATTTATGCCTGAAGAGATTTGCCTGACAAGATAAGTCTGACACTATGGTACTTTTGAAAATGCCTTAGGAATTGACAAAACATATAAAGGAGAGTTAGGGATTGGATTCTGGTTATCAATTTCCTTTAAATATTCATTTTCTGAAGAAGTCATAGCAAAAGATACATCCAGAAATAGCCAGGATGGTTTTGGCTGTCACAGGCATGAATGGGTCAATATGATATTCAACTCACCCTAGCAGTCTGTGTATTTTCCTTGAGAAATTCCCTAAACTTGTGCAAGAATATAAACCTAGTTGACGCTCCCTAAAAAAAATTAAAGGAGATAAAATGCATTATCTTTCTGAAAAGCTGAAAATACCAAAACAATATGCATGCATATATATGTGTGTGTGTATATATATATATATATATATATATATATATATATATATATATATATATATATATATATATATATATATATATATATATATATATATATATATATATATATATATATATATACATATAAATATACATATAATGTTCTTTATAACCTCTGTAAAACTAAGTGACATAGAGATAGAAATGGATGTTGATCGCCATTATCGTTGCAAAGAAACCACTCTCTTAGGGTATAGCGACTTAAAAATTGACATCACAATTGCTCAACTGGCAAAGACAATCTCTACAAAAGAAATGCTAAGTTTTCCAAGTCATATATATCTATCCTTAGAACAGTAAAAAAAATAATATATATGTTAACTGGATTTGGTCCGAATAAGAATGAAATCACATACACTAACCATAGAACGATTTAATAGTTAGCACAGTATTCAACTGCACTGAAAAGATTTTGTAGGAAGAAAATTCTGTCCCAGAACTTACCTTGCTGTGGTCTTTATTGATGAGCAAAACTTTCAATATTTCTACTTGAATATTTTCTAAACCTGAAAGAAAAAAGAAAGATGGTAGAAAGTTAATAAAGACAGGTGTCACCTTATGATGCCTAAATTTTTTCCAAAAAAAAAATGCCATCTGGACACTGGTACTTACGAAAATGCCTTAACCCATTCATGCCAGTAGCAGCAATTATCTATTTATTTATCTATGTATTTATCTATTTATCTATTCATTTCACTATAATATTCCTCAATAGACAATACACCACATGCAAAGGATGCTGATACCCTTATATGTGCGGAAATAATTCAATCATACAATATGAGGAATGAATTCAAGTAGAGTATTCTATGAATAAAATGCAGGACATTTTCCCCACATTTACCTTCCACTTTTTGTTTGAGTGCATCACATGATTTGAGGTATTGCTGTTTCATTTGCTGCTGCTCCTCTGTTAGATGTTCAGGTTCACTCTTACCATCCTAAAAATCAAAGTAGCAAAGTATCAACAGCTATCACTCATTCCCAATACGCAGTTGTTCATTTTTCTATCCAGGGAGTTATATAAACAGAGAGGAGGATAATAACTGGATCCCTCTTATTCATTTAAAGTTGTCAAATTCACATCTGTGATTTCTTTAATTTGTTTTTATTTTAGAATATTGAAATACGGGCCTTGATTTTTTATACGGTACATCATTTCTTGAAGCAGTATATCGTTTAGTGCAGGAATCTTTAAATGATATACCACTCTAAACATGTCTGTAACAAAGATAGTAAACATCTATACCAAGTTTCTCCAGTCCCATCACAGCTGCATATATCCTGAAAAAGATATGCTTTACGTACCTTTTTTGTATATTCCCACCAGACCTCGGGAATAATCTCGGAGAGCCCTGCGTCATCTGGGGGTTTCACATGGAGGAAGATGGGAAATTTTACTTTGTCAAATCTGAACACAGTCAAGGTTGATATTTTAGTGCACTAGTACTAGAACTGAGATCAACACAGAGTCAATAGCTATTTGGTAAAATGGCCACCAGGGATAGATCAAGGGCGACCAAGATTTCCAAATAATTTTTTTTATAAAATAATTATATATATTCCTTGGGCGGCCAATATTTTTTCGAGAATTTATGGTACATGACAACTTTTACTTTAGAGTCAAGTCCAAAATCATCCTCACAATAGAAACGCCTAAATGGTATGCAAAAGATTTTAGGCAGATCTCAAATAAACTTATTTTGAAAGTATTCATGATGCATCTATCTACTAATCTTATTGAATTCAGTCTACATGAGTTAATTTACACACTCTCCACACTATTCAAGATTGTTATGAGATAGTGAAGGACCATATCAATTCTCTGTCATGTCAGCTGAGGAAGGATACAGTACGTGTTTGAGGAGATATTTTCTTGAGGCCTCGTGGCGCAGTATGGCCAGGGTGAGGCTGAGGTACATCTGCTGGAAGGTGAAGTCTGGAGTCACAGGAGAGAATCTGTACGAGGAGAGAAGTGACACTACCAGCGACTCCAGGCACGGCTTCAGCTCAAACTCCTGCAAATACACATACACATAGATATTGAATTTTTTTAGGTGGCTGAGACATATAAGAAGTTGAGTAGCTGATCTTTTTTGTATATTTGTACTTGTATATTTTCCATACTTAAAAACATAAAAAGAAAGAATGATGATTGGAAATCGATATGAAATCCCTCAATGAAATCCCATGCTATTATTTTGGAAACTTTAAATCTCGAGCGAGAGATTGAGTGTTGTCATTATTGTGTTGTTATCAGTGGTAGCTCAAGTTCACAGAGGATTCAAACCCTGCTAGCCCCAGCATGGAATTCAACTCATGCCTCCAAACACTCAAGCTTTACTCTATTTATCATTCTACAAGTTGATCTAGCAATCACTAAATCATATCGAACAACTAACTCAACAAGTTGGAACCTCAAACGACTGTTCCAGTGTAATAGCTCAGTGAGTTCTACCTAACTTTGTCAGATCAAATATATAGTGGTACATGTTGGAAGGCCTAAAGATTATTCCAGTGTAAAAGCTCAGATAATTGAACTAAAACTCTCAAGATCAAGATCCCAAAGGCATATCGAATATAGTGCTTAAATACCTGTTGAAAGGCCCAGAGAAGATCTAGTGTTTTCTGTACAATAGGCTGGTGGGCCAAACTATTTTGGTGATCACAATGTTTTTGGAGGAAATTCATCAGGCATGCTTCAACTATATAGGCACTTTTCTGAAAAAGAAAGGCTTTGATCATCAGGCTTGGCAAAATGACACATATAACATAAGAAAATGTTTAAACTAAAACTTCCTGGACATCAATCACGTCGTGTAGTGTATCTTAACAGAACATGTTGAATTTTAGAGAGAATCATTTGACAGTTATGGCACATGTGCTTATCCAAAATACTAATTTAAAATGGTCTGACAGTATTTTGAAGAGGATTTATCTTTGATACATATTTCATGAATTCCTATTTTAGACCCATTTGATTCTCAGACAAACATGTGGTATAACATATCAGAAAAGAACTCATCAAGAAGAAATATATTTGATAGCTATTTGAAGAGATATTATTAACCCAACAGGAACAAGAAAACAATTGGTCAGTTAGGATCAACAGATGATTCATTACAAAAACTTAACCAATTCACAACCCCAGTTTCAACACTTACCATGAAAGTGGCGAGCTTATATAAGAATATAAGAAGTTAAGAACACCTATGAGCATGGCACAACACCTTTTTTACCCTGTACTCTAACAATGGTTGTGATAATCAGGAATCCAGAACACCAGACTTACCATGAAAGGGGCAAGCTTATCGAATATATGAGCTGCTATGAGCATGGCAGATGCCTTTTTGCTCCTATCCTCTAACAGTGGTTGAGGTAGACAGGAATCCAGAACACCAGACTTACCATGAAAGGGGCAAGCTTATCGAATATATGAGCTGCTATGAGCATGGCAGATGCCTTCGTGCTCCTCTTCTCTAACAGTGGTTGAGGTAGACAGGAATCCTGGACACCAGCTACAGACAAGAAAGACTCCTGAAAAATAGTCAATATAAATCATTTTAATATGACTCACCACTTCTTTATATATTAATGGGGGTTCAGACCAACAAGTAGAAGAACACTTGTATATCAACTTGTATATTGTATATTCAAAGTAATATATTCCTTATTTTGAGCAACTAGTTAGCAATTACAGTCATACAGCCAGGCATTTTTACAATCTTACCATCTGGACTGGTGGTGTTATGGAATCCAGTATTATTACTATTATTATTTTCATCATCATCATTAGAATAAAGTGATATTGTTCTTACCTCAGGTTCCTCTACTAAGGTGGGTAAGAGTCTATCCAGGTAGTTGAATAATATCTGTGCCTTCAGCAGATCCCTGCTGGGAGGGGATTCTAAAGGACTGTAGCCCTCAAGGGGATACATAGTAGCAGTCAAGGAAAGTATTATGTATCAAATAACAAGCACACATAGGAGAAGTATTGTTACTACAACGTAATCGAGTATCAAACATGTCTTGATGTTTAGGAGCGGGACATGGGAGTAAGCTCAGTCAGGTGATAATGTATTAAATATATGGAGAATAAAGCATTGGTTAAAAAATATCAAAAAATCAGCATTGGATCTTAATGTGAAAACCTTAAAATACTATTCAAATCGTTAAAATTCTTACACATCTGAAATATATACCCTAAATTGGGTATTATGAAATCCAATGCCAGAATAAGTATCATGGGATTTAGAATTGGTTTATCATCAATTTTTTTGCCTTAAGTTAGGCAAAATTTTGGCTAAAGGAAACCAAAGTACCTGGCAAAAACAACTGCCTTTCCTTATATCACTGATTACTTTCTCATATGCTCCTTTGCTGTATTTAAACCCAATAAGTGGCGAGAGGCAGCAAGCAGTCAGTGGCAACACCTTCGTCAACTCCCTTATTGGAACCGCTGATTTGGTTTCAAAGGATATCTGAGGGGCGTAGCACCAAAGTTTGCCCTCAGGGTCTCCCCGAAGGACAGGCTGACCACAGGGAAGTAGGCTAAACCTGGACCCAGGCGCAAATTGGAAAACGCAGTGCCCATTGACTTGCCATTCCTGCAAACAAATAAAAAGAACAGAAACTAAAACTTGTACTGAAATAGCACAGTTATTACAAAATATTAGCAACCACAATGAGGGGAGGATAGGAAAAGTGATTCCTGAGGTGCATATCTTAAGAGATCTATTGTTATGCTAATGAGCATCTCTCTCTCTTTCTCTCTCTCTCTTTCTCTCTCTCTCTCTCTCTCTCGCTCTCTCTCTCTTTCTCGTTCTCTAGCTAAACACATTTGGAAACTAGCTCTAATCTAGGTATTTGCAATAACATACTAGTGCATTGGTGGTAAACAGGGAACATATAGGGTTCACTAAAGACTCACCTGCAGAATGTAACAGTCCCTTCATCACAGTCTATAGCACAGGATATCACATCACCAGTTAGCCAAGCCTAAAAGATCACAGAGAGAAAACATAAAGATAGACATTAAATACAGTCAAAGATTTGTGACTCTAGTGAAAATATGCTGCAACAAATAACTCTTCTATCTATAATACTAATGTGAGATTTGTAAAGAAAAAGAAATATGAAATTAGAATGCCAGTCTTTGACAACAAAAGGGAACGTCTCTACAGCTGTGAAAGCAGAACGCTATGAACTATAGGAATAAAATCTCACCTGCTGTGACGATGAAAAGGTTGGAGTTTTAGAAACGAAATATCATAAAGGAATCACAGAATAATTTTTCATATCAGCTATGAAATGTACAGATATGAACTGCAGATATGCAGACATGGGGTAATAAGTAATAGGTAATAGAAAAGTAATAGGTAATAGACCGATTTTCAAAGTAATAGCTTGTAATAAGTAATAGATAGTCAAAATCTTCAAGTAATAAGTAATTGTAATAGACTGACCCCAAAAGTAATAAGTAATTTTCTATTACTTTTCTATTACTTTCCCCATTTATGACCAAAAAATCAACTGTTCAGTAAACAAGTCACTTTTCCATATGACTCCATAGTCCTATCCATACAGATACAGGATTGTCACTCCTTGTCTCAAATAGCTTGAATTTGAAGTGAAGGATTGATTTCAGTAACAAGTCTGTGAAAAGGTTTAGTAATTCATCTGAAAGGCAGTAGAATTTATTCACTGCATCTCCTAAAAGGTAATGTTGTCTTACTGCCAAGGTCTAGGTACTTCAATCTAGGTCAGAGGCCAAAGGAAGTTGATTTAATTGCAATTTGATAAAGATAAGAATAGCTGCCATTAGGTGTATGAACAATGGAACTGAGTGCAAAGAGCTGTAGAATCCCCAATGAGAACTAGAAGGCTCTGAGATAAGCTGCCCATCCTTATTCTCAATTCCTCTCATAGGATAAGTATGGATGCCTTGCCTACAGGGTTTAAGACAACAGGGTGTCAGAGTTATGTGGACACTCTAACCCTCAAAAATCACCCCTTAAGACATCCCCAAAATGTATGAGTTATTTCTGAGAATGGTTCTCCTTGAAACTTTAAAGGCTACCTGAAAGCTCTGTTTCATAGCCTTCATATTCACCTTTTAAACAATATCATCAAACCTCATTAGGGACATTTCAGCAGTTGTGCTCTAATCATGGTGACTTTGTAATGATCCCTTTGTCATATTGTGTTATTTAATACTTAAATGACTAGATGGTCTCCTATGTACATGTACAAACAACTTGCTCAACATGCTTATTTCTGACTATATGTATGTGACAAATAGTTATTATGAGATATGAATAATTATATGTGGATTTCCAGTTGGAACTGGTAGACTTCAAGGGGTATCATCATGTCCATGAATGATCTAGGTTGATGAAACCCCAGTAGATTAAAATTGCAATTATAACTTCCTGTAGCCACAGACTGTCAATCCTCACCTGCACATGCATGAACATGAGGATTTTTGAGCATACTCTGAACTCAAGGAGACCAAATGTTATACTCATTTGAAAGGCTTTTTGGATGGGTGAGCGAGTATCAGATTATACTGTATAAAGTATTGTGGGTTTGGTATTTTTCAATATCTCTTTTTATTTAAACACCTCTGTAGGCTTTAGGTTTTCAAGAGGCCTGCCTTAAGCTACACATACTTTCTTATTGTCTAATGTATAGCAGACCTCCTTGGGTGGAAGATTTTCTAAATCATTTTGTGAATGTGAGGTGCACATTTGTTCTATACTGAATTACTGAGGGATTTGTGCATTATTCTTTGCTCCAGGACTTAAATACTAGGACACCCCTGTTTGCCTTCATTAATCAGTACCTATGAACTCCTGCGTAGAGTAAACATATTTTCTTGTCAACAAGGTATTTAAACAAAGCAGTGTCCACCTTGTGTATGGTAAACAAAATATTTATCATTACTGGGGTCAGTAATCTTTGTGGGATTATAGAAATACAGGTCCCCTTTTCCAGGCAGGGAACCGCTTTCTATTTTTGATATGTGTTTATCTACATTTAACTCTTCAATTCAGAACTTTCAGCATATTACACACATTAAGAAGTATTAAACAGCTGTTATAAAACATACTCATACTGAATAAAAGATAAGTTATGACATTTTTACAAAGGGTCACATTCACCGTAGCTAGAAAAGTAATAAGTAATTGTAATATATTACATTTCAAAAGTAATTGTAATTGTAATAGGGATGGTGATTTTCAAAAGTAATTGTAATTGTAATTGTAATAGGGCCAATACAAAGTAATTGTAATTGTAATATATTACTTTCAAAAGTAATTGACCCCATGCCTGCAGATATGTAGCATTCTGAAATTTGATATATCGTTTTTCTTTTTCTTTTACTTTTCACATGACTATGCAATATATTTCATTTTTTTACTCTAATAAACTTGTGGATATATTTTTAGCAAAAACTAGTGAAACAAGCACTGACCTCTCCATATTTGACTGTTCTGACATTCCACTTCCTTAGTCTGTTACCGTCATAGGCGTAGGAATCAGGAGTGTCGCCCACACCCTCCTGGCAATAGAAATATAGAAATATCAACAATTCAACAATGAATCTAGTTTGGGGGCTTAATCGGCTTATGCTACAAAAAGAGGCCATTTTCTGTTAGAGGTTTCAAGGCAAGGAGGTGCAATCTTGAAATATAGAGCAAAATGTAATCTATTAAAAATCATTATATACATAAATTGGTGTAAATGGCCCAGGAATCTGGGGGCCACCAGAGACTTGTCATACGGGTGAACATTAGAGATCTCCTGGAGACATAATTTGGATCCACAATACTTTTGATAATAACTTCAAAGCAAAGCATTCATTTATAAAATATTTGAAGGGATATTGAAGATTGCCTACTTATTGACATTTCTCCAATGAACTTTTCCCCAAAACAGCCTTTATCAGAAAGATATCAACGGAATAGTCAGGACATTTTTTATCTGCGCCGCGCGTGAATGGATTAATACCTGCTCATCCACAGCATTAACCAGGTAAAAGGGTGGTATAGTGCTCTCGATCCATCTGAAGACTGAAAGACAGCTACCGGAAAAAGGAAGAACTTACCTCCTGAGAGAATTTACAATTGACAGTGCACCAGCCCAACTGCATGACACCTTTGGAGCCCAGCATCAGTTCGTACACCCACTTGCCTACAAGTAGAGAAATATATTGTACAGGTGAACTCAGATATGCACCAGTAGGACCAGGAAAATTGGTCTGTCATATGCCAAATCTGTCATATGCAAGTGTGAATGGTATTGTATTGGGGACCTCATTTGATAGGGATAAAAGTCAAAACAGCGAAAGAATATGCCTAGCTGGACTTTTATCATACATGTATTTGTCTGCTACGCTAACTACCAGATGGTGCGAAATGAGTACTGTCTGGCCGAACGTAACTCAGCACATGTCTTAGTCTCGGCAGGAATAAGCTGACTGCTAGACACGTGTTTGTCCCGCATACACAATGCTAATTACATCCTAAATAGCTTCGTGTGTACTGTGATATTGGTCTGTGGTAGCCGAGTTCCGGCATACCATTTACATGGTCTGACACATACGAGTATTATCTCAATAAACAAAAAACCTTTTTACAAAATGGTAATATCTGTACGGGAAGCTTGACAGAGTCTCCTCCTAAGGATAGTTTTAAAATTACCAAATATATTGTCTTTATAGTATCTTCTTTCATGTGACAAGAAATCATGCACATATTTGCAGAAATAAGAAAAGAAATGTGCAATCGATGAACCACTCATGAAGTGTGCAAAGTAAAACAGACTTCACCTTTGAAAACACAGCAGTTTGCTTTGATGGTGCTGAAGTTACTGTGACTTGATATCTGAAAGATGAGACAAGAAAAACATCAATCAAGGTATGGATATCCTCTAAATCTTTATCAACCCATGCATAATGGGAGAGTACACATGGTCTGACAATAACTTGAAAAGGCAAGACCAATTTGATTTGATGTCTTACAATTTTTTTCTTTGCCTTATGGAAAAGTTAAAATTAATGAATAAATAAATAAATGAATAAATAAACAAAATCAGCTTACCCCTAGTCTATCTGGCTCTATGACCAGAGTGCCGACATTGGTAGATATGTCAAATAAGACGGTGTCTGGACCAAGGCGGCCATTGCTGACCACAGATGGGGTGGGCTTGCTCTCCTCTTCCTCATCATCCCCTACATCAACACCTGCTGGAATATCAAAACATACAATGGTATGAGGATAGTCATACTTATAATAATGATCATGATATTAATAATAATAATAATAATAATAATGATAATGATAATGATAATAATAATAATAATAATAATAATAATAATAATAATAATGATAATAATAATAATAATAACAATAATAATAATAATAATAATAATAATAATAGACTGGTGTATAAGTAGAGACTGGCACCTTAAAAAATATTTGGGATTTAAAACTATTGAGATTTCTTTAATGATATGATATCGCAGCAATTTCTAACGATACTGCCTGCCTCCCAAGGACCTAATTTTGTGAAATTTAGCACTGTCAACTTCAGAATTCTGGTGTTATATTGTGAACCACCATCACAAAGATGTCCAGCATTAACCAATTCATGCCTGTAGTGCTCAAAAACTTCTGGACTATTTTGATGATATCTTAGTGTCTAAAAAAACTTTTCAGTAATTATCAAGAACAGAAATGTTGATGAAAGTCAAACCAATAAGCCTCCTCCAAATACTTTGTGAATCTACTCTTGATTTGAAGTTACTTTTAAAACTGCCCTAGGTTGATACGACACAGGATAGTCAAAGCAACAAGCCTCCTTATAATACTTTGTGAATCTAAAAATCATGCTTGATTCGCAAGTTAATTTCAAAACTGCCCAAGGTTGATACAACACTCATCAGTAATGTAAATACCTTCTTTTGCCTCTGTCTCCTCATCAACAGCATCTAGAGATGACTGGATGAAACCATCCACTGTGTGAAAACTCAAACGCTTCCTGAAACAGAGAAAACAAGGTTCAATTATTAACCCATTCACAACTAGACATGCACTCAATCTGACACTCATGCCGCCACACTCAACTCTTATGGTACAATCTTTGTGACCAAAGAACTTTTGAGGGACCATTTAAAGGTACTTTACCAAGAAATCTCTTTGAAAAGATGTGTTATTATGCTTACGTAAAACAATTTACAAGACTTTTGAAGAAATATCTTGATAAAGAATTTTCTTAAGATAAAAGAGGAAGTTATTATTATTGCTGGGTTCAAGCATCCCTCTTCATTTACTATTCAAATACTACTCTGATGATTATATTCAAAGTTGTCAGACCATGGGCACACTGCCACACTCAAATGTAAATAGGTCAACTCATTTGTGCTATGAGTTCCTCTAAAAATCTGTACCAATGATACTTATGACAATAACTTGGAAATCAAGAATAATAGTATAAAGTATCTGATGGAGAATTGCTGGTAGTGTCAAGATTAACAATTCCTGCTTCAAATATTTTCCAAACTTTACTTTTGCCTGTAAGATTTTTTCAAAGTTGTCAGCTGCATTTGGCAGCTGTAAAGAATAATGGGTTAAAACAAGACATAAAATTGCCATCTGGACGATTTTTGGTGAGATGTTGCAGTCTTGCAGCCTATTCTTCCTATATGATTTAACACTTTCATGCCTATAATAGCACATTTCTCCTTCAAATATTTTTAACAAAAAATGCTCTGATCAAAAAATTAACAAGATTATCAGTCATTTTTGAGCTCAGACATGAATGGGTTAAAAATAACTCACAAATATGAACTCTTTTTATTCCCCCTGTCTGCTGTGTGTACGTATATCTTTACAATGCAGGGCAGTGCAGCACTGTGGCACCATGATAGCATAATAACCTATCCCTGCCTGCAGCACCACAGAACTCTCTATCTACCTCAGCGAAATCTTCCTGACAAAGCTGATTTCAGAAAATATTTCAGGAAGAAATGTTAATCATAGAAACACCCACAATATTTCTTAAAATATGTTACTAATTCACATTTTATTCCTAAGTTATACTTATTGTCATAAGTATCATCAGGTCATAGATACAGACATCACGTGTATAGGCAAACTCCAGGCGTGACTGGGCTGGCCCATTCATGCCTGGTTACCTCCCTGGCACACTTAAAGATATACTTAAAGCTGTCTCGAACCAGAATACTTTTGAAAATAGCTTTAGTGTAAGAATATAAGTATTTGACACATGGTCTTAGTCAGGATTTAGAAACTGGGTGCCCAAAAATGGCAATTGTAAAAATTTTAGGCGTCCAAATTTTTAAGGGGGACCACAATATACTCAGATATCAACCACAAACACGTACACATTCATCAATACAAGGCATGATATCCTTTTACAATGTAGTGTGAATTATATGGAGATGAAAAAAATCAATTATATGCTTGAGATTGACATTTTAAGAAATTCCTCACAAAATCTTTTGGGTGTCCTGAGGGGTGCTTTTTCAGGATTTGGGTGTCCAAAAAGACACCCAGACGCCCTGCTGGCTAAGACCATGATTTGACAGACACTTGTGGTTTTGGCTGTAATGAACATTTTTCTAAAATATATAAGAAAATGCTCTGGTTAGAACAGCATTCCCAATTTTCCACAATAGTGTTGAGGTTTTGGGGCGCTCCAGGCATGAATAGGTTAATCAGTGTGCATGTTGCTGGACTGCCTACATACAGCCAGCTGTGTAGCCCCGCCTCTCCCTAGCCAATCCAATTCAATAAACAACAATTCACACTTGGTGTACGGGCCCACTGAGTCAATAGCCAAGCATCTGTTACACAGGCTTCAATCAAGAACCTAATGATTTTAAACATATTATGCACCACTGCCTCCCATAGTAGGGTCATGTTCATTGAACTAGTATTTTTACCTAGGATTTCGAAAAAAGCTGTTTTTATGAGCTTTTGGATCTAAAAATTGATATGGGCCTAATAAATCTAAAATTTAAGGGTCAGGTTGCCACCAGATATAGACTTTATCTCTATCAAAATGGTACTCCTCTGATTTTCATTGTTTTATCAGTATAGTACAATGAAACCGTATATCCAGTAATATTTTAGAGAAAATTGAGGAATGATACTCCTAGGCCCTAAACTATTTTTGGGCCCAAACTTAAGTTTTTAAGGTTGCAGCTGGTAAGAATTCAAAAAGTTAATTTCAACCCCTCCATTATGCATCACAGCTTTTGGCCTCGCCTGGATCTATAATACTATTGACAATACCTAAGGAATTGAAAATGATTTTACAAAATATTTAAAGGAGACTTGTTGGTAGTGTTTTAATCAACATTTCTCATTCAAAAATTGCCCAGCTTCCTTTGGCTGCTGTGCTCATTAATGGGTAAACCTTTTTGTGCCTTAAGACCTCACAAAGTCAAGAGTCAAAATATTTTGACTGAGATGAAAATCCATGCCAAGTTCAGCACTTTTGAGCTCCGAGGGAGACAAGATCTGTTAGGGTTTTGATCTTTTCCAGACCCCTTCCGATCAGAAGGAAAAATTCTCCTTTCGATTTTTTACCCCCATAAATCTTCTCGTCAAATTAGGGCATTTGGGTGCTAAAGGCCAGGATGAGATGATGCGGTGCTCGCAAATATGGGGTACCTTTGTTGTAGCTTGTGCATACTTACTCGTCTGAGGAGGAATGAGCAGCTCCTCTACAGGCCTCTCCTGAAAGCTCCTCCTCCTCCCTCGGCGGCAAGAAGACCAGGTCCAATAACTTCTGGCATTCCTTGTCAAGACCTGAAACCAACAAATGCATCTTAAAACAACGCTCGCACTTTCATGGCTTTGTCTCGATTAAAGCAACATACAGGGGCATTACAGGCAAACTTGAAGAACTTGGATAAAAGAGGACTTGCAAAATCTGTATGATGTTTAGCCGAGTCCTACTTGCGCGCAAATCATCCATAGAGTTAGAGCATTTATTGTGTCAAAAGAGCTCTCTACACTTCAACTTTATCTTAGACATGGTTTGATAGCAAAATATTTGGTTATTATCCCTCAGAAGTCATAACTAAAAATCCTTCATAGAAACTCTTGCCTGTCTAAAAAGAAGGTTTCCACAAAACTGTCCCAAAGACAAGCCAGATCAGTCCTGACTTAGTCCCTGTCTACAATTACATTAATACACAAATACATTACACAAATTGAAAACAAGAAATTACCCCATCAGAACTGTAGAAGCCTTCCTTTTTAGGTGATATCTTTCTGACATAAATGAATTAAGTAAAAAATATCTGGAGGGGATTGTTGATCAAAACTCATACATCAACTATCATTCAGATTCAGACATTTTGAGGTTTAATGCTTTCTTTGAAAGCTGTTTTTAAAAGTATCAAAGATTCAGATGATACTTTTTTCATGGACTCCTCTAGGCATGAAAGGATCATCATGTTGCAATTGCAAAAGATAACAAAAGCAGCATGCGCCTGTCTGTGACTCTAAAGTAAATAGGAACGAGATGAATGAGGATTTGAACCTTAGTGAATGTCGGCTACTTATAGCCAGGACCTGTCCTGCCTGTCTTTAATTAGGACAGGCAGTTTCCTGAAAACTTTTTTGGACAGGCAAAAATTTCTATGAAGAATTTTTCAATTCTGACCTTTTGGGGGAAATAACCAAATATTATATGGCTTAAGGATGCCCGCACCAGTTTTTTTTTGTCCTTAGAATTTTGTAATTTTTGGATATGTTGTACCTTGTGGGACCAAACTAAAGGAAATGTAAAAAGAAATTGGCTGTCTGGCAGATTTTTTTTGCTAGAGACGAATTTGTGATTTTGGAAAAGTGGCCATTTGGGAGAAAAAGGGCTGCCAAGTAGCGCATTTTTTTATTTTCTGATCATTCGTGGTTTTTTATATGCAGAAAAATAAATCGGCAATCTTTAAAAACGTAAATTTGCATGTAGTTATTGGAGTAGATCCTCTTTCTGCTTGTGCAAACTGTATTTCAAACCCTACTTTATCTTTTGCACAAGCTAAAGTTGAACTGGAGGGGTTGGATCAAAAATGAACACTTTTTCCTTAAAAGTGTACGCAAATATAGGGCAATTTATAGCAGATAAAGAATTGTAAAAAAAAAACCAGTCCAGAGAATTTTTTTACTATTTGATATGTTCTTGCCCTGTGAATTTGCATTCTATATGCGAAAAAAAAATGGGGTGTCATGAGTTGTTGTTTTTTGCTACAGAGCTAAAAGTGAAAGGGTACGTTTTTTGCTTTTTTATTAAAATGAAAGGACAATAACGCGACCTTTGTTTCCCTATTGTTGTGGCAACAAACGGGGGAAAATTCCTTTGTTGGAGTCGTGTTGCGCTTGCTAAGACGCGAATATAGACCATTATGTCACACATATTGAATTGTAAAAAAAATATTAGTCCAGAGAATTTTTTTATTTTTTGATATGTTCTTGCCCTGTGAATTTGCATTATATATGCCAAAAAAAATTGGGGTGTCATGAGTTGATTTTTTTTGCTATAAAGCTGCGAGTGATCGGGTACGTTTTATGCCTTTTGTGCAAATGAAAGTGTCTATGTCCGTGGCAACAATAGGGAAATTCCCTTTGTTGGAGTAGTCAGTGTAATAAGGACGGGTCTGTACCCTTGTCAGCTAATTGTGTGCGATCAGTTCCGGGGGGGGGGGGGGGGGGGGGGCACTCAGGTACATAGGGGGTCCGCACCTGCATTATGTATTTTGCGGAAGAAGGGGGCTTTTTTTAAGACCTCCGCATGTCCGCGATTTTGTAAAAGAAGGGTACTTTTTTGTACCCAGGTACGAAGTATGGGGGTCAAAATCCCCTTAAAATCCACGAAATATACGTGGCTTTGACGCCAAGTGACTCCCGAAGTGACTGGGCTTCCGAGTCTGCTGCCGACACTTGCTGCCGCTAAACATGCAGAGGATTATAAAATCTAAAGTTAAAATATGTATTCCCGTTCATCCAATGTCAGTGTTTTCGTTAAAGAAGGGGTGTTTATTTAGTGGGAAAGGTCAGCGTTTTTTTTTTAGTAAAGTAAGGGTGCTTTTTGGCCAGAAATCAGTGCTATAGGGGTATTTTTATATTTTGATAACGAACGTATGCGGCCCCCTCTAAACCTAGGTGCCCCCACCCCCCGCCCCACGGGTTGAAGTCTCTGGTTTTCACCAGTTTGATGGACTGGAAGTTCAGAAATAAACTCTACCTATTTTCCTATTTCTGATATCATATGGACGGTAGAGTTAAGTCCCGTCTCGTAAAAACTATATTAAGCAAAAGCATTTTGCTATAATCTTGGCACATACAAACAGCTGCGAAACATATTTTTCCTATTTTCAATCACCGGCGGCTAGTTCTGTGTAATGCCGTCACAAATAAAGGTCAGCGCCGTTTAATTGGACTTTATCAGACTCTTTTCTGCTCTAGCCAGCAATCAAGTCGGACAGGTTGTAAATGTCCGCCATATTGGTTTTGTAAAAGCCCGAATCATTTACAGAACGGATTTAATTTGAAATTTGGATTAGCGTAAATGCAACAAATATATTTTAACCTAAATAGTATGTATTGTTTCTAATACGAAATATCCAGAATATTTGCTGGAAGAAGGCATATAATAAGGTAGTTAACATTATTGGTCATATGCTCTGACAAATGGTATATTTTGAGTTCTCTGTTCATTTCTAACTCGTTTTTCGTTTTTTTTACTCTTAGGAGTCATTTTGGGGCAACTGCCCATTTGCGTTTTTTGTTGGGATATAATATATTTCCCATTTCAGTTTGAGTGCTTATTACTGAGTATACGGTGAACTATGTGAATGGGTGGCTCCCCCTGCGTGGGTACAACGTCATTATTCACTGGCTTACCCTAAGCACCTTTTAGTTACTGTGCTTAAATACTCCTATTTAATGGAGCTGGTGGCTCCCCCTGTATGGGTATAACGTCACTGCTCTATTGCAAGCTTGCGAGCGCTTTTTCTTAATGTTCCAGGGTTTCTCCCCTAGCACTCTAGTTCGAGGTTAAGCAACATGCTAATCTCTGTTTTGTGTATTAACGTCACGCATACAGTTTCTAGTATAGAGACATATTATTTGTACTGTATTTTCATAAAATGATGTTTATGGCCAATAAATGTACAATACAATACAATACAATAGGACCAAGAAGCCTAGCATTGGTTCCGTTTATGCTAAACCCCGTCTGCTAACATAAAATTAATTCATTTGTAAGCAATATTTTCTTGTATAAACACCCGAAAACTATATACGTACCAGTTTTTAGAAACAGACAAATCAAAATTAAACCCACAAACAGACAAATTCTCCTTTTTATTTCAATATATATACCCAGACGGTCCGTATAATAAAAACCATATACAACACCATCTGTTCAAGGCGTAGTTGAAAATGATATAATTCAAGAATTGCTGCTAATTACAGTAATCAGCAGGAGATAGGGAGCAAGGTTGTAAGTTAATAGTTAGAAAAAAATAAACAACACATCCTTTACGCACCTGCGCCAATGGTTTCTTACTTTCTTGTTTTCATTTAATTTTTTTGGAAAAATGAAAAAGATGACAAATGCAATTCATACAACTTCTCCTTCAAAATGACTAAACACTATTGTATAGTACTGTATACTAAAGTCGGATTGAAAATATTTTTGCGTTTGCGATTTGAAAATAGCAAGAATGTTTCAGTTTGTGACGATAGTATGATTAATAAAGCAAAAATCAACTTTATCAATGTGCCATTGAGATGATACTGAAGAACATTGACGATTAAATTCTTTACTAGAACTATTTTCGTGTAGTTAATGAAAACTTACATCGTCCGTATGCTGTTTTTTTTTGCAAAATAAAGTAATTTATCCACCACTTTAATGAGTACATATGGTAGAAGGTCCATGTTTTATTGTGGAAAGTTTTCTTGCCCTTGTGCGCAGGGCGGAAAAATAACTGCTAAATCCCTCAACAGTACGCTACGGCGGGATGAATGTCGCATGCATCCCTGACGTTCATGTCACTCATGCCTGACTCCCGTAATATACGCAACAATGGGACGTCTCCCAACAATCGAAAATAAAACTGGTGCGGGCATCCTTAAGTGTAAATTGCCCGTTTCGACAAAATAGGCTAAGAAATGTAGTTGGTATAAAGATTTCAAGTAGCTGAGTAGCTAAATCTGGAACAGGTAGAAATTTTGAAATAGTTGGACCGGCAAGGAACAAAGAATAAAGGAAGACTACTCAGAACAACACTAGGTCGCAAAACCAGACCTTGCGACCATTACTTTGCAGCACTGGAATATAGGTTTATTGCGAGGAACGCTACACAACCTGACTACCTTCTGACTGAGGCTTAGATGGAATTCCTGTTATTACCATCAAAGGTGAGCACTGGAAAGTTGAGGAACAATTGCACTCATGAACGTTTCACAGGCACACAAAATATTCATATTTGAATAATGATGTCTGAATCAAAACTGTAAGAGGGTGTGTTATTTCAGGATAAACTGTTAAATTCCAAGATCCTCTATTCTAAATTTACCCAATTGGCAATTTTCATATGCCTTGTTAACGTTTGCAGTGATGTCACCTGAGGAAAGTTGGTTTCCTTTCATTGCAATGTTATTTCAATTCATTCCTCTTAGAAGTGTCTTAAAGTTGCCTCCATAGTCCTAATGGCATGTTGCTCATAGATGAGAGATATAACATAAGATGAAAGATTGCAATCTGTATAAACCATGATTAAACAATTAGGTAATCACAGTAATCTGGGGAATTTTTGTTGTCTTTGCTCTTGTTCAAATGTAATTTCACAAAAGTTATCTTTAAGCTTTTATAATTTTCTGCAATTTCTCTTTAAACCAATTTCTGGATTGTCCAAATTTGTTATCAAATTCTTCCTCCATTAGAGGGGGGGGGGGGAATTTGGCTGCATGGTTACTGGAACATTGGGTGAATTACCGTTGGCATATTTCTATTTGAAGTTAATGAGGGCACTTCAAATGGTTTTGATTTACAAGAAATCACAAACTGTAAAATAACTTTATGCTCCTGTTGTATAGTCCTGATTATCTACATGGCAGCCCAGGATGTAAAGAGTAGCAGGAAATAAACATCAATGTCAGATTGGAAGGATGTGGTTTCATGTGTATTTATTTCAAAACCGCCAAATTCCTGTATAGATAACAGTCATTATTATATACATGACAGTCCAGTATATCAAGTATATAGCGGAAATAGAGAGGAAGAAGGAAGGAATTGCTTTTTATGTTGCTGAGGTTCATATCATGACAAGATACAAAACCGCAACTGGGAATAAATTCCCTTCTCTTTATGAATAATTCTAAGGGGTCTTTCAGTTGCAGAAGCACCATAGACAGCAATCCACAACACTGCACATTGATATAGCAACCATGCCAACCCGCTAATGGGAATCCTGTGGAGACTTGAACCAGCAACCTCACCCTTGAGAGCCATGCATCAGAACCACTAGACCAAGGAATGACAACAAGGGTGTCAGTACTGGGCTAATGATGGCTCAATACAGGCTGCTACATTGGCCCTGTCCTGTATGCTGATACTGAGCCATTTTTTTTCCTCAGCTTTAAATTGGGCCACTTAACAGACTCCTAATGGCCCAATACTGGCCCAGTATTGGTAGTCAGCTAATAGGCAAATATTGGGCCAGTGAAGCATTTCACCGCAAACCCTACACAGAGCCTTTATGGTACCGTTCCGACTCACTAATGGTCTAACATTGGGCCTGGTCGGGTCACAAGCACTTGGCCAGTACAGAGCCTTCATAGCCCTAATACTCAGAGGTTTTGAAGCTTCAGTTAAAAACTCTAAGAGACCCCAGGACTTTAGACCTGCTCACCTAAGGTGATTTGTGGATCTGTCTATGGATATACATCTAAAATATCCCTTGGTCCTCTTTGGGTCTGAAGGCTCTGGTCGAAATCTCCCTCTTTTTCATCTTTCACCTAGAATAATTATGCTTCGTCATTGTTCGTCAACAATGACAAAGGACCACTTTTTGATAATATTTATGGCACTAAATGACCTTTTTGTGTCATTGTGCCTTTAAACACTCATTCATTCCTTCATTGGAAGTTATGCTATGTGGCTTGTCTTTGATTTGTAAATTGCATTGTTGAGTAGAAACCATTGTTTTTAATTGCTATGAAATCAGGTAGTTCTAATCATTTACAGAAAATTGCAACACTTGAGTCAGTCAGCAGGCACTCTCAGGAACAGTGTAGGACTTAGTGGTATGTGTATTCCTTCACTTCCTGTTATCATGATGCACCATTGACTAAAGGATCACATGGGTCTGAGTGAAAAGTTCCCTCTAGAGGTGAGTCACAAATTTCCATTTCCAGACTCCTGGATCTCTCTATTCCCACATACTATTTATATTCTATTTTTTAAAGATAAATTTGGTTCCAAAAATGTGATCAGGGATGAGCCAGGAATAAAAATTTGCAAGAGAGGGATAGCTAGGCTTCCCTCTTGGTCAATGGTGACACAGCAGGTGGTCAGGCGATGCAACAAACCTGTGTGAGGGTTAGGAAGATGGATGCCCCCGAACGGCTGTCTCAGGCCTGTTACTTACTCACTTCTGTAAACCATAACTGAGGAGTGCTGAAGAGGACAGGTTTGGGGGAGGTCTATTTGAAAGATGGCATGTTGAGGCTTATTTTGAACCTCAATCATTCTGATGGTGCATTTACCATTTAAAGAGCTGGATAGTCATGAGACATAATGACAATACGGCAACACAGAAACTTTCACTTCCATTCACTTCACAAAACTGTACATAAAGTACAATGTGTATAACATGTAACAGGGATCCATTGTACCCTGTTTAGTATGTTTTGATGTTATCATCAGCTACTGCCGCTGCCCTCAACCCTATCTGGACATCATTTCAAGCCTGCCTGTCTCTGCAGTCTGGGCTTGACAGGATGTACCCTGTGGTCTTCTCATCTCACCCAAAGTCATAAAGATGTCTTTGTTTGACACACTATGGTAGTACACGTGGACACAAATGGATGTGGCAGTTAGTCCTTCACTCACACTGTCTGACCACTGTGCTCTTAGGATGTGCTGAGGAACTACTATGGGCTGCAGCAGCACACCTTAGGATCTACTAGTGGGATTATAAAAGGATATTAGGATTAGCTGATTCTTGTATTTACAGATTAGTGAGTATGTATTAAAGCATACCTTATACCTAGTAATCTAGCTCTTCTCTTTGTTGTCTTTTAACCCTGAATCACATGGATTGGTCATCTTACCCTTATTTGTAACCAAACCAGGCCTGAGCTTGCACTTGCAAAACATATACTTAAATCTAATAATGGATTTCAAACCTAGTTTTATCACTGGACATTTCCTGTGAAAGCTTATTTATGGAAATGGTCAAATTTCAGTTTATTTTGCTTGGTTAACTTCAATCTTAATTTTTCAGTAAAATCTTTTGCGGATGAGGATGGAAAAATTTGGGAAGGATTTAAAAATTGAAAAAAAAATGATACAGGGGATAAGTGTCAGTAGACGACCCCTGGGGTGCTTTCACAGACAGGAAAGGAACTTGCTTGGCTGACTGCCCGGAACCATCATCAGCAAAATTGAGATTTGAGAGAAGGGCAGCAAAATTTGTGACAAACAGATAGTCCTGACAGAACTGATAGTGATAGCGTTATATGATCTCGGATTCTCGGTGCTAAGGTGGGAAATGCTAGAGCATTGTAGGAGGAACATGCGACTCGGCATGCTGTAAAAAATTGCCAATGGACTAGTTGCTGTACCTACATTGCACCACCTAAAACTGAAGAAGAAGAACCTAAAGCTTGCTCGGCTTGTGGCATCTTCAGACATTTGGTGTAATTGTCATTCATACACCAATCATTAACCATTATTTTCCCGCGAATATCATTTTTTGTCACTTCGCCATACTTAGGCTAAAGTGTAACTTGCCAGTTGTAAGTGGTGGAGGAAACCAGAAAACCAGGCGAATACCATAGCCGAAAACCAAGTCACTGGTAACTTTCTCACATGCCCCGACCAGGATGCAAACCTGAGCAGTGATTGGAGACACCACCAGGACAGGCGCTATTTTGGATATCCAACCATAGAGAAGTGAAGCATGACTCTCCTCATGCAAAAAATGGGCTCACTGCTTCCATTGGGTGCAAAGCAGCTTTGGAAATGGTCTTTAAGCCTTTAAGTTGTCACAGTGAATGAGTTCACAGCTGATGACTTCTGTTTGGATCTAAACTTGTAAGAAAGTGATGTTGAAGCACTAAAAATTCCTACCATCATCTTTTCTGGTAGAGGTGGCTGAAGCTCCTAACTGATCTGTCATTTCCACTTGCCCGATATCATGAACTTTGCCCCCACTTGCCATCTTGATATGTCACAGGAGAGTCTGTTTTCATCAGAAAGAAACAGGAACTATCGCCATACTTCTATCTCCATAGAGGTTTGTAAGAAGGCACAGGATTGGTTAATCGGAGAAAAATCGACCAATCACATTAAGTGTTACATATATAGATGTTTTAGGGAAATGGCACAAGAAAATGCTTAAATCATAGGTGGTTCAGATCGGTTATGTTCCCATATACGTTATTACGTACACATGATCACTTTTAGGCAAAGTTTTATTTTCAATACATCGATTTTCATATCGAATCGGCACATTTCCCGTTGCTAATTAGGGCTAACCCTCCACTCATGTCATGATGAGGTCATCTGATATTCATACGCATAAGCAGTTTTAGTTTAAGAAAATTGTATTGAATAAAAACATCATATTAGCGACATTTTAACTCTTCTCAGTGTGATTGTACTGATTTAACATTCATAAAAATCAATAGCAATTTATTTATTCATTATGACATGCGAACTATTTTCTATGAAGTGATTCGGCTAGGTAGCCATATTGTAAATTTCTTTTGCAAACGTACTGCCAACTAGGCCTCAAATTAAACCTGCTGAATATAAGTGTTAGTTAATCAAATAACACCATGGATGAGGAATATGATGTGATCATACTTGGGACTGGACTGAAGGTATGTTTATGAGTTTGGTGCCTTCAAATGTTCAGATATTTAAATTAGGAATGGATGACAGGAGTTTCTGTCTGCAAGAAACACCCCATTTTGTCAGGCAGCCATTCATTGTACAATACCTCTCTATCACCAAACCCACGTCACAATAATCGCCTGTTCTGCTATACTTCTGCATCAAAGTAAAATTTGCACTCTAGATGAAGATAAACAAGGGCTTCAAGATAATCCCTATCCTGTTGAAATAGGTATGCTCATTGCTAAAAGAAATAATAAATTCCACCTGGGTCTGGGAGCAAATGTCAGAATTTCTTTCAATAGTTTCATCATAACTAAGGTTTTAAGGAACCCAAACCAACCAATACCTCTAGTCTAAATATTATGGGTACAATACATTACGTCATATTGTTTTATGCATCTGTTAAACCCCAAGTTGCAGGTGGCTAAATGCATGATAAATACAATTTTATTAGAGTTCACCCTAAATGAATGTGTCACTCAGTTGGTTAGAACTTTTAAACAATACTTCTATATAGTAAAGTGGGAGGTGTCTGCCACATTGTCCCATGTGAAATATTGATATTTATATATTGAAGATAATGCATTTTTATTTTATTTAGAAATGAAATTATGATATATATGCAGAGTGGTCCAATGAGCTTGGAATTGTTTTAAGACATCAAATTAATTTCATGTCAGAGCACTTCCAAATGCTGGAATTGTCGCCAGTGTGAGCCTTAATCATGTGAGAAACTTTGATGTACGTCATACTACATGTTATGATAACATGTAGTATTTCAGATTCACAAATCACAATGCCTTTACATTAAATCAAAAGCAGATGAACTAGTTGATCCTTCTTTGATTTAATTAAAGGGGAACTTGGGGAAGAACAAATCATAGGTTTATATGAAAGTTCATGAACATAGCTCAACATCTGTCATAAACAGGGAAGCCCTAGAGCTCCACACAAAGAGAAATCTAAAAATGCAATTAGTGAATAGTACCTCCTCTAAGCCAAGGCCGCCCCATTGTGAATCTGTCTTCACCCCCTGCTGTGGTCAGTGTTATTGGGTAGCAAAGGAGCTTAGTGGTGCATGAGATAAGCACATCAAGCTAGGGGCAGGAAGCGATCTCTGCCACCCAATTGAAAAACATGGCCGGCGCCAGGGGCTGGGCAGGATGATGGCACTATGCGAAAATCTCCCCTCATGGGATCACTGAGAGAAAAAGAAGGGCAGCATCCTGTTCTTGAAGTGTATTATTACTTTTATATAAGCTGATATGTATGTGAGCCTTCAGGGCCCCTTTAAGGGTACTATGCAAATGTGTTACTGCTAGTTGCAGCGCCGCTACACAGTAGAGATAACAATTTAATCAGTTAGTCAATTATTGAATGCTGGGTACCTCCGAGTTAACAGGCTCGGCAGCAATAAGTATGACTACAGGCGAACTTGCATACAACAGACTCAATGGGACCAGGAAAATTGGTCCGTCCTATGCAAGGTCTGTCATATACTTATGACACATACTTGATAGTTGATATGCATGGGACAGGGACCAAGCATATTGTCCCTCATAGCCAGAAGTCTGGCGTACAGTGGTCCGTCATATGCAAGTTTGTCTGTATTATGAATTTTCTTATGGTACCTGGCAACAAAAATCGATATTTTATGGATTTCTGTCCGGAATTATGCGAAATGTGTAGTTCAAGATACCGATAGCAGTACTGTTAAAATGCTGTACCATTTCAATGGCACTTGTTATGTCGTTATTGTACAGAGTCGTTTAACTCAAAACGGTATGAAGCTCTATGCAGTCCCACTTGTCTATGATTTGGATTAATTACTGTTTTATGACTGTGACAGCTTGAGCCAGAGTAAAGGACAAAGTGGCAGGATAAAGTGGTCAGTGAACAGATAACTTGTTATTGCAGGTTTTTTTTTTTGGGGGGGGGGGGGGGGGGGGGGGATCCATTCACTTACCAGGGGTGGGTGCCTGAGATCGTTAATTCCAAGCTGTAACCTTTCAAACTCTTGTACTTGGAAGTGGCCCAGAACAAGTTTCTTTGTCAAGTTATAGAATGATCGACTAGTTTAAGATAAGGCCTAAAAATGTTGTTTGTTTCCTGTAACTCTACCCTTACGAGTTCTTATTCAAAAAAATCCCTACCCTACAGTTTTCTCCGCTCTCCCAACTCCCAATCAAAGTAAAACATGCATTTTTAAAACACATTTTTGACCAAAAAAATTTTTTTTACCGACCTACCTATTACCTACCCTTAATTTTTTCAGACCATTACAAGAAACAAACTGTTTTTTCTTGGCCTATGGTGCTTCACCCTTTGGTCAATCCACGGCTGTTTAGACTGAGGTGCTTCGCCCTCAGGTCCACCGGACACTTGCCCCTGTTTAAATTAGACAGGTGCTTTGACCGCAGGTCCACCCACCCCGTTGGGACTGAGGTGCTTTGCTCACATCCTATTTCTGCCACATTTACAGTGGGGAAAACTGAAAAGCATGGTCTTCTGCATGGTATATGAACCATGTTTAAAAGGTTTAAGGTGAGGTAAAAATCACTGTGGAATGTTTGAATAGTCAGTAATGATATTGCCAAATAATTGATATTTCTGGAATAGACTGATAGTATGTATAGTATATAAGATAACTAGTTTGGCAAATCTTGCTCTATCAGAGGTGTCAATGATAGCTTGTATGAATATTTAACACAGTATGATTATTGATTCAATATAAAATGCAGTAAGGCTATTATCTCAAGTGGCATTATTGTCTCCCCTTAATAGCAAAGGAGATTTATTGTTAATGTTTTGGCACAATTCCTGTCTATGTTTTGCACTGTTTTCCAAATCTGACAGAGTCTAAGAAAGTCATCAGCCTGGACATTTCCAAAATGATGATTTCACCCATGAGCAGTTGAAAAGTATACCTAGTAAGTCGACCAAGCAAGTTACCGAGTATTCACCACTAGTCCCTGGGTCTTTCTGTTGCAAAGGCACTATATTTATAAGCAACAGCGTTATAGGCAGGATTTTGAAAATGGGTGCCCGAAATTGCCAACTTTGGACATTCTGATTTTCAAGGGAGATCACAATACACTTAGATTAGACCTAAAAAAAGTTGTTTGTTTCCTGTAACCCTACCCTAACAAGTTTTTATTCAAAAGAATCCCTACCCTAAAGTTTTTTTTTCGCCCTCCCAACTCCCAATCAACAAAAAACATGCATAAAACCCACATTTTTGACTAAAAAAATAATGCAAAAGAAATCTTTTTACCGACCTACCTACCCTATTTTTTCAGACCGTTACAGGAAACAAACAATTTCTTTTTTTAGGCCTTAGATATGTTGACCACTCCAGCTCTCCTCGCCTGGCCTCAGTAATTGAGCCACTCAAGTTCATGAGGGATGAGTGCAGCTCTACTCGTCAAAACTACCAATTTATAGTACTTATTGACCAGGCATTTAGAATTTGGTTTTTCTCACTCTTGCTGCCGTATTGCAGGCAAGTTGTGCAGGTGGTGGTAGAAACCGGAGTACCCAGTGAGAACTACCACCTGAGCCCAAGTCGCTGAATACTTCCTTACCCCCGGGGAGATTCGAACGTGGGCATTGGAGAGACAACTAGCAGTCAGTGGGAACGCCTTGAACCACATGGCCATCAGGGCAGCCCTATTGGCTAGGCAAATCACTAATAAGGATTCAGTTGATTAGGTCCTAAAGTTGTCAGACCAGGCCTGCAATCAAGATGCAGTTGCCTTAAAGGGGAACTTGGGGAAAAACACATCATAGGTTTATATGAAAGTTCATGAACATAGCTCAACATCTGTCATAAACAGAGAAGCCCTAGAGCTCCACACAAAGAGAAATCTCAAATTGCAATTAGTGAATAGCACCTTCACTGAGGCAGGGCAGCCGCCATCTTGGATCTGAGTCAACTCATGCTGCTGTAGTCTATGTAAATGGGTGGCAAGCAGCTTAGTGGGTGTATTAGATAAAGCCAGTAGCTCTGTCTAGGAGGTAGATATTTCACTGCTCTGAAGCACATTCAAGATGTTTAGGTATGCAAATCCCTACGACTTTGAACCAAGAGTGGCTGAAGGTGATCAGGTGGATTATATGGACATAGTTCAAGGTGTTGATGAATTTGATGGTCAAGATGTGGAAACAGAGGGCTGGCGCTTAAATAGCATGTTGTGGTGCACCTGTCAGACGTCTTTCCTTCTTTAAATTATCAGGCCCCTTCCAAAGGTATTCTTGGCAATTCTTTTCTATAATCTTCATGAATATGTACACAATTACTAAAGGAAATGAAGATGATTGCTGTTCCCAGTACTGCTAGTCACTTCCTGTGTTTACTACCTTGTGTCCCATGGGGTCTAGATGTGTAATGCCAATTGGACAAGGTCAATTACCCTGTGTGTCCCTTTCCTTTACTTACTTTTGTTATTACCCTAGGGACCTAGACATAAGACAAAACCTCAGTTGCAACACAACTAACAAAATCCTGCACAGTCTATTCTCAGTGGATTAATAAAGACCATGTTGAGGTACCTATGAAAATTGCCATTCACCCTGAAAGTTAGCTGTTAGGGTTGCTTAAGTCTGTACATCAGATCATAATAATGAAGAGTATGATTATTAATCATAAGTCATTAAGAGAAGGTTGGTAATGAGTAAATGAAAATGTCATTTATTCTATCATAAATAAAAGAAAGGGTCATTTGCAATTTGAGATATTTTGATTTCAACCTTCCTCTATATTGCAGTACTATTTAGAAATGTATTTCTTCCCAGTGAAAATGGGGTCATGACTGACTATAACCTTAGCTGTTTCAATTTTGTAAGTTAGGGAATGGTATTTACCCTTCTCATGCTGGCTTAATATTAAACATTTAATGCATACACCTGTGCTTATATTCGTTTAGCAACTGAATGAAGGTAAATCATGTTGAGACTAGTAAATGTATACCAATAAAGTAAATAAATCCCGAAATTGATAAATTGCAAGATCACTTCTGCTTGAAATAAGAGATTTATGAAAATTGGTTACCAGATATTATATCCTTGAAGAAAGTAAGACTAGATGCAATAGGAGTCGCATGGAGCATGATAAAAGGTGTATCAATTGTGACTGTTTCTTTTTTTGAAGAAGTGTGAGAGATTATGCACACCTATTTCACAAGTACCCAAACCTTCTAAAAAAGCATCCCTCTTCAGAACCTTGTTAACTGTACTCTGAAGTAATCCTGACTGCAGTGTGTGATTCCTGACATAATCCTCGTCAGTGAAGTGGTCTGAACATACATATGCATACTTCAGGACAGGTGGGTTTAAAAGTTTCATGGATGCTAACCACTGTTTTTGTCTAAATTTACTATTAGGAAATCTATGAAAGCTTTCTCCACTACCGTGTCTTTTTTTACAGCCAATTGCTGTACATGATTTCACCATTTTCTTGTTTGATATATACGTTTTTATGCAACTTGTGCAGAGAGCTCTTGTCAGGAGCAGGCTGCTGTTAGATACACTGCCCAGAGGTAGCTTGGAGACAGGATGTGATCCCTGCCACCCGATTGTGTCACAGCTGATAGCACTTGAAAAACATGGCTGCACCCAGTGGCTGGCAGAGGCTGTCTAGGAGGATGACAATACGCAAAAATCTCCCCTCACGGGATAACTGAGAGAAAAAGAATGGTAGCATCCTGTTCTTGAAGTGTATAACTTTCATATAAGCTGATATGTTTGTGAGCCTTTAGGGCCCCTTTAAGACTTTAAGAGCCACCATGTTTATTTGGTTAGTGTCATAGTGTGCTTGAAATAAATATTGATTGATCATTTTATTGTGGATGTGGCATGTGCAGGGCCAAGTAGTTTCTTTTTTTTTTTGACCATCATACTTGATAGGTAAATGTTAGAGCTGCACTCACCACTCACAAAGCTGAACTGGAAAATAAGTATTTCTTTGGAAAATTGGAACGTCCGTGAGCTCATGAGCTTACGAGTCAAACGGGTTGATCTCCCTCCGTGAGTGCAGCTCTAGTAAATGTAAAAAGTCTGCTACTGTGCTTTATTACATTTTGTGATTAATGTATCCTATTTTGGATAGTAACATTTATTTATGTACAACAGTGTATCTGTATTCATGAACATATGATGACATCTTTATGACTGGGGCATTTTAAAAATGCTGTTCAAAGTTATTTTCAGGTGTAACATAGTTTCAGCCAGACCACAGTCACCACACCACATGCTAGGAATTGCTTAACATGTTTACCTAGAAGACTCCTAGAGACCTGAGTGTCAGTGATAAATATATCTGTGATGAAAAGAACATTAATTTAGTAACATAATTATTAAATGAGAAATGTAGGAGGAATCACAAGTTGTGATTCACAAACATCGCTTGAGATTCATTTTGCAAAATCATACTTCTTAGTGGTTTATTGGTTTTCTCTCAATACTCTGACCAGTCTCCTTGACATTTGACCACTGGCTAGTCACTCTTTTATACCAAGAATGGCAGATGAGATGAATGTTGACCGAAGTCCATATGGTAGTTCCCTGAGCACCGAAACAAGGTGAATGTAGGCTATACAGTGGCTGAGAATGGGAGAAAATCAGGCTGTGGGCATTCCTCTCATTCCTAAGAGCAGGGACTGTGTAGAGCCTGCATTCTGATTCACAGATGCGGCAGGCTGGTGGACGGCTGCCTCTCGCTGCTGCTAAATGCTGGTGTGCTTGCCATCTGACTATTCATTGCTAGATCTAGGCGCAGCAGCGGGTCCGGGCAAGTGGTGAATCATGCTATAATGAATGTCTCAAGGGAGGAAGGTGGGACTTGCAATAGCATAGCCAGACCAATTACCTGAAACACTGCGCGGTGGAATTTGGAAATTTGTTTATTGTCACGTTTTCTGCCATGTAGAGACTTAGCAAGTTGTTTTGCCTGCATTGGAGGTGGTTAGCTGCAAATAACAACCAACCGTCAGGCAAAACCACAAAAGGAGAGAGAGACCTGTATGGAATGAGCTAGTATCCTAAACATTTCCTCAGATAGTAAATAGTTGGGGGGGGGGGGGGGGGGGGGAGGCACAGGCTGGCATCGGTGTGCTGTGGAGGCACATTGTTAAACCTGCGGTTGGTGGGCACTCATGGGAAAATTGATCCCCATGGGGAAACATGGTCGTGAATATGTTCACGGTTATAAGTGGATTGCCTGCTTGCCATGGCAAGTAAAAGATTTGTGGGGAAAGTAGAAAACACAACTCACTTGCTTAACATGGCATGTTGAAATCTAAAAACATATGTTATTGAATGAATGGTTATATGAAATACGCATATAAAACTGACCTGTAATTACCAAGACTTAGGCCTTTAAAAAAAAAGTTGTTTGTTTCCTGTAACTCTATCTTAAAAAAAAATCTTACCTACCTGCCTATCCTATTATTCTTTGGATCGTTACAGGAAACAAACTTTTTTTTTCTAGGCCTTATAGAAATTTTAAATGAATTATACCCTTTGATAATTTGTTAAATTTCAACATATATATATTTGACCAAGATTTAAAGTTTCCTGGGCTATTGTAACTTTTAATTGGGCAAAGTTTAGTATTTTCTTCCCCAGTATAGTGTAACAATCCTGAATTGTGTGTCAGTACATTGTTTAATGTATTGAATTTTTTGTTTTTCAGGAATGTGTTCTCAGTGGCATGCTGTCTGTGGAGGGGAAGAAGGTCCTCCACATGGACAGGAATAAGTACTATGGTGGAGAGTCTGCCTCAATCACGCCAATGGAAGACGTAAGTCCAACTTAGCATATGTTTTTTCTCAGTTAAGAGATCTTAACCCATTAATGCTTACAGTGGCCAAAAGCATCCTGACAATTTTGATGAAATCTTGCATGCAAAAGCAAAGTTAGGAAATATTTGATGGAAATATGTTATTCAGAACATCGCTTAGAACTCTCCTTCAAATATTTAATAAAATCATTATCAAACCAAAAAATATTGTCACAAGTATCATAGATCCAGACAACAGTTTCTGAAGGAACTTCTTAAGCATTTATGGGTTAATAAACCAAACACTTCTTTATCTCAATTAGGAAGTATACTCACTACACTTCTTATTCTTGACCAATTAATTATAGTCCCTCCAGAAATTGTTGTCTGGAACTATGATACTTTTGACAATATCTGGGTAATAAAAAATGATTTTACAAGGTATTTTACCGAATTTGCATTTGCCTCCAAGATTTCATCAAAATTGTCTGGCTGCTTTTGGCTGCTGTGAGCATTATTGGGTTTACAAGATTTAAAAAAGTAGAATGCACTTTTTCAATTATATGATCTGAATGAAACACAGTTACTCTTTTTCTCAATTTGATCACTTCCTAAATTTGAATTCCAATATCTTAATGAACCAGAATTACTAAATCTTTGAAATTGGGTAGTGAGGCTACAAATGCCTGGGGAGTAGTAGCCCCATTGGTATACTGAATCTTTGGAAATTCTTTGTATGAAACACATGTTAATCCCTTTCATGAGCTACAAATTTTAATGGAAACAGGTGGTTTGACTACTAAATCTTTGCAACTAGTAGCTGACTAGCTGTCCAGTCTTGTAGTATTTAGTGAACCAGACTTTAAATGAGAGAACAGATCGTTGCATGTTTTTAATTTTGGTAATTTATTGTCCAGCTATGGACATTACATTTTCTCATGTTATTTCTTTTCCAGTTCTATAGCAAATTTGGGCGCACTATGCCTGAGGGATTAGGACGTGGTCGTGACTGGAACGTTGACCTTATTCCAAAATTTCTCATGGCTAATGGTGAGCTGCTTTTCTTATTAGGCCTAAAAAGGGTGTTTGTTGACAACATTGAAAAGAATAAAAAAGGATTTTTTTTGTAAAATAGTTTTACCAGACTGAATTAAAAAGCTGGGTGTGTGGATTTACTAAAAACTACTGGAAAATGCCAGGTAAAACAATCCCTGATTATTTTAGTAGCATCTTAGTTATTGAAGGTAATCTAATGGCTGTATGATGCAGATTTCATTAAAGCTCAAGCCAACTTGCCAACTTCATATTAAAACGTGTTGGAAGTCTGGACTTTTTCAATGGGAGGTCACAATAACATTTTCTATCTTACCTTTCTTATTCATTTTTTTTTTCATATATACAAACCAAAGACTTGATTTATTGGATTTAGATACACTTGTGCTTGGGATAAAAAGATTGCAAAGAAAAGATAATTTTGATCATTGCTTTGACATATATTTGTTATCAATACTTTATCTATGACCCCTTTAGATGTTATTATAGCAATTATCACTGGTACGGTAGGTACTTAACCGTCATCACCTCTTGAATTTATTTTCTAAATAAGGTAAGAAACAACTATGACAAAGTGCTTGAGGATTGATTCTAAACTGTCGTTTTTGATTACCTAAAGAGGAGTTGTGTGCATCGTTTTCTAGAACCAGTGATGTTTTGGCATTTCAGGTCAACTAGTAAAAGTTCTTATAGGCACTGGAGTTACAAGATACCTGGAGTTCAAGTCTGTGGAGGGAAGCTATGTTTATAAGGCTGGTAAAATCCATAAGGTACCAGCTGATGAAAAGGAGGCTCTCTCATCGAGTAAGTATGTTTACACTAGTGTCTGCACAGTGTGCACACTGAATAGAACTTTTCTAGAAAATGACTTCGCTCAATAGAAATTTGTGGAAATGTACTGTAAATACAGAGGCGCCCAAGGAACATATTGGTCAACCTTTACCTTACAACTCAATTTTGGATGCTGTTATCATGTTTCAACAATCTGAGCGTGGCTGACCTGTATTTGTATTGAGTATATTTCCTGTTATCATTTAAAAGCCTTTCCTGACAAGCGCTTGGTTTTATAAATATCTTGACCCATTCCTGTCCTAATGTCTCCTTCACATGTGTGGTCTGGATCAATTATACTTATGAAATAACTTAAATAAACATACTTGGCCCTTAAGTATGATTAAATCAAAACCGAAAAAGCACATGAGTAATCCCTGGCCACCTATCTCAACAAACGACTTTCTATTGACACCCTGCATATACAAACAAAGCATGTTTTCATCATGATACCTATTTTTGGATTACCTCAATATAGAGTCAGTGTGAAACACATGCACCTGTTTTGTTCGAAAGTCCGATAATCATTGACTTATCTCTTCTTTTCTTTTTTAAATCTTTGCAGGCTTGATGGGCATGTTTGAAAAACGTAGGTTCCGCAACTTCTTGACATATGTTCAGGACTTTGATGAAAATGATCCAAAAACCTTTAAAAACATCAACCCAGACAAGGACACCGCTAAGGACCTGTATGGCAAGTTTGGTCTTGATACCAACACGCAGGACTTCACAGGACATGCCCTGGGTCTCCACCTCAATGATGAGTAAGTAGATCTATTTCCTGAGCTTTACTATAGAATTACTAGGTTAAATTTCGGATGTAGCAGGCAAGAATACAACTTGGATTCAAGGGCCCAGACGGTGCTCTGCTGTTCAAATTACAGGGTCTGACACTATGATTTCAGGCTAGGGGCCCGAATCATGTCTTTTGATTAAAATGAGCAGTCAAAAACAGGATTTCCGGTTATTACACAAACTATTTTGGGCCCCTAGTATGAAAAATCTAGGAGCACACGGCAAAATCTAGGGGCATATGCCAGTTATGCCCCTAGGCCCCTGGGAAAGTCGGACCCTGAATTACCCTCAGTACATGTATCTAAACATAAAACTCAGACAACTTTTTTTACTCAAACTCCGATAATAATTATGAGCAGCATGATTCTGAAATAGTTGGGTTACTTTCTGTTAGTAAAAGTTGCATTTAGTTACATGGGAGCTGCTTGCCATATTGTTTGATCTTTGCACTTCCATTGCTTGATGTCTCTCATTGGAGGCATTTGAGAAAATAACCACTGAATTGGGGTCAGTCAGTGGTTTTCTGTTGGTATTCTTGTTTCCTCCACTGTTAATAAATGGCTAATTACAATTCAGCCTTCATATGGGGGAAAATGACAATAATGGATAGTCAATACTTGTTTTCACGTTTCTAAAGTATGTAAGTTTGTATGTTACATGTATCTGTTGTTTGCCAAGTAATGATGCAAACATATTGATATTATTAATTGTTAGATTGCTGTTACAACAGTACTATTTCCTTTGTGTAATTTAAATGTTTCTTTTCTTTTAAAGGTACCTTGAGAAACCAGCAAAGGATTTAGTTAGTAGAACAAAGCTCTACAGTGAATCATTAGCCCGCTATGGAAAATCTCCCTATCTCTATCCTCTCTATGGATTAGGTGAATTGCCTCAAGGATTTGCCAGGTAAGATCTTAGAACATCCTTACCCCACTATGGTAAAAATCCCTCTCTTTCCACTCTAGGTGAGTTACCTCTAGTATTCGCAGGTTAGACCTTTGGATATCATTAGTCCAATGTGGAAAATCTCCCAATTGCTTTCCTCTTTATGGACTTGGTGAATTGTCTCAAGGATTTGCTCAGTAAGTCTGTTGGATATCATCAGCCAATTGTACCGTTCTTAGTCCACAGGGCCAGGATGGACCCTGGAGTTAACTAGGGGCGCAGGGAAAGGTGTACTTTACAACACTCAGACCTACGTCCTGAGGCAGTGTGGCCCAGTTGGTGTTGACAATGTCGGTCACGAAACAGTTGGGTAATTAGGGTGAGGGGATAAATGGGTAATTCTTTATTCTCTGAGCTGCTCATTATGTAAGCAGTAACACATCCAGCACAGTTTGGTAAAGAAATCTACCCATTTATCCCCTCACCCCTTAATTACCACAACTGTTGGCCACATTGTAAACACCCATTTGTGGCCCATGCTCAGGACGTTGGTATGAGTGTGGATGCAACTTTCTTTGACCTATCAGTAACACTGTGACTTATTGGTCGCTGAGGCATATTCTGGAGCAGCTGTTTGTGGGCCTCGTTGCCACCTCTAGTAGTACCCGTGAGTGGATCCCCAAGCCAGCACGATGAGTGGGCAAGGATTTTCAGAATCCTTAATAGACAACACTTGTCTTAATTCAACCAGAAGTGTTTATTTTATATGTGCCTCTCACCTTGGCAAATGGTGTGCACCAGGAGTAGCGGGGCCCTATTCCGACCCTGTGTCAATAAAAGGATTTCCTCTCTGTCATTTCCAAGTCCCAATTCAAGGGTAATAGAGCCTAAATGCTGGCTACCGGTCAGCAATTTCGATAATCCTCTCAGGATTTTGTCATACCCACTCTGGTGTAATAGATACTGTTGTAAAGATAGAACAGCGGAGTTAATGTGTTTTACATCACCGTCGCCATCATAGTCTTAGCCAGCAGGGCGTCTGGGTCCTAACCAGGGATCGAAATTAGAGGGTGCCAGGAGCCAAGGGCTCCCTTGAATTCTCCTGGGGCTCCCTCAAATTTCTGCAGGGAGCCCAAATATGTACTGATTTCTGTACGCAACAACTTAAGGTAGCTTTTGAAGAGGCAATTGGGCTCCTTGGAAAGAAAACTAAATTTCGAGCCCTGCTAACCCTCAAAAATTACCCCTTAGGACACCCAATTTGTTTGTGAGTAATTTCTTAAAATGTCATTATCTAACATATTGAATTTTTTTCACCCCAATGCAAATATCATGACATTGGATATTATGCCTTTTTTCAAGAAGTAGATACATGTCTATGGTTGTAATCTGAGTATATTGTGGTCTCCCTTGAGAAAAAGGACACCCAAAATTTAACGATTGACTATTTTGGGTTCCCACTTTCTAAATCCTGGCCAATACCCTGGCTGCCATTATAACCTATCCCAGTGAATTCACTAAAAGAAAAAAAAAGGACCAGAGCATTACATAAAACGACTGACAAAGGAAGTTCAGGAAAAACTTCCAAAATCAGAAGCTGGAAATGTCCCTCTTCTTTAAATTGAATTTTAGCTATTTTCCTAGATTAAATGTACTTTTTATTTTTGGACAGCCTGTTATGAGCATCTTGAAATAGTAACTCAAATGTATGTTTTCACATTTTGTAGGCTTAGCGCCATCTACGGAGGCACCTACATGCTGGACAAGCAGATTGAGGAAATAGTTATGGAAAATGGCAAAGTTGTTGGAGTGAAATCTGATGGTGAGGTGGCAAGATGCAAGATGCTGATTTGTGACCCAACCTATGTTCCAGATAGATGCAGAAAGGTTGGAGAGGTAAAACTACATTTATGATTTTTAACGGGAAACATGCTGTAAAAAAATAGAGAAAGCATTATTTTGGTAATAACCTAAGATCTCAAACATGAGTCGTTTGACTGGAGACGAGGAACATATAGTGAACTTATATACCATATTCATCGAAATGCCAAGTACCTGGAAAATATTGCTCCACATGGAGAAAGGGGGATACAGGAGACATTTATCCTAGGAAAAGTTATTACAAACATATTGGGTAGGTTTTCAATGTGCCAATTCCTTGCTGTTCTAATTTCAGGTTGTACGTGCTATCTGCATCCTTGACCACCCCATTCCAAACACGAATAACAGTCTTTCATCCCAGGTCATTATTCCACAAAATCAGGTTGGCAGAAAATCTGGTAAGTTAAACCTTTCATTTCTTATATTTAACACGTTTCACAGTTGCATATGATGCCTAATAAGCCTTTACAGTTATATCTTCAAATCAGTTCAATGATGAAATAAGATACTGTTTGCCTTCAGATCTTGTCACTTAAAAAGACGTGTAGAATATTTTATCTGCTATTTCAGGATACATTTCTAAATTTGCCTATTTTGCAGCATTTTGAGCCCATTCTTATTGTTTGTGATCATTTGTTTTTGC
Organism: Maea johnstoni; assembly: GCA_963942565.1. NCBI lineage: Eukaryota > Metazoa > Annelida > Polychaeta > Spionida > Magelonidae > Maea > Maea johnstoni. The sequence continues at coordinate 8,887,272 of OZ012687.1, read as the reverse complement.
GTGAATGGATTAGATTGAATATGACTTGTTAATTCAATCATAAATATGGCATTTTGCAAATTATCGCAGTATGTGATTTTTCTTTATATTGGCAACATTCTGATCCATTGCAGGGCTCAACATTAAGAAAAAACTTCATAAGCCCAGCAGGGCTAGTTACCGAAACTTTTACTAGCCCTGAAATATTTTTGCTAGCCCTGATATTAATGAGAACTCTTCTCAAACAGTGACCTCTGTTGATATCATAACCTCTGTTGATAACATGAAAAGAATACAGTTTATTGTGGTAAATTGAGGTAAATTATCATCCAGGTATGCAGAGCCAAAGGTGGGCTTCATAATTTCTAAGCGCTGATATTTTAATTCTATCTAGTCCCTCAGGGCTACTCACAGGTAGAATTTACTAGCCCTGACATTCAATAACTAGCCAGGGGCTATGGGGCTAGCCTTAACGTCGAGCCCTGCATTGACATGTTCCTGTATTCTTTTAAAAGACATTAAATGAAAGTTTCCATTTTGTTTTAATAATTTTACAAACTTTTTCAAGGAGAGTTTTAGTTGCGGTCTACTTAACTTTTCTCCTTCAAATATTTTCCTAACTATCCTTTTGCTTGTTAGATTTCATTAAGATAGTCAGGCTACTTTTTGCCTCAGTGAGCATTAATGGGTTGTTTATTTTTTCTTCCCTTATAGACATCTACGTATGCTGTGTGTCCTACACGCATCAAATAGCTGCGAAAAACTTTTTCCTGGTGCTGGTCAGCACAACTGTAGAGACTGCAAACCCTGAGGCTGAGCTTAAACCTGGACTGGATCTCCTGGGCACAATTAAGGATAAGTAAGTCTAACCCGCTTTCTATAATATTTAACCCATTTATGGCCCTGGAGATCTCTTGACATCGGGTAATGTCTCCTTTACCATTAGTTAGTAGATTCATGGGCTAGAAAAATTGAAAAGATATTGGTGACCTGGCCTTATGATGATTTTGTTAGCCTGGTAAGGCTATTACTCAAATGTACCTGTCAATTGAAAGCGGGTCGAAAGAAAACAGAGTGCAACCTAGTACCTGGTACCCATATAAGTCTAATGTCAGCAAGCTGCAGGAGAGACCCTCCCTCCACTGACAAAGGGTGAGACTGGCAGGGACTGCCCTTTGATGGTTTCATTTGGCCCCATGTTCTGGTCCTGGAAGAGCCTCTCCCAGATCTTATTTCACACTGGCCGCTACCTTCAGGGAGCACTGTATTTGTTCAATAACTTATATTGGAAGGCCAGCTTTAGTTTGCTATAAGTTTTATATGTGTGTATGTATGTATATATATATATATATATATATATATATATATATATATATATATATATATATATATATATATATATATATATATATATATATATATATATTATATTTGTTTGTTTATGAATATATATTTATTCATTCATATATGTGTATATATTTTTTTTTCATTTTCAGATTTGTTTCTGTCAATGATCTAATGGTACCAACAGATGATGGGCTCGAAAGTCAGGTAAGTAGTTCTATATACCTTTATGTTCCATTTATGCACCCCTCTATCTTAGGGGACAACCAAGAAAGGTTAAAATATATTTTTTAAAAGATCCGTCTAGTGTCCCAGTAATTTTTTGGTTTCAATAGCCAAAAAGAGTCGTTTACTTAGTGGATTACTTAGTGATTACTTCTACAATTAATGAGTTTCACAGAGTTTCAAGGCAGAACCTCAAAAGAGTGCATGGTCTTGGGGCCTGCAGGGTGTAAGCCATTAGGATGTCTTGGTGTCATTTTAGACACAAACCCTCAAAAAGCACACGTAAGGGCACCCAAAAATATTTTGTGAGAAATTCCTAACAATAAGAATTTCGAGCAAATAATTGAATGTTTTCACCCTGGCTTTGCATATAATAAATACGTGTATTTATTTTAGTGTATGAAATTGTCCATTTTTTCCTGGTCGATTAATCAGTAAAAAAAACGATCTATTGATTGATTATATTCTATGTTATGGGATCAAACATGCTAATGTCCCAATATAAAAACAAAGCAAAAATTGAATTAGGTGAGACTGAAAGATTGACTATGATGTTACTTGATAATATTCCTGTTTTGACTGGATGTTTTAAATTCTTTTCCAGATATTTGTGTCATCAAGTTATGATGCTACCACTCATTTTGAGACAACATGTAATGATGTTCTGGACATCTTTAAGCGGGCCGCTGGTAAAGAATTTGACTACGACAAGGTGAAAAAAGTAGATGACAATTGTGAATAATCTGGGTATACACTTATGAAGTGTTTGCAACCTGCACTTATGCAGCTCCTCAGATTCATTGTTCTTATGTGTATTATAAACCCACTGGCAACATACCATATCCAATGTACTTCATGGCAGATCTTTAAATTAATTGTATGGTACTAGTATATCATTGATGAACTCTGGATCAAGAAAGGAAAATATTGACTAAGCTTGTCGAAAGCTTTAGTTTTGTTCAGATCATCAAATACCTTCCTTTCTGAAGCTGAACTTGTTTTGTTAGTATAGCCTTGGCATGTCTCAGCAAGCATTCGAGGCTTTGTAGGGACTAGACGTGTATCTAGTGGTGCGCAAGAGGAGGGAGGTTGGGTAAAATTATTAGCACCACTTCACCATATCAGCGCTTTCACACAACTATTTATTGGTCTTGTTAATTGAGAAGTCTTCACGGAATCTAGATTGGCAGAAACTGGTTTGGTTGCGGCATGGCAGCAGAATGCTAAGGGATAAGAATTGACTCCACATTTACAGTGTAACAATAGCAGGATAACTTGCATTCAATAAAGTGTCATGTCTTCCTCTTCTGTTTAGCCAGCCATATGATAACATAAGAGGGAATTACTTTTTTCTACTCATTTTTTCTTTTGTTCTGCTGTCATTATCTAACCGGTAAATGGTATGATTGCAAGTAGACCAGCTGAAATCAGTGATCAACTGGCCTAGGTGAGTTTTGATGCACAGTGGTGAAACAAAGTTTGTCTTGAGCAATGAATCTGCAATCCAGCGTTGCATCTGCGACTCACTCCAATATATTACCATGAGATGTGGGGAGAAGTAATTACACTAGATCTAGATATTTGTATCCCTATTTCTCCAACATTGGATAATTGTCTGTTAATGTAAGCTTACTAAACATCCCCGGGAAGGTCTAGTGATTGTTCTGAGGATGTGTGGGGCTTTGACTGGTATTTTGCACTCAGTACCATATGTATGTATACCCTTATCTCAATCCCTAGTCACGATTAATAGCAACAACCATATGCATATATACGTAGTATGTCCATGCACATGGAAATCTACTGTATTATATAGAGAAAGAAAAGTGTAAGAGTAGTCTTCATATGCTACAAGCACAATTAAAGCGTTTTCAATATTGCAAGTTAAAGTACAATCATCAGTGGCCAAAATGCTCTGGTCAGAGATGATCTAGTTACCTCTTGGCCATAAGCTGGACATGGACATGCTGACTTTTAGTACTTGTATTTACTCTCTATGTACATGTAGGATAGCCTCGCTCCCCCTCGTTCGCACGCTCTCTCTCTGTCTCTCTCCCTCGCACTGTGAAGTGTTGAATGTAGCATGCCAATTAATGCCTCACTAGAGTACACTCTGTTTTCCAGTGTTCAGCCGTGACTACCAACTGGTCACAGGCCACTCTTACAATGATGATATAGGTGTTTCTTGTCTGAGTGTAGAATTTGGTGTATGGGAGATAATTCGTGAGAATTATGAATAATTACGAATTGATTTTTTTTTTCTCTTTATTGAGAATGCTTGGATGGAACCAAGATGGCTTATCATGATTCAAGATGATTTTTGACAATGGTGATGGAATGGATAATGTTTATGCTAATACATCTGCAAAGTATTTGATGTAGGATAGTCTTTAGGTACCAATATCTTCCCACTTGAATCATTCCGATGTTAATATTCATATACTCTGAGTTGGTTTACTCTAAAATCACCACATGGAAACCCAGTACCCCTGACTTAAGAGGTGGTTTAAGTGGGAAAAAGGTCCTCATAACCTCTAATATGTAGTAATCTGTACGTTTCAGGTGTCTTAATGTTGGAATTCCATTGTAATGTACATATTCTGTCCCATATGCCAAAAGCTTAGCACTATGCTATATCTGTATGGTCAAATGTCAAGTCATCCATGAATAAACTATGTAACTTAAAACTGAATGATTTGTTTTTTTATCCATGCATATATTATTATTGACCCTTTCATACCTGTAGCGCCCCAAAACAGCCTGACCATTGTGGTGACCTCTCTACAAAATTTGGACTTTTCAGAAATTACATGGAGGGGAAGTGTACTTCAGAACCCATCTTCAAATATTTTGTGAATTCATAATAAGCTATTTTCAAAGGTGAAAAAGGTCTAGATGAAATTTGTTTAGGAGGTTTGCAGATATGAATGGGTCAAAACACCAACGCTTTCCCTGAATGTACAATGTGGACTAAGTGGAAATTTAGATTTAAAAGATATTATAGAATATGAACTAGTGCACAGTGGTTAAGTTTCGTAAAAATATCCCTGCAATAATCAGACCTTACCTCTGGAGCATTAATGGGTTAAATAAAGCAGGAGTTTATCCAAGGACTGCTGTGTTAGACTTACCGGACTCATTCTACATTTTTAGGTAGTAAGTGCCAGGTACCTTTGTTTATCCTATTCATGCCAGTTCTGTATGGGATGGGTTCCTAAGTCCTTATAACAAAGAGGTAGATCTGCCTTATTGATTTTAGGCAAGGTTTAAAAAAGTGACAATTCATAGCAAGAAACTCAACATTTTGAATTGTAAAGGGGGAGTTAGTTGAACCCCTCAAACCACCTCTTTATCTGCAATTGTACCAGGATAGATAGGGAAGGGAATTAAACATCTTAACAAAAGGATATAATCAGAAGCAAAATTAGTATGTGAATGTGTGGGAGTACATTTATTGCCTTTATGATACACTATAATACATAACAGACACCACATATGATACAGAGAAAACTGTGCGATGACATTGACTATCAGGGCAAATGTGTCTACACTGCACAGGCAACACAACTCCATTATTGGCAGATCAAAAACGCAGGGAATTCTGTGAAATAAATGAATAAAACTTTGACATCACAATATCATTCATATATATAATTACACAAACACACACACATACAATTATTCAAAAATCCAGTGCTTGACCACTCCCAAATTAAATCAGTTTATGCCTTTCTGAAATGTCTACATTTCTGTTTTTCAATTATATTCATTTCAGTACCTATCTCTTGTTTTGTGACTTGAGCATGTGTCCCACATTCATGAATGAAGCTGAATGTATCATAGCTATGAAGTGAATGATAGCACAAACGTGCCTTATTTAAGTGTAATCAGTTCATGACCTGTCATGACAGTATTACCCAAAGGCAAAGGAATGTCTAGGACTATATTTAAAGTGTTTGTCTAACCAACCTACTGACATTTGTTTGAATTTCAAATATGGAGTTTGGCCTTGATGCAGTCTGAGATTGGTCACATGGGAAAATCACCTTAGGCCCAATCATAGGTGACACATTCACTGGCGAAACCTAAGGATAACACACAGATGCACTCTAAGGAATACATGAGCAGAACACACCACTAGCTGGCAGTGGTGCCGTCCTCCACTTCACTTCACATCAACTTTTTTGGTGCTCATGACTAATCTGGTCAAAACAAAATACTGTATTCCCCAATAAAGCGCACAGACCCCAAATTTTCAAGTGCTTGAACACTTTGTGCTATCAGTCCTTGGCACGCCATGACTCAAGCATAAGATTTGGCATAATGAAAGAGTGTGAATCGTTTATGCATGTAGAGCCCATAGATTGTTGCCACGATTGGCAGTACTTGGGGTGCGGCTAATCAGAGGATTGCCAATACCCCTTATAACAAGTTTTTTCCAAACTTGTCACATGCATGAGGGCTTATTTTGAGGAATACAGTAATGTAAAACGAAATGAAAATAACTGTGACATAAGCATATTTGTACCTATCTGATAGTACACATCCAAAACTTTCCAATAAATACCAACATAACAGATAACAAATGTCAAATATAAATATTTTGCGGTATTTTGCCTCAGCATAGGAAGGGTTTAGTGAGTCAGTTAACCCTTGGATTAAGAAAAGAATGGATATGTAACGAGAGACCAATTACTATATGCCCTATAGTTACATGCTGGCCTCATGCCAGGACTACCAGATAAGGCAGCAGGGCGAGGTCACGTGGGAACAAGGACCAATCAGGGCTCTTGCATCGATTACATTACAGAGAAACCTTATCTCCCACCTGCTGGGGGTGCCCAGAGCACCTATTAGCGACTAATAGTTGACACTGGTTGAGGCTAGCATGTTCAGGTTGACCGGCTGGTTTCTATTCCATGTGTCTGGTCTTCTAAGGTTAACCCTTCCACTGCTGAGGCAACTTTCGTCCTAAGCACAAGAACACAAAGTTTTTTGAAACCTATCTAAACCCTGTTAAAATGATTTTGCAAGATCTTTGTGTCCTTGTGCTTTTGATGAAAGTAGCCCAAGCATTTGGAAAGGTTACCTATCTTAAGTTAGAACTACTGCATATATCACAACAAACACAATATGTTTACCTCTGAAAAGCCAACCAACATTGATTTCCATTTGTTATTTAGAACAAATAACAGTGATTGCCCAAAAATGATAAAATACTTTTTTTACAAAGCTTAAAACATAATAAGGGGAAAATTAATCTGGAGAATTTTTATACAAGACTGCTTATCTTATTTTCATACAAAATAACCTGTTTTGTAATCCCCATTAAAAGCAAAGTTATATAATCATACACAAATATATACAAAAATCACTTTCTTGCACTCATAGGTAGAAGTTATAATCTAAATGTTTTATCAAAATCCAAACATGGTAAAAATGGAAACAAAAGTATCTCGAGATGCCTTGTCACTTGTGAGCCGCTGATGCTGTTGTAAGACCTTTCTTCCTGAAAAATAAAGGAAAGCTAATTTACCAATGTGAATGGTTCTCCATCATTAGCAACATCTTGGAGGGGTCTTTTATGAGTGTTTTTTTGACCTATTACACCTTTGTAAATAACATCGGGAATTAACCTTTAATTCACAAAATATTTGAAGGAACGTTGTTGTTTGTGTCTTTATGAAGATTTCTCATTCAAATGTTTTTCAAAATTCAGTTTTGTCAGAGTTATTGCTAATTAGTAGGTAGTCAGCACTTTTTTGGAGATACAGGCATGGAAGGGTTTACTGACTCTTAACCCTTTATTATGCTGAGACGACATTCGTCAAAGGCACAAGAAAACAGAATATTTAGAAAAGTCTTTAAAACCCAGTGATAATGGTATTCATTGGATAGCTCTCATTGAGTACTAACAGATGAGTAACCATTTGCCAGGGTTTCAGTCATTTTCAGTTACCTATCATTGTAGTAGAATCTTCAAAATCTTTGGTAATGTAATTCAGTACTGCTAACACAGTCAACAATATTTACAATTAGCTACAATGACTTTAAAAAAAAAAAGATATGTCTCTGGTATGAATTAACATATTCACACCTAGAATTTTACACAAAATATTGCCTGGATCTAAAATACCTTTGAAAATAACTTAAAACTATTTTGACAATGACTTCACAACATATTTGGAGGAGAATTGTTTATGGGGATCTTTATAGTTTTCCTCCAAAATATTCTCTGTTCATAAATATTTCACCAAAAAGTCAGGCAGTTTTGGGGAGCTAAAAGTATGAATGTGAGAAATGTTTTTGATATAAAGATACATACGCTTCTTTGCTAAAGACTTCTAACATCACTTTGTTAACTTCACCCCCTGCCGGATTAGGATCAAAGTCATCTACACCAAGTGTCAACAGAGCTGAAAAATAGAAAAAAAATGTTAAAACAAAACAGCTGACCATCTTCAGAGCATGGCATTAACGTTCCCTCTGAGCTTTGAAGGAGAATTTCTTTCACCAAATTGGGATTATTCCTAAATTTGACTTTATTACAGCAGCCAGAAGCTGCTCGAAAATTTTGGTGAAATCTTTCAGGCAAAAACATGATTAAGAAAATGATATCCATGAAGGTGAAATGTCAATCAAAAGACTACAAACAACTATCATTCAAATACCTGGTAAAAAATAATACTTGATTTCAAATTAATATTGCGTTAAGTATCAGAAATACAGACAACAATTAAGCTTGAATGGGTTAAATAGTGTTATATTGCCTAATTGAAATACCAAAATATTGAGCAAGGAAAGTGATTCCTAATTAGACTAGCCAGTGTTCGTGCCATTACTGCCATATAGTCCAAACAGTTTCTGGTACTGACAGTATGAGAAGATTTATGCGTAATCACTAATCAGTGCTGTCATTGATGAACAAAACACATAACATACCATTAATAAATAACTTATGGCAATATATTACAAAAAAATAAGAACAGTTGAAAATAATGCAAGGCAACTTAAAATTGGTCGACCTTCCTTAAAAGCCAAGTAGGTTTTTAAGTTAAATCGGTCCTTTGTTCTTTCACTCTCCCCTAAAATCTGAGGAATTCACCTTGTTTGTACTGTTCCAATGTGATGTATCCCCTCCCTGTTGGATCCAGCATTCCAAATATGGATTCAATATTGCTCTCGTCAAACAGACAGGGATAATCTAACTGTGTTGTTCTTGCCTTAACAAGCTTCTCAATAACCTCAACCAAAAACTGCTTTGGTTCCTCTGAAATGAAGAAAAAAGAAATCTTTCATATTAAGCAACAAGTAACATAGCATGTGACCTCCACTGTGTGAGGTTCTTGTATGGTGGTCTGAGTGGTCAGAGGCACAGAGGGGCTCTTTAAAGCTACTTTCAATCTGGTATCAAGAAAAAAAGTAATCTCTTATACTATAGTCTGTCTGACTTAAGTTTGGCAATCACTTTTTCCTTTTTTTTGTGACAAAAGTTCCAAAACGTTCGAGTTTGCTATCCAAACTTGGCAAACATCTTAGCTGAGAGAAGTAGACAGGGAGTGGGCGCTGGTCATGAATCATCAAATTTCGCTGCCTCTCACTATCTGACCTAGATAGCATAACAGCTCCCAGCCAGCCAGTCAACCAGCAGTGCACAGATCACGTGACCAATACAACCCCAGGCTACAGCGCGTAACTCAAGGCGCATATGCCGTAGAGGCTGGCATGCAGTACCTATGGTGTTGCGGTTCAAGGGGATGTATTTCTCTGATCTAAGGAGCAGAACTACGTGTTTTTATTAACATACTTTTTGTCTCAAATCCGCAAAATGTTGATTTTACTCATTAGATCCCATTGTAAAATTTGCCCATTGCCAACAATACAAATCTTGCGTGTTGGTATTGTTGGCAAATGGCAATTGTTGGCAATGGGCAAATTTTACTTTGGGACCTAATGAGCAAAATCAACATTTTTTTTTGTCACAAAAAAAAAATGGAAAAAGTGATTGCCAAACTTGAGTCAGACAGACTATAAACTTGGTTTGGTAAATGGGCTGTTTAGGTTTTGCTACTAAATATTTCTCTGGCCTCCTTAGGCCTAACTGTTAATGTTAAGGGACACTGGTAACACATCAAAAAGTTAAATGAAAGTGATAGGTTGATATATCTACTTGATGCAGTGAAGAACAACAAGGTATAACTGTCTGTCCTCACTTACAACTTGTCAGGAAAGTGTTTGGTTGGTTTGTGTTTTTAATTTCTTATCCAGTATTCGGGTATAAATACATAAGTATAGATTTGTACAAAATAAAATAGTGTGAATCTATATTTTTCGAAGTGTACCTGGTCGATGGTAAATCAATTGTGCTGTTAGGTTATCAAAAAGGTCTAAAATCCGATGCTCGCTTAGATACGTCGACGAATCTTGCATTCTTGGCCATTCCTCATTGACAGGTTCGGCAGCCATCTTTGTTGTTCTTGACGACAACTAAGCGGGGTCCGTTTTCCGAAGGGTGTTTGCGACTGACCTATTTTTGCACACGTCACTAACACATAGAAAAGGATACAGTTTAAAAATCGTGAAATTGAAAATTAGTAATACATGTTGATAAAATGTATTGAATATTTACAATAATACATTTTTCTAATAGAACTATAATCGGTATCCATTTCAATTATTTTATTAAGTTTATAAAAAACACACTTAAATTTACATGCGGGGTACCTCAAGGGTCCATTCTCGGGCCGCTCCTCTTCTTAATCTATGTCAATGACATGCAGAAGGCTGTCAATTGTAAACTTCTTTTATATGCGGATGATTCTTGTCTTTTAGTCTCTGGAAAGAATGTCCAGGACATTGAAAATACACTTTCGCATGAGTTACAAAATGTTAGCGATTGGCTTGTAGATAACAAATTATCCTTACATCTAGGGAAAACAGAATCTATCATTTTTGGCTCACACAAGAGACTAAAGAATAAGAAAGAGCTAAATGTGGTCTGTAATGGGGTCAAAATTGATAGCAAACCTAATGTGAATTACCTAGGCACAAAACTAGACCAGACTCTATCAGGTGAAACCACTGCGAATTCAGTGATAAGTAAATGTAACTCTAGGTTAAAGTTTCTCTATCGTAAGGCTAACTATTTTGACTTTACCACCAGACGTAACCTTGCCATGGCTCTTATTCAATGTCATTTTGATTATGCTTGCAGTGCCTGGTATGGTGGTCTCAAGTTGAAATTAAAGCAACGACTACAGATCTGTCAAAATAAAATGATTAGATATGTTTTGGGACTACATCCGAGATCTCATATCGGTTACAATGAATTTAAGATAGTCAATTGGCTGCCTGTAGAGAAAAGGGTCCAGCAATTAAATGTGAACCACATGTTCAAAATTTTTAATAACACTGCTCCATCTTATCTTTCTGAACAGTTTGAGCGTGTTCAACATCACTATCGAACAAGAGGGAGCAGCCATAATTTTATTGTTCCTGGGGTAAACTCAGCGGGGAGGTCTTCTTTCTCATTTGTCGGTGCCAAAAACTGGAACAATTTGCCTGGCCATATCAAACAATGCATAACAAAAGAGAATTTTAAACTAGAAGTAAAGAAATATTTTATGGAGTGTGTTGCAAATGAGGAAGAAGCCATATATTTATATTAAACTGTGATATAGTAAGCCACTGTTGCCAAATAGACATTGCTGTGATATGTGTCAGTCTTGCCTGTGATATATCATGCCCGGACCACTTTGGAAATAAGTGCAGGACACTTAAAGTGCTATCCGAGGTATATTTATGCCATGTATAACCTCTGACACTGTATTTATATTATTTTACCTTGTATTGTACATGTACATTTTTATACCTAAATAAAATCAATCAATCAATCAATCAATTGTACTCTAGAATATTTCAGAGGGCTTAATTGGAGATAAGGACCTGGCCTGAAGAGAATAGAGCATTCCCTTTTGGCTGCAAGTAGGGTATATCAGTCGATCCCTAATGAGATCCGTAAAGAAGGGTTGCGAGATCTGCACACATCCAGTCCGCATATTTGAAATAATTTCATACCTCACGATTATTTTTCATATCAAATAATTCCAAGTGCTACAGAACTAAATGTAGGAATATTTACGCCGAAATGATACTTTTCTGATCAGGGATACCTTCTCATGTCTTAAAATCTGACTTGAAAAGTGCACTATATAAAGCCATAGAGCTTTACGTGTCAACGAAAACCGTCAAAACCATAATCGTGTTCAAAAGCGAAAACACCAACTTCAAATGTATTTTATTTATTTTATTTATAATTTTGCTGGAAAGATATCGAAAATGATACTTTTATAACAGAATTTAGACGTTTGAATCATTAAAATGTGTAAATATTTAATTTTAGATACGCTGTATATTTTGTCTCGTGCGTTCGATTATTGCTGAGTTATCGCGTGAACTGTCATGGCGGCTTCCTTTGACAAGTGGTTGGAGAATTTTCTTTGATTGCAATTAATCACCACATTGGCCTATCAAAACGCTAATCAGGGAAAAGTGCACTTATAGAATGATTGATGACGGCATTTAGATAGACCAAGCCTAAATTTACCTGACACTATTCCAACCAAAAGCCCATCATGACGTTTCCACATTCCCACAAAACGATTGTTATTCTTGACCACAGTCCTTACTTCGCTGAATCAAGTAACCAGTCAATTGATTTTGACATTTTCAATAAATCCAGAGGTGTGCCTGGTATGATTCCTTTGGCTCCAATAACTAAATCATTGTGGACTTGCAACGTTGAGGCATCTCTCGAGTACTGCAGGATCGTATGGGACATATTTCCAACTAAGAAACTGGTGAGTAAAACTAAATGGTTATGTTGTACTTTACGACCTCAATTCTGGAACGTACCAGAATTGTTCAGAGAAGTTTACAATTCTGGTGATTCCGGTGTACCAGGATTCTTTCTTCTGGCAATTCTAGTATGCACCAGAATTGTTACTCAGGCAATTCTGGTACGTACCAGAATTGTTCGAGAATTTCTTACCTGCCTGCCGTCCGTCCGGCCTTCCTTCCTTAGACATATGAATTGAACCGACCTGATAGATTATATTCCTTTATTCCTGACATCCTAAATTCAATAAAGATAATATTTAGACTAAATGGATGTCAGGGAACAAGAATATGAACTTTATTTTTCGAAATAAATTTATTATGTTGTTGAAACGATCGTTTAAAAACAAGTGCAATTGAAATCACTTCGCACTTGTGTAGATCCGCCATTTTGAAAACGGCAGATTTTGCGGTCTCCTCGCCGCACTTTACACAATCCAAATAAATACTTCCCGTTGTTGGATTGTAATAAATATTATATTTCCCGAAAGCCAAGACACATATCTATCTACCAATGTCAATTTTGTATTTGTTTATTGGGCAAATAATATAATGGAGACATGATTCGAAATAGGTGCATTGCTTACGGCCAACGGATTTCGTACGTACCAGAATTGCTCCAACAATTCTAGAACATACCAGAATTGTTGGAACAATCCTGTCACTTGCAGTGTACCAGAATTGTTCTTTCCAGCAATTCTGGTACGTACCAGAATTGGACAATTCTGGTGCATACCAGAATTGAGGTCGTAAAGTACAACATGACCAACTAAATCAGGTGGTCAAACTTCACCTTAACTGGGGCCGACTCTAATACTCATTTTATATACTGAAGCTATTTGCTATTCGGCACATGCGGCAGGCCCATGACCATTTTCATAAACAATAGGCGGCATGTGCCGAATTACAAATAGAAGTCGCCCTTTGATGAAAGCTCGCGATGACCTCTCGCAAACTCGGCCAGATGGTCTTCACCATTTGATAAACAAACCTCAAAATTTTTTTGAACTACCGTTCCGTTAAATGTGATTTTACCAACACACAAAGTTAGCGTCACACATTGCTAGCTTATATTAGTCATCCTGGAGCAGTCAGGTATGAAGTAAGTTTGGCACCGACGGAGAAATTTGGGAAAGACGAATACTACCACAGCAGGGTATATGCGTTATCCCCGACTCTAATACCAAATAGCATCAGTATATAAAATGAGTATTAGAGTTGGCCCCGGTTAACTTCACCTTATCTTTGCATTTTTCCAAGTTTCTACATCTCATAAATTAAATAAATTCACGTGCAAGCATTCTGCTGGCAATTGTTGTCTGGATCCATGTTACTTTTGACAATAATTTAAGAATTAAGAGTGGGTTTACAAAATATTTGAATGAGAGTTATTAGTCTCCTGAACAAATCTTTTCCCATATATGCTTACACCTACAAGATCACAATATTGTCAGATTCACAGCCTGATCATTTTTGTATATACACAAGCAACTCAGGCATTGGTTGTAAATAACAAAAAGTGCTTAAATTAGGAAAAATTGCGGAGTCCCAACAATAGTACAATTCAACTTGTGTATAACTGTATATTCTCAATTTTTTCTTTGGAAATGCCTATAATGACCAGTATAGAATTTTACCTTGCCCTGTCTGGTAAGTCAGAAATGATTTCCAATTGCACACAGTGATTTTACTTGCTATGGCAAGCACATATTTCACTGCCTGGTTGAACTTTAAATCACTAAATATATATGCTTTCTGCCATGATTTCTTTCAGATACGGTTCATCACTAGCGATGTTAATGCAATCTCTCTGAACTCATGGTCACAGTCGGAGCAAACAATGAGTCATGTAAGTTTGATTATATTCCTTTTTAAGTTCATCTACATCCAGGGGGTTAACCAGGGTGTCGTGCCATCATTAGGACACACACACCCTGAAAAATCATGCTTTAAGCATCTTAATAATTTGGTAAGAAAAATGAATTTCTTAAAATATCATTTTAAACCAAATAATGAAATTTTTACCTCAATGTAAATGCATGCACATGACTCAAAAATATTATGTATTCTTACAATTGCTATAAATGTGAAGATATTATGGTGACCCTTGAACTATTAGAAGTTGTACTCAAAATATTTATGATGGCCCATTAGTGGCACCCACTTTTATAACCTTTGTTAAGAACCTGTCTTACATCTTTGACTGTTTGTAAAAAATTAAGCTGAAATCTTAAAATACATCAAGGCAGATTTCTCTTACAAAGAAAGGTTTAATCTTTGATTGGAGTTTTTCAATTATTTGCCTTGTTATATGCGAACTAGCGATGAGCATTTTAACCTACCGTATATCTGTTTTTTTTGGAGGTAATCTAATTTTGGCCTATTTTGGCTCTCCATCTTGAAGAGCCAAAATTAATAAAAGCCAAGAATGCATACCTTGAACACCCCGACTTCAACCCTGAGCTCAGGTTGTGTTGAGCTTAGTTTCTAGTGTGGACACCAGATGCCAGTCACTGCATGTAATGTGAGGTAATCTATTTAAAGTAACTAGTTGTCCACTGCAGTATTGTTATGCAAATTACAGTGTGCCACTGGCTTAGGTGGCATGCTTCATGATTACAATCAAAATCTCAGCAGCATGTTATCAGAGAAATACATCCCCTTGAACCGCAACGCCATAGGCACAGCATGCTAGCACCTAGGGTATGTGCGCCTCGGGTTACGCGGTGTAGCCTTGGTCACGTGATCTGATCTGTGCAATTAGCATGCAGCATCCTTTCTAGGTCAGATAGTTGCCAAGGAGATGGGAGGCAGCGACATTTGATGATGCATGGACAGTGCCCGGTCCCGGTCTACTCATCTCAGATGTTATGTATAGTTTGTTTAGAAAACACATGTACAGTTGTCTTTTGATCATACTCCCTTGCAAAATCCCTTTGTTTGTAATTACAAGGGGTGCCACTACCCACCTCCTGAGTTCTATTCACCATGGTAAACTTAATTAAAAGTTAACTACTTGATCAGGTACTCCCAATGTGTATGTAATAAGTGCATTTTACACAGTGAGAACTCATCAGGTATTTATGCCACTTTCCATTAGCTTTGCAGGTAAGCCTACCCCAATCAAATTGTAATTTAAACAAATTTCTGTACAGAGTTACTTTTAACAGATTGAACTAGAATACAGCGACAGACATTTTGTCATTTTAGGTAGTAAGATAATTTCAAAAGTGAGGTAATTTTGGCTCAGACCCTGGGAGAGCCAAAATTAATATGAGCCATAATTTCCTTACCCCCGTTTTGGCCCAAAAGAGCCAAAATTTCACAAAGCCAAAATAACCAGATATACGGTATTCATGCCTGTATTGCCCATAAATGTCCTTACTATTTTGGTGAGGTCTTATTGATAAGAGCATTTTTGAGGAAGTATTTAAATCAAGATTATTTTAGGTTTTGATCACAATTCCAGGTTAACATTATACTCCTCTGACTGTACATAATGTTTTCAGTTGACGCAGCGTCTTGCCCATGAGGGGGCTCCCAACCCTGACGAGGATGCAGATGACTGCAGCGTGATGCACGGTTTGGCCCTGGCCATCGAGGCATTGTGTACCCCCAGCCACACGCAGCACCAAGTGCGGACCTCCCTGACAGTGGAGGCCAGCAAGGTGGTCAACAGGGGCAGAATCATCTGCCTCACCTCAGTCAAAAGGTAAAATGATAGTTATAACTGTAGGCAGGGTCTTAGCCAGGATTTAGAAAATGGGTGCCCAAAATTGGCAATTGTAGACTTTCAGGGCGTCCTCTTTTTCAAGGGAGACCACAATGTAATCTGATTTCAACCATGAATATATATTTATTTATATAAATAAGGCATACTATCCTTATACAATTATATGGGAATTATATTCAGGTGAAAAAAAAATCAATTATATGCTACAAATCAACACTTAAAGAAATTCTTCAGCAAAAAAATTTGTGTCTCCTGAGAGGTGATTTCTGAGGGTTTGGGTGTCCAAAGGACGCCCAGAAGCCCTGCTGGCTACGACTATGACTGCAGGGCCTGCCCTGATGTCTGAGTGGTCAAAGGCATAGCCATTGATTGCTTGCTCTCTCACCACTGCCCAGGTTCGAAATCTAGCCAGAGAATGTGAGACATGGTCTTAGCCAGCAGGGCGTCTGGGTGCCTTTTTGGACACCCAAACCTTTTAAAAGAATCCTTCAGGACACCCAAATATTTTTTGTGTGGAACTCCTAAAAATCCCAATCTCAAGCTTATAATTGAATTTTTTCATATCCTTATGATTCCCATGACATTGTTTAATGATATCATGCCTTATTTTGATGAATGTATACATGTTTATGGTTGAAATATGAGTATATTGTGATCCCCCTTAAAAATTTGGACGCCCAAAATTTTTACAACTGCCAATTTTAGGCACCCAGTTTCTAAATCCTGGCTAAGACACTGATGTGAGAAAGTTGCCAGTGACTAGGGGTTAGGGAGCGTGTTTTGACAGGTTTTCGTCCAGTTTCGTTCTTGGACACCACTTACCACTGGCTTGTCACAAATTAGCCTATACATGTATATGGCAGAAAAAGTGTCGATACTCGAAATGATCTAAGAAAAATGTAAGTGTAAGCTTGTGAGTTAAATTGCAGGTGAGATCATTAGCTGTCCTCCCTCCATGAGTGCAGCCCTAAGCCCTATCACCTCACATATTTAAGTCAATATTTGCATGTTCCCCATTGAACTTGAAAACATGTATTTGATATACTGACATTACTGTTTTGTGTTTCAGTGATGCTCACATCACCATGTTGGAGGAGTGTGTGCAGGACGCCTTGGTGCAGCACAACAAACTAGCTGCCAGCACAGACAAGTAAGCTAGAGGTTTTTGGCTTGTATTGACATCTCTGAAATATTCAGTGTGCTTGCCCTTCACACTTTTCCAACCCACAACTGCTGCAGACAAGCAGTGATTAAATAAAACTGTAGCTTATAAGAAGAGCCTATTGCTCCCTTCAGGCCCCAACATCTAGAAGTGTGTGCCCTTGTGTTTTCCCATTTGACTTTTATTTTGACAATTGAATTTCTCTAAAACCTTTCTATATACAGACTGTCCTTATAGCCCAGTAGTTACAGCATTGCTCTTAAAGAGCTCACTGTCTCTCACCACCGCTAAAATTCCTGGGTTGGAATCAGCTTAAGGCATATGGAAAGTTGACATTGACTGGAGGGGGGGGGGAGCAATACCCGGCTGCCCTGCACGCCTATCTTAGGCCTGTTACTCATTCACTTATGTAAGCCATACCTGAGGATTGCTGAAGGACAGGTTTGGGTAAGGTATCATTTTGAACTTAAATCATAGTGTATTTGCCCTTTAAAAAGTGATATTCCTCGGCTATTCCAGTTTCCTCCACCACAAACAATTAGCTGGTTAGGCATAACTGTAATATGACAAAAAGTGACAAAAAATACCTACATTCTCTAAAAAGAAATTCCTACCTTTGTTTTTAGCTTGATGCCACCTTTTTCACTTTGAGCTAAAAAGTGATAATAGATGACATTTACCTACTAACTTCATATTTTCTTTCTAGCTTGATGCCAATTTTCCACTGCGAGCTCCACCTTGTTCATGTGACGCCTCTTGGCAACGAGTCCAGCATCCTCCACAAGGACCTGCATGATGTCTCCTCTCTCCTATCAAGTCAGGTCCACGTCACGCAGTCCGGCCGATACATGGCCGCAAAAATGGTCCAGATGGCGCAGAATCATTATGACCTGACCTCCACGGCCGTCACTGGTATTCCTATGAAGGTACGTTAGCCAGGACATGTTCAGTAACAGTAAAATATGATGTATACTGCCATAAAGTTTATTGAATGAATATTCACTAACTTGTGGTGTATGTAAACCGCAAGTCAACCACTTTTGTGCTACACACAAACCATGATATGTGGTTCTTATGTGGTGATTACATGACAGTGCCTAGGTTATGTGGCGGAAGCACAGATGTCACCCGTTGACATGGTTCTCACATGTACCACAGAACATAATCAGGCACTGACATAAGTGCTTGCCCTGGCAAGTGATATTTAAATAACAAGGGCTTTCGGACAAGTACATTTTAGTATGCTCTTGCCTGAATGGGCAAGCTGATTTTCTGAATGCTACACATTTTCATATAGAAAATGGCTCAAATACCCAGAAATATGAAAACAATGCAACAAAATTAAAAGAAAATGGTCTCCAATTCATTAAATCCATGATTAATAATACATGATATTCTAGCATATATTATAACTTATTTTTGGGAAGCCAAAAATTATAACTCCTTTTTTGGAAGACAAAATTATGTTGTGCTAGTAAAAATCATTAAGTACTTGCCGCCAGTTGCCGGGCATGGTTAGTTAATTCTGAAACTTATGTTGGTGCCTGATAATGGTTTAAGGCCTAAATTCAACTAAATCAGTTTATGGAGCATTAGCCAAAACTTTTTGCGGGGGTATTTTTTTGTTACCTCAAATTTATGACAAATTTAACATGTTTTGGTCTATGATGTTACAGTCCAGATATGTAAGTAGCACACGCATACTTTTCTGATAGAATTTTTTCCTCCTAATAAGGGCCACAATTTTCGCTCTTAATTTTAGAATAGACACATGTTCATGGTATTCACAAGGTTAAGATTGAATCTTTTTACTCTAAAATAGAAAAAATCATATCTCCAACTTAGGGAAGATTCTGAAAATATTTGAAAGAGAAATATTAGTCAGAACTTAACTAACAACTCTCCTTTAAATATTTTGAGTTTGGGATATTTATCATCAAATCATATTTCAAAATAATTCACTTAGCCACCCCCCCCCCCCCCTATTGCAGAGAGTTTTGTTTATCATACAAATTTTATCTTCTTTTCATTTACCAGGAAGAGCAGAATGCTAGTTCCTCTGCTAATTATGATGTGGAGTTGCTGCATCCAAAAGAGGCACACAGAGATCTCATCCGCGCTGGTACGTACAGAACAGTCTAGAATGTAAATTTTAACCCAAGTCACTGGCAACTTATTCACACGCTTTGTGCTGGATTCCATCCCAGGCTGTGGTGAGAGACATCAAGCAGTTAGTGGCAGGCCCACAAGACACTCAAAATTATCATATTTTGACATTTTCTGAATAAAAGATAAGTGGATAGCATTATAGCTACTTAGTCAAATAATTCACATAAAAACAGAAACTCAGTAAACTTTTAAAGTATTACTTATCAAATGGATCTTTTGAGCCAAAACTCCATACACTATCTTCTTAGAGATATAATCATCAAGCTTATGATGTCTATCAATTAACTGTTATTATTTATTGATTGGCCAGGTCTTTAGTATTAAGGCTTATGTTAACCTGTTTATGTTTAAGAGTTCCTCTTGAAATTTTTGTTTGGATTTATGCTACTTTTGATTACCGATATAATTTTGGAATTAATGATTTCGAAAAATATTTGAAGGCAAGTGGTTGATAATGTTCTGAATAAAGTACAACCTGGTGACAGTATTTTGAACCAATAGAAACACTTTTGCCATCCAATATTGCTATGCTTTAGGAATGATTGGCAATTGGCAGTGCAATGGGACATTCTTATTTCTTCATCTGTTCATTAATTTTGTTGTGAATTTCAGCCACAGATACAGAGGGTATGATGGTACAATCTAAGGACCTTGGATTTTTCACAGAGACAGTCACCCTCAAATGGTGTACACCCAAGTCAAATATAGTTGGTGAGTATTTGATTATTTCATCCCTTCAGTGGTCAATATATGCTAACTTGATAACATTTTCTTACAGAAAAAAACTCTTAGGAAAAGGTTTAAAGATTTAAAGAAGAAATGATGAAATTCAATAACAATTGCGTTTTAAATGTGTTTGGAATTTTGATCTACTATCTTTAACTTTGTCACAAATAGCATCCAGGACCATCCCTTAATCTATCCAAAACTGCACACGCCAGTTCCATGGTGAACATAGTACTTTCATGATTTTGAACCTTGTTGTTGATGCTGACAACATCCTTATTGTTTTTTTGTTTTTTTCAGAAATGCATCACTGCACTGGTTGTTTCCGTATCAGTCCCGTAGACGTGAACAGTCGACCATCATCTTGTCTTACCAACTTCTTGCTCAGTGGTAGGTTTTCTGACCAAGGATTTCCCCATCCTCATTTTGTTTCATTTAAGGCCTAGAAAGAAATATTGTTTGCTTCGTCTAACGGTTTAAAAAAATAGGGTAGGTAGGTCAGAAATGTATTTTGTTGATTAGGAGTTGGAAGGGCAGAAAAAACTTAAGGATAGGGATTTTGTTTGAGTAAAAACGTGTTAGGTGAGGGTTACAGGAAACAAACAACTTTTTTAGGCCTAACAGGAAATGTATTTATTGTTGCATGAATGTATGAAAGTAATGTTTGCTGTTTATTTCCCCCCAATGTTTACCTCAGTTTAACCATCCTCTAATTGCTGCTGAGGATTAGTGTTTAAAGATATTAGGGTCCCCCATTTTACATGCTGGTGGCTATCCTCTGACCCCAATCCTCTAGAGGTTTCTGTCAATGGGGAACACTGGAATACATGTGAGTTAGCAGACTATTTTCAAGATCTAGAAGTCGCAAATATTCCAGAGTAGAACACTGATTAGCAGGGGTTCCTTGTAACACAGGGTCTCAAGTTGGAAATTGTCACTTGTTTTAAAGAATGAAAAGGCACAGCACATGCCTGCAGACAGAATAAATATTTGCATAATCATTTCAAATCATCTCTTTGAACTGTTTAGTTGATTGTATTTTTCTCTCAAGAGAACATACTTATTGATACAGTCTTGTAGGATAGCATATTACTAGGAAATCCTTATTACTTAGAATACTTCATGCCTGTAGAGCCTCAGAACACCCAGACAGTTCTGGATACGTTTTTCCAAAAAGTAACATGTACAAAATATTTGAAATAGAATGTTAACCAGAACCCATGATTCTCCTCCAAATATTTTGCTAATGAATTTTCCTTTTCCAAAATCATTTCCTTAAGTACTGTAGTGTTTAAACAGAACTCTTTCAGCATGATTTAGTTAACCCTTATGCTACTGGTGGCTAATTGGACCAATACAAAATGATGCAAAAGCCTGAAAAATGACAAACCCTGGCACACGGGTACTCATCTGCGTATGAAATATATCATTTGCAGGCCGGGCTGTCATGCTTGAACAGCCTCGTAAGACTGGGTCCAAGATCATCTCCCACATGTTGGCAAGTCATGGAGGAGAGATCTACATCCACAACCTGTCCTGTAGCAGATCCAACCTCGAGGATCCCCCGTCAATCAGCGAGGGCTGCGGAGGGCGAGTCACTGATTACAGAATCACAGTAAGGCACCTTTCCTACTTTCTGCTGCTGCTGCTGCTACTGCTACTACTACTGCTGCTGCTGCTGCCACTGCCACTACTACTATTACTGCCACCAGCCCACCACTATCACTACTAATATCACTACTAGTATGACTACTGCTACTGCTACTGCTGATGCTGATGCTGATGCTGCTGCTGCTGCTGCTACTACTACTACTACTACTACTACTACTACTACTACTACTACTACTACTACTACTACTTCTACTACTACTACTACTACTACTACTGTATAACTGGTTAATTTGGCGTGGTCTTTAATTTGACGGTTTTTGGTGAATGCCCATCAACGCCAAATTAAAGATTAAATAAAAATATAGTTTTAGTGTCTTTTAGGGCCGCTGGGGGAGCTGCGGTTTGCAGCATATCGTGAATTTCACCCCGTGGTGGTTGCGGCTGAAACATAGAAAGATCGATGCAATAACTTCACAAAAACATTATGATATGATACATTAGTAACTTATGAATAAGTTACCAAGATATCATTTTATAATTCGCATACTTACCTGTCCAATTTTGAGGAAACCCCAGCCAAGTTATGGAGTGATTGATCGTATCAGACGAAAATCAAGATGGCTGCCAACTGCTTATATCACAATCGTACAATAGAAAGGGAGACGGCTGTTCCGATGTAAACATTTGATCAATTATCAACATACATATTTGTGTATGATGGTAGTTATCGGAATGAGATAAATTTTGAAAAATAAATGGAATTGGTAACCAATTATACACTACTACTACTACTACTACTACTACTACTACTACTACTACTACTACTACTACTACTACTACTACTACTACACTCACCACTTCTACAACCACCACTACCATTTATCCATTAAATGAAAAATAATTCACCATCCTCTTAATGAGATGTTTTGGCTGGTTTTCTTACCATTTTTGTGATTTTATGTATTTTAGGATTTTGGAGAGTTCATGAAGGAGTGCCGATTAGCTCCTAAAGAAGAAGGGGAAAGTGAAGTAGCTTTAACAAGAGGTACAACACTTTATGCTTTTGTAATTTTATTTCATTATTGCTGTTTAAGATCTAACTGTGCTTAGTGGGCAGAGAACGAAATTAAACAATTCATGACTGGAGATCTTCTTGATAACATTGGAAAACATCCACAAGATTCAAAAGTGAATTTTGGATTGGGTTCAAATCAACTTCCTACCTCAAATATTTTGTGTTTAATACCTTGGTCATCTACAAGCATGCTAGAGTTGAGACGATATCGTACTGAATCTTTGTATGTGTTGTAGCATTTAAGATCTATAATACCGGTACTGCTTAACTATAAAATTGACTTAACTGCTACCTGGACGTCTTTGCACAGGGGTAGTTTACTATCTATTAGCAACATTGTGAAGTTGACAGTGCTATTTTTAATAAAATAAGGTTCCTGGAAGGTAGTTAGTAATGATTGAAATATCTTTAAGATAATGTATTTTTTGAGAAAATCACTATGGTTACGTAACAATATGTGTGTCTTTTCTGTTGCAGCTAAATCCCACCTGGAGAAGATGACGAGAATATGGCCCATGGTGATAGGAGAGTCAATCATCTTCAATATATTATCAGTAAGACACACATATTTAAATGAAATCGGGAACCGACAGTAGTAGAGGCCCTACATTTAGACACCCCTGCTTAATTAAAAAACAAAGCTTATTTATAATTACGAAAAGAGCTAAGTTGGTGGATGGCCCAAGAGCCAAATAATCTAGACATGGACCTGTAACAGCCAAAGGTTCCCTGGTTCAAACTGGGCTCAAGGCATGTTAAAAGTTACCATTAGGAACTAACTAGTCATGATTTAGTATTTACTTAATACATATCCTATTATTCATTTATGTTATAGATCTATTGTAGGGATATACAAATTGGACCCCACCTTTTACACATCTGTCCATATCAATTTCAGTTTGAGTAGGATATTCTTCAATTTGCATACAATTTAGTAGATTTCGTTCACTTGTCTTTCAATCTTAATATGCAAACATTAGACCGTACTTACCTGCCGAGTGCATTTATGATTATTTTATATGCGTCAAATTAACACGATATACAGTAGCTACAGTCAATTTGTATTTTTTTCAGTTAGAAACAATTTAAGTTAGAAACAATTAAAGCCGAGTCATTAACTCATTATTTAATCAAGCCTTTTGACATTGTTTCAGCATATTGATCCCATCCCGTCATTGATAGTGAAGGGACACCTAGATGAAGATGAGGTGCTGGAGTGCAAAAAGGCCATCTACCATGTGGTTGGGATGGAGAGCAGGAATGAACCGTTACCAGTAGCAGCTGTCGGATCTAGAGGAAAAGGTCCTAAAAGGTAGGCCAGCTGTCTTAGAGTATGCAGTAAATTTTTAGTAGGAAAACACCTATCTTTGATATCAGTTGTTCTTTTCTCTCTGAACTCGTACATGACTGGAGAACTCCAGTGTTATCTTAACCCATCCAATGCTCACAGCGGCAAAAAAAAGCATGACAATTTTGATGAAATTTTTGATGCTAAAGCATAGTTGGGAATATATTAGAAGGTGAAACTTTTGATTAGGACTCTACCAAAAACTTTCTATCAAATATTTTGTCGAATCAATTTCAATTCCAAAATTATTGTGGAAAGTATTATTGATCCAGACAACACTATTGAGAGGAACCTTTAAGCATTAATGGGATACGATAATTTGGATATCAAGTATATCTTCACAAAATATTTGAAGGAGAGTTGTGGGTTGAATCAATTAAATGTAGCAATTATACCTAGAACCAATTTGGTATTTTCTCACTAGAAGAGCAGTTACAGCGAAACAAACAGCTCCTTCAAATACTTTACAAATTTATGTTCTCACTGGGTACTCCCATTTCCTTTATCATTAATCACTTGCTAGTCATGACTTTGCCATACTGGGGCAGAAAACGAGATGATAAAAACATGCACCATAAACAGCTGTCCACTGACTATTCTTCATAAGGCGCTTTTGAACATTATAGGTGGAAAGGGCGCTATATCAAATATCAATTATTATTACTATTGTTGTTATCATTTCTATTATTATTATTATTATTATTATCTTTTATTATTATTATCATTATTAATTTTTTTAGTAGTATTATTTTTAATCCAAGCAATTTCCTGTCATCTTTTTCTGACTTGCTGCAGAGAGGAGCAGTACAAGCAGATGTGGTCGGAGCTGGAGCAGCTGGTGCGTGCTCACGTCGACAACTCTGAGGACCACCAGAAGATCCTCGAGTGCATCCTTGAGTGCCGGCAACCCGACAGCAGCAGCGGGAAGGCCGGCGGGTCACCAACGAAGAGAAGTGCCTCTCAAGCAGCAGTGGTCAAGGAGGAGAAGATGGACACCAGTGACCCAGACAGTGCTTGGGCCGAAATAAACAAGTAAGGGATATTTATTCATGATATATGTGTGTGTGTATATATACATATATATACATATATATATATATATATATATATATATATATATATATATATATATATATATATATATATATATATATATATATATATATATATATATATATATAAATATATATATATATATATATATATATATATATATATTTATATATATATATATATATATATATATATATATACTGTATACTGTGTTAATATTGCACATATAAAATAATGCGCTCAGCAGACAGCTGCCTTTGATGCGCAGTTTAAGTTTTGCGCACTGATAAGCTCCCACTCTGTTCAAGTTCCGATCTACTCAGCTAATGGGAAGGGTGGTGTTGCTACTTGAAAAGGGGTCAGGCCCTAATAATTGAGGATGCTAGATGCTGCTGACAAAGCAGGAAAGCGCAATCTTTACCTAATCTTGTTTTGCAGCACTAGCCTCAAGCTTTGATATACTAGTTGTAATCAATATTTGTGATTAGCAGTTTGATCACACGCGAGTGCGCAAGACGATTAAATTGTAATTGTACTTTGTAACAGTAGAGGCCTCAGGGCTCAAAATTAGGGGGTGCCGGGAGCCGAGGGCTCCCTTGAATGCTCCTGCGGCTCCCTCAAATTTCTGCAGGGAGCCCAAATGTGTACTGTTTGACATATAGAACACTTATATGAAGCTTATGAAGATGCAATTGGGCTCCCTGGAAAAAATCTTAATTTCGAGCCCTGGGCCGCCAATGTTTTTTATGTTGAATGACAAGCATCTGAGCGTGTTGAATGATGCTAGCATAGGAATTGTATGTCCAAGTAATGGTGCGCAGTTTAATTAATGCAGACTCCATGGGTGCGCAAAGTACGCATTAATTTTAACTGCCGCAATATTAACAAGGTATACAGTATATATATATATATATATATATATATATATATATATATATATATATATATATATATATATATATATATATATATATATATATATATATATATATATACACACACAGCATTTGTATTGTAATGAAATAATTTAATTAAATGTTTAAAATTGACTCTTTGATGAAAAGAAAATTGTAGATGGAAGCAATTGATGTGTATGATTTACAAGTTTTCAAATGACACTCAGATATTTGTCTGACAAAGGCCCTGTTGCTCATGTTCATAGAAGGCCCATGTATATCACATTTATTCGAAGTGCAAGAATCTTTTTGTTTAAGTAGAACAATATTTTATGATTAAGCATCATCAAATTATTTCTACAACAGCATTCCTAACTTCTACAAGACATGTTTTTCATACAGGTAATGACCATAGTATTTTCTGTTTTCTTTATTCTTATTCTTCTTTCTTAAACACATCGTAAGACATGAATAAGTGCTGTGTTTCAAATACTGGCTGATAAATTAAGTCAGTGACACTAATTTTCTCTGGTTTTCTTCATCTTCTAGGTTCCAGCGTATGACAGAGAGAGACCGGTCAGATCTGAACATAAAGTCTGAAATTAAAACTATTGATTCCCCACCAGCCAAGAGATTAAAATCTACCAATGAGCAAACACTGGGAAAATCTGCAGGTAGGCACATATATTTGGCATTTAGAGTTTTGTTTTATTGTCACTTTTTTGCTATATTGAGGCTAAAATATGTCTAGCCAGCTGACTATGGTGGAGGAGCTCGGGTTCAAATCCCTGCCCGGGCATGTGAGAAAGTTGCTAGCGATTTGGAGGATTTATGTTATTATATTGTTTGATACTTTGTACCGGGTTGTTTTGCTAGTTCATGTCACAAACTTGGGGATATTTGTTATTATATTTCAAGGTAATTTATAAATGTATTTTTTTCGTTATTTATATCTCAGCCTTGCTATTATATTGTATTTCATTCATTGTCTGCAGTGTTTTATACAGGGTTGTTTTGCTATTTCAGGTCGCAGACACTAGGGTGTATATATTTGTATGGCATTGTATTTATTTACTGTGATACTTTTTACTGGGTTGCTAGCTGATATTTCATATCTTATCTCATACTTATCAGGGTTCAAATAATCTATGTTCATCATACTTCATTAAATTTGCTATTTGCAATACTTAATGCAGGGTTGATTTGTTATTTCAGGTCCGCAGTCATTGCTGAGCATGTGGACCAACCGAATCAAGTCTGTCCACTCTCTGAGACATGCAGAGTTTGCTGGGCGCCTCGAAAGCTCAGGAACGATTGCTGAACTTTACCCCCATCTCAAGGAAAAAGAAATGTAAGGAAGAAATGATTATTATTCCTCATTTCCATTATTGGAATAAGTTTCAGGAAATTGGGGTTAAGCTGTTTACCCAGGTACTCCAGTACTGTGAGTGAGAATTTTTTTAGACACAATATGGCTGCCATTTTGCAGAAAAAGTGAGAATGAATGAAGTTTTGATTTCCATAGCTGTTAAACCTATGCATCATTCATTAAGGATTATTATGATGAAGGAAATGCTAATACATTTTATTGTCAATATTCTGTTTTTTATTTTCAGTGAAATAAAGAGTGAAAGCAACACATCATCAAATATGCCGCCCCCACAGGACAATAACAAACCAAGCGGACACATTCCCAAACGACACGTAATACGCAAAGAGCCTTTCAACAGACAGTTACAGCAAAGCAAAATGTGAACGAAAAGAGCAATACATATATACAGTCAACATGCTTGGAGAGACCTCTGGAGGGAAGACATGACAGTGGCCTTTGTAGCCAGGTGGTCTCTCTTGACCCATACACATCTGGACTGGAGTGCACACATCATCTGACATTTTGAGTGTGACTGATGAAAAAGAAAAATATTAGAATTTTTTTAAGAGAAATTGTGAAACCAAATCGTACCTTAAACTTTCAGTCAAATATCAGCCAAAGTATTGCTTCATTATTAAGATATTTGTAAATGTGTCAGACCATGTGTATGCTCCAGCTTTAAAAAAACATAACCCTTTTATACCTGGATATCTTCTTGAAATGTGACATCTGGACCTTTGATAGGTTAAAAATACTTTAGCAATGATTATACACAACATTTAGAGGAGAATTGTGGGCTGGATTCAGATCATCAATACTCCTTCAAATATTGTTAGAAAAATGCTCAATAGTCCTAGAGACATTGCCTCAATTATCATGATGTTTTTTGAGCATTTCAGACAGATATTTTACATTTTTCAACTGGCAGTACATGTTTACACAGTTTGCTTATTTTCTATGGTACATAGAAATTACATATACATTTCATTTTGGTATGTCATTTATGCATACTGTTTCCATTTTGAGAAAAACATGGAACCTCATTCTTTGATACTGTGCAAATGATAATGTGAATAATGATTGTGTAGAAAGTATGTTGTCTGTTGAGATTCTATCACCTTTCTGCTGAGGAAAATTGGTAGCCATTTGTATAATTGTAAAATAATGCAAAGCATAAGTTTTTTTCATTTTTAAGAAAAAATAAAATTTACATAAAATGAGAGGTGTATATTTTTGTATATAGAGCATGTCTCACTTGAGAAAAGGAAAGAGGAACCAGAATCTTGCCATGACCCTTCAAAAAATTGGATTCTGCAATGATGAAAAAGCACTAGAGATGTACTAGTTAGTGGATGAGGGTTACATTCCAATAATAATTGATGCATAAAACTTCTGTTACCTGACAAACTCTAAATCATTTTCATGAAGGTGACAATCAAACGCATACTAATACAGGCAAAATTATTCTATTTTTTTCACAAAACGCAAAGAATTTGGCAAGATACATTTAAACTAATCACCTTTTCAGTGCCAATCACTATGGAATGATGCATGGATGTCAGAGTGCAGTTGTTCTCTCTCAGGTGTCACATGACTGCTCTATTGGCCCAAAGTCATCCTTAATAATTAATTATTTTTATATTCACTTATACCTGTAATTATTCAACTACTACTTCTACTACTACTACAACTACTTAACATTTCAAAGGCCCTACTTGAAATTGTAAATATGTATAATTTACAACTTGTGTGGTGTATGATAAATTATTCTGTTGTAGTGGGTTTTAACCAAATTTCAAAATTATCAAATGATTATTGAATATCCTAATATGGCTAACCCCTGGAGTTTTTATTAACCTAGTTTGGTGCACAGGAGATGGAATCTGCATGCCAAGCGCCAAGGGCTTTGTCACACTCTCATTAGTCTAGGCAAACACAAGTGTGTCCTTAAACCTCCCAATGCTGAGGCTACTTTCGTCTAAAGAACAAAGACGCAAATATTTTTGAAAAACATCTAAACCATGTCATGTTGATATTCATTGCATGACTCTGGCACATTGGCACTCATCTGATAGTACTCAACGGGAGCTTTCAAATGAATACCAACATGGCAGGGTTCAGACAGTTTTTTTTAAGTATGTTTGTGGCCGTGTGTCTTCTTCAAAAGTAGCCTCAGCATTGAAAGGGTTAAAGCCAAATACAGTCCTTAGAAACCCTGGCAAGCATGCTCATCTAATACTACTGAGCAAGAGCTTTGAAATGAATACTAACATGACAGGGTGTAGTTTCAAGTAAGTTTGTGTTCTTGTGCCTTAGACAAAAGTAGCCTCAGCATTGAAAGGGTTAAAGCCTAATGCATTACATGATCACCCAGTAAGACCTGCTGGGGACTCGTCTGATCTGTAAACTAGTGTCACCACTGACCGCTCTGAGAGGCTGGGGAATTGGAAAACCTTGTCATCTATCTTCACACAAAATGTCTTCTTCTCATCTTCGCTTTTGTTCAGGACCACAATGATGATCGATTCATCCAGGTTCTTGAATGCCACTGACTCCAGTTCCTCAAGGGGGTGGGTTGAGGATTCTATTCGCACCGCCCCTTGTTTCACGAACTTGCTGAAGTGTCCTATGGTGTAGAACTCAGGCTCTTTGTCAAACTGACCATCTGGATGGATGGTCAGTACCCCACGGCAGTTTTTGGCTCCACCCACATCTACTGATGGACCGTGATCAGGGTCCAATGCAAGGTTCCATAGAAGGACTGTGCGCGCCCAGACCCGAGATTGACCAATGAAAAGATTGGACATATTCCAGGTGAGAACGCTGCCGAAGATTACATCCCAGTCTCCCCCGCTGCATTCAGTGAAATAGATATCCTTATCAGGGAATTCCTCATGTACCTTAAAGGGGGTATCCGGGTTGCCGGCATAGCCATGAAACGCCGTACCTGAGATGAAACGATTAGCATCGGGGTCACTCAGTACACATATAGGGTAACCATAGTCATCCCAATTATGGTCGTAGATGACTATCTGGGTTTTGACATGATTTGCCTCAAACTCAGGACCTAGGTATTTCTTGATGAAATCTGTTTGCTCAGCAACTGTCATCTTCATTGTAGGGTAGGTTGAATCCACATACTCTGGTTCGTTCTGTACTGTTATGGCGTCAATGTCAATACCCTCACGTGCGTATGCCTCAATGAATTTTACAAAATATTTTGCATATGCTTTAAGGTACTTGGGAAATGATTTAAGCTGGGAACCAAACAGAGTTCTTTTTTCCTTCAGCCAAGCCGGTGCAGTCCAAGGGCTTGCGATGATTTTTAAATCCGGATTTCTTTCCAGAATTCCTTTCAGCACAGGGATGATAAAAGCCTTATCTCTCCTGATACTGAACTCGCGTAGTTCAAAATCAAGGCTCGGCGACTCCACATCATCATAGGTATAGGGTGGCACCCCCTGGAAATCAGTACAACCCATTGGCAAGCGAATGTAGCTTACCCCAATCCCAGAATTGGAGAAAAGGGCATCCAGAATCTCGTCCTTTCTGGGACACCTGTGAATGAGGTAAGCGGAGGAGTTGGTGAGAGCTGCGCCGTAACCCTTGACAACCTGGAAGGTCTGTGATTGGTCGACGGTGATGGTGAGGTCGGAGGACGGGGGAGAGGTTTTGGCCGGGAGAGGAGGTTGAAGGTCAAGGAGGTGTTTTTGGTCACCAGTCGTCAGCCAAACCTGCAGTGTGCAAGACATGTCCCAACTGGAAAAAATCAAGAAACAAAATCAGACATGCTTACAGCTTAATTAGACATCCACTACCAAAAAAAGCTAGATCATAAGTATGGTGGGGCCAGCCCTGATAGTTTGATGGTCTTAAAGGAAGGCTTTGGTTTCATACAAAAACTTGTTTGAACTACCTTTATACTACACATAATCACTTCCTGATTGCATTTCCATTCTCCCATGCTAATTTTGGCCTAAACAGCAATTTGTGTATTAAGCCCCTTCCTGCTGGTGTATAGCAACAGGTCCCATAGCAACCCCAGCAGGAGGTGCAGAGGACCTGCAGCATACAGTGAGTGTATTCAGCACCCTCACTGGCACTCAAGGTCAAGGTCACAGTCTGTCATGCCATATATGTCATCAGGTGGAATATGGTATGCCCCCTAACCCGAACCCCTATGTTTATTTTGTGTTTACACATCCCATTCGCTAGGCTTTTTGTTGGCATTACCCCCACTGGCACCCGCAGTGATTTTTCTAGCAGCGCGTTCCGCCCCCCCCCCCCCCCCCCCCCCGCCGTGTTTATGTTTACAAGAATAATTACAAAAACATTTTTTGACTTGATGAACTAGTACATTCATCGGGAAATTTGACTTGGCGTTCGTTAGTCTTCTGGAGGCATATAGAATGAAGAATGTCTTTTTCCAACTTTTCAAATACTGCAGTTGTCTTTCTCTTTTTTTATGCCGGTCCCGGATGCCGGTGTTCATCCGTATGAAAATACTTGTGTAAAGTCTATTAGCAAAGCTAATTTAATCGTTCATTTTCAAGATTTTTGTCATTTTCGCCATAAATTGACGATATTAGTCAATTCTCATTATTCATAATACAATACAATACCTGTTTGGTTGAGCAGTCTGTGTCTGTTGTATGGTATCCATAGTAACATACGCTAATAGTGATAGGAAATAGTTCCCGGAGTCTGCCTGGATAGGAAAACCAGTTTTAAATGAAGCGCAAATATCAGCGCGGGGAGAGCCATTGGATTTAATATGCCACAATGAAGTAGCACATTCATTCTGCAAACAGTAGGACGTAGGGGATAATTGATTTAATAAAGCACGTGTGTTGCTTCTCATGACTCACTGAATCCTGATACCTTGGTCAACAGACTGAAAGGTCAAAGGAAGACTATTCCATATAGCGAGTATGGTAGTAGTCTAGTATCTTATCGGTGCCATAAGCACGTCCAATCACAGGCTTTTGCCAACGCCCAGGAGCCTGAAGATATCCCCGCGGAACCTGAAAAAATAAAGAGAAAACAGTGTATTAGTACTGTTTTCTCTTTATTTTTCAGGGTCCACGGAGATTTTTCAATTTTTCATGCTTCTGGCTGTTGCCGAAAGGCTGTGGCCCAATACAACTATCGTGCTACTACGGGTTCCAAGTATGCGACTTACACACGGGAGACGTGTGGAGTTTAAAAAAAGTATTACACATTAAAAGACTTCTCTTCTTTAACCCATATGCTGCTGGTGGCTAATCTGGTGAATACAAAATGATGCAAATAACCTAAAAATGACTGAAACCCAGGCAAATGGGTACTCATATGATAGGACTCATCAAGCGCTTTGCAATGCAACATGGTGAGGTTTAATTTTTCTAGAAGGTTTTAAAAAAAAAAACTACGTTCTTGTGCCTTTGACGAAAGTCAAGCCAGAGTGTAAATTGAAAAGGTACCGATTTATGAATATTTAGCGCATTTACATAATGTTTCTAGTTAAAAGTCGCCTGAATCCATGGTACCTAAAATAAATCAGGAATAAACCAATTCCACAGGCGTCAACAGATTAAGTTATTTGAAAGTAACATTCAGCTTAAGCTTCCAGAAGACCATTATGAACAAAGCCCTATCTTTTTATTAAAGCGAATTTATATATGTTTTATTTCGAGGCTGTTTTAAAGATTACCTCAACTGGTAGGCAATCATTTTCGACATCTCCTCTCCATCGAAAAGGTATGGTATATGTTTAATTCCGAAGATAGTTTTTAAGTATTATATGCAGACAGCATTTATCAACGACAGTGCTTCATTAAATATCGAACATATGTGTCATTACGAAGTTACTTTCAAGAGTCGTATTTTTCAGGCGATAATGTTATTGGGTGGACTACCAACCTTGCACTGCACTCGCTTAGTTCCTGCTCTTGCTCCTCTGCTATATCCTGTGGTACTCTGCTTCCCATCATGCCCATCCTGGGTCTCAGGCCGCGGCTAGTTCTGTAACAGCACAGGTACGCTAGACGTGTGCTCTCACTCTCCATTCTCACCTGTCTACCTGTGTGTGTGTGTGCACCTGTCTCTCGGCCTACCTACCTACCTGGCTGGCAGACTGGCTCACCTGACCACAGCTGTTCATTGCCAACACGCGCCCGCGCGGCCCGAGGCTTAATCATCACCTATTCTAGAAGTTGTGGATGGAATTTGGATTTCGTATTTCGTTTTTCATCACCTTTTCTGCCAAATTACGGCTAAGTCGTGATTAGCCAGTTGTTGGTGGTGAGGGGAAACCAGAAGTGTCTGGCAAAAATACTGCCTAACACGAATTCACTGGTAACTTTCTCACATGCCTAAGCCGGTATTCGAACCCGGGAATTCGAAGTGGTGAGAGACAACGAGCAGCCAGTGGCAGAGTCGATATGATGGCCGTTGTAGATTTGACTAAAGAATGATTTCATGAACTATTTGGAGATGAACTGGTGTTTCATTTCAAATAAACCTTTCTCCGGCATAACTACATCAAACGATCTTTGGTAAGAAATCATTAATGTGGTAGGCCTTTTTTTGGCCCACTATAGATATGAATGAGTAAACTTGGAACCCCACTGCTCACATCCTTATTCCCTCCGTGAGTTCCTCTGCGTACCCATGAAAACAAAGGGAACTACCCCTATTATTCCACAATGTTAAATATTACCGAAAATAGGTACTATTACTTCCCCATGTTATTTGTAATTGTAAGTTTATTGACTGTACATGTGCGGCACAAAATCATACGAGGTACAAAAACGTTTCTATTCTTACGCTGGCATATCAACATATCCTGTGATGAAAGTACACAGACTTACAAAATAAATTTACCCCAAAAACACGTAACTACAAACTCGGATACAAACTATTCACGTGATTACTACTAAATCTTCCTCCTCCATCATCACGAAGGATTTTCCATCCTTCCAAACGGAATGTAGCTACTACATAAATGCATCTTTGATATAGCAGTTATGTTAAATGAGTTTCGGATGGTCGGCGTGAATTGCTATAAGACCACTCAGCCATGAGGGCATTCCTGGTTTCTTGTTAGAAAGAATCTTCAAGGTTAAATCTGCAAATGCCATTTATTTGTTTCATTTTATCTATTTATTAATTCTGTTTCTTCGGACAGATACTAGTATGCATATGCAAATCTTGTTGCATTCCTATCCTACCAATTATTGATAATCCATTTCTGATACATAACGAAATATAAATTAGGTGCTT
The DNA here is from genome assembly GCA_963942565.1 of Maea johnstoni. Lineage (NCBI taxonomy): Eukaryota > Metazoa > Annelida > Polychaeta > Spionida > Magelonidae > Maea > Maea johnstoni. The sequence continues at coordinate 8,852,420 of OZ012687.1, read as the reverse complement.
TATCAACTATTAAGATCTGGAAAAATTGTGCAGCATTTATATGTATGTATCTAGAGAAAGGTGTACGGTGTGCATTTGTTTGCATCATGGAAAACTGGACGTTTCTAATCAAAGCAATTTGTGTCTTTTTAACAAGCTACCTCGGACCTTCCATGGAGTGCATGTGTACAGAAGGGATACATATTTCTTGGTCTTGCCCTCCTTCGTGTAAAGATTGGGAAGGTAAAGTAAAAAGGAAATCCTTGACTTCCTGCCTCACGGGTTAATGCTCTTCATTAGCCAACAGCCAACAGTAGGTGCTTGGCATAACTTTTAGACTTGCGTCCAGCGATGACAATAAGCAACGAGTATGCATTATAGGGGTAAATGAGAATGATTTATAAATATATATGTGTATATATATATATATATATATATATATATATATATATATATATATATATATATATATATATATATATATATATATATATGTATGTATAATCCAGGGATATTGCCACACGAATAAGTCAGCAATCCATGAAGTTTATGGAGAGTATTGCCTATTTGGTAAACATCTTAACCAAGGTTCATATTATCAAATCAAGAACGAACTCTCTCCGAATTATATGCCATTACGGAAGCCTATTAGGACCACTGAAAATTTTAATTTTTTTTTAAATTTTTTTTCCTTAGAAATCCGAAAATCTAAAAAAAATAAAAAATAAATAAAAAAAAATTGTCTCAAGATCCTTGTTCGGAATTTTTTTTTTTTAAATATTTTTTTTTGTTCTGCAAATTTACTAAAATAGATAGCCAATCACTGCCTCGCTCGTGTAGCCTTGTCAATCACACTACACGCGCGTGAGGCAGCGCCGGCAGTGGCATTCTTGTCTGAACAACGGATAGATACACGTTTTAGCTACATAATTTTCCCTGTGTTACCTTTCATTATACTTTATTGAACAGGCATACAAACACACACACATGCACATACATTGCCGGGACTGTTTGCAAGCATCAGATAGTTCTGGTAGGAACGTAGGTGACATGTCAATATCCCTGCAACGCGCTGGGCGTGTGTGTGCGTGTGTGTTTGCATGTCTGTTCTATTAAGTAAAAACAATATTTCTAAGACCACTTACAAGGACCACAATTCTTTTTTAAATTTTTATTTTTTTCCTTAGAAATCCGAAAATCTAAAATAATAATAAAATAAAAAAAATACCGCCTATTAGGACCACTGAAAAAATATTTTTTTTATTTTTATTTTTTTCCTTAGAAATCCGAAAATCTAGAAAAAAAAAGAAAAAAAAATTGTCTCAAGATCCTCGTTCGGAAATATATATTTTTTTAAATATTTTTTTTTGTGTTCTGCAATGTTACTAAAAATAGATAGCCAATCACTGCCTCGCTCGTGTAGCCTCGTCAATCACACTACACGCGCGTGAGGCAGCGCCGGCAGTGGCATTCTTGTCTGAACAACGGATAAATACACGTTCTTTCTACATAATTTAGCCTGTGTTATTTTTCATTCATTTTTCACTCATCTGTATCTGTATCTGTATAGCTGATAATGCTCCTTAACCCTTCCAATGCTGAGGCTAATTTTGTCCAAAACATGAGGACGCAAAGATTTTTGAAAATCATCTTAACCCTGTCATGTTGGTATTCATTGGATAGCTCTCGCCGAGTACTCTCAGATGAGTACTCATTTGCCAGGGTTTCAATCATTTTTCAGATTTTTTGCATCATTTTGTGTGGGGCACATTAGCCACCAGCAGCATAAGGGTTAAGGAGAACTGTCACAGCTTGAACAGGCATACAAACACATACACACGCACATACAGTCAAAAAAAAATATTCTAAGACCGCTTACAAGGACCACAATTTTTTTTTAAATTTTATTTATTTTTGCTTAGAAATCAGAAAATCTTTTCAAAAAAAAATTTTTTTTTAATTTTATTTTTTTTGCTAAGAAATCAGAAAAATTAAAAAAAAAAATTTTAATTTTTTTTTTTGCTTAGATATCAGAAAATCTTTAAAAAAAAAATTCAGAAAAAAAAAATTTCAAAAAAAAAAAATTTCAAAAAAAAAAATTTCAAAAAAAAAAAAATATCTCAAGATCCTCGTTCACAAAAATATTTTCAAAAAATAAAAATATATTTGAGAAGAGTTACTAAAAATAGTAAGCCAATCACTGCCTCGCTTGTGTAGGCTTGAAGGAGTGCCCGGCCTTTGCACCAATCAAATCGGTCGTTTTATTTGGAGCTCAGTTTAGGTCGTCAAAACTGGCCCATACAGTACGCTTATATATACCAGAATTGTTCCTTCAATATTCTGGTACGTACCACGATTGTCCAGTTGGGTATGTACCAGAATTGTTCCTACAATTCGTGTAAGTAAGAATTGTACTTAAGGAACAATTCTGGTATTAAATGAATTGTTTTCGAATTTCGTCAGTGTGACCTCTTTACGGATTTACACACGGAGATGAATGTCGCCCGAAGGGAGTATCGCCGCAGCTTGAGGAACTTAGGTCATCTCGATGATCTAAGCATGTAAGTTCCTTCAAGCTGCGCCCATACTGCCTTCTGGCGACGTTCATCTCTGTGCGTAAGCAGGTAACACTGCCGACTCGGAAGCCGTGTGTCAAACGAAATTCGAAAGCAATTCATTTAATATCAGAATTATTCCGACAATTCTTACGTACAAGAATTGTAGGAACAATTCTGGTACATACCCAACTGGACAATCGTGGTACATACCAGAATTGTATGAACAATTCTGGTATATATAAGCGTACTGTACGGGCTAGTTTTGACGATCTAAACTGAAAATTTTTTTTTTTTGAAATTTTTTTGAAAGATTTTCTGATATCTAAGCAAAAAAAAAATAAAAATTTTTTTTTTTAATTTTTCTGATTTCTTAGCAAAAAAAATAAAATTAAAAAAAAATTTTTTTTTTGAAAAGATTTTCTGATTTCTAAGCAAAAATAAATAAAATTTAAAAAAAAATTGTGGTCCTTGTAAGCGGTCTTAGAATATTTTTTTTTGACTGTATGTGCGTGTGTGTGTGTTTGTATGCCTGTTCAAGCTGTGACAGTTCTCCTTAACCCTTATGCTGCTGGTGGCTAATGTGCCCCACACAAAATGATGCAAAAAATCTGAAAAATGATTGAAACCCTGGCAAATGAGTACTCATCTGAGAGTACTCGGCGAGAGCTATCCAATGAATACCAACATGACAGGGTTAAGATGATTTTCAAAAATCTTTGCGTCCTCATGTTTTGGACAAAATTAGCCTCAGCATTGGAAGGGTTAAGGAGCATTATCAGCTATACAGATACTGATACAGATGAGTGAAAAATGAATGAAAAATAACACAGGCTAAATTATATGTAGATAAAACGTGTATTTATCCGTTGTTCAGACAAGAATGCCACTGCCGTCGCTGCCTCACGCGCGTGTAGTGTGATTGACGAGGCTACACGAGCGAGGCAGTGATTGGCTATCTATTTTTAGTAACATTGCAGAACACAAAAAAAATATTTAAAAAAAATATATATTTCCGAACGAGGATCTTGAGACAATTTTTTTTTTTTTTTTTTTTTTTTTTAGATTTTCGGATTTCTAAGGAAAAAAATAAAAATAAAAAAATATTTTTTCATTGGTCCTAATAGGCTTCCGTATGCCATGAACTGAGGAGAAAACTATTAATAAAAAGGGAGGAGAGCCTTCCGTGTCGTAACAAACATGGGCGTAAAAAAAAATGGCTTAAACATTTCAACTTGCTACCATTTTATTCTGGTCAATCATAATCATCGTAGTCACTTACGGACGTGAAGTAAGGGTACCGACAGGTTACGAATTAGATGAGTTACGAAAATTCCAAAGGTACATGGGTAGAAGATGCCAACGAAAGAGTTCGCTATTAAGTTAGGTGAAGAGGTTCTATCTAAAACAACACTCCCGGTAAAAATTCTGTAGCACTATATCGGGATAGCCCATGGTGTTTATTAGTACAAACAACACAAAAAGAAATTAAGAATACAGCCTATTACACAAAAGAGAAAGAATGAAGAACGGAGCACTATACGTCTAGGGAGTATGGACTATTATTATTGTATTGTATTACTAGATCTAGTATATGTTTATTGACTGTCCGAGAAGTACAAAATCATAGCAGATACAAATCAATATTATGTACGCAAAAAAATAAACAGAATACAAAGTAATAGAAGAAGCAGAACAAACACGAAAATTGTAGTACCTAAGACATGGGGAATGGTAGCATTTTCCAAACAAATTTGGAAATCGACATATAGAACATAAACAATTGGACATATAAAACAAAAGAGTGGAGTAGTTGGTGGCTATAGAGCATACCTTAATACTCCAAGAGAAAGCTTCAGATTAGGTGTACAATGCTTGAGGCGGAACCAAACTTAAGGCGAAACACAGCTCAGTGCTTATGGTTAGACACAACTCAAGTAGTTAAGGTGGTACAAGACTCGGCTCTTAAGGTTGCGCCAGATTCTAGTACTATGCAATAAAACTTCAACTCCAGTCCATATAGAGAAATGCTATCCGTTATGCACATCTAGAGTTTAGGGGTGGGGGTAGTTCAGGAGACAGCCCACTCCAACTCTGTTTTTTTACTCTCTTGCCATACAGGGCGTTTATATGTTTACATGCAATAGCCCAAATCACAGATATCTGCTCTTCATATATGGGTTAGAATTGTCTCCCCAGTAGGAATGGAAGGATATTGCCACAGCTTTCCAACAGGAAAACACAAGTGCCATCTGCAATATTTCTAATTTATACGTACATATTACCTGCTACTCTTTCAGATGCTGGACATGACATAACGATATGCTTTATATCCTCAACTTCATGCTTACAGACAGTTCAAGGATTTTGAGTTGCAGGCGTGTACACAAATGTAACGACTGATTGCAGTGGCAGGTTTTCGTACTGGTAGGTCTTGCCGTATAGTTTCAAGCAGAAGGATCTGCTGCGCTTATCGTGCGTATTCAGCACGACCGCCACCACCGAGCCATCCACGTTCACGTACGCCGCGGTCTCCAGAGAGCGGTCCGAGAAGTTTTCCGAATCTGTACGGTTTGCGCCAGGAAATACAAACTTGCTGAAATGGCCCAATGAATAATACTCGGCCTCTTTTCTGAAGCCTCCGTCTTCGTATATGCTGATAACGCCTCGACATTTCTCGCAGCCTCCCACACCAACTTTTGGACCGTAGTTCCCATCAAGGGCCATGTTCCACAGAAGGACCATCTTGGCGCCACTCCTGGTCTGGTCCATGAGTAGGTGCTTGACCTCCCAGGAAATGGCGCTGGAGAAGGTCCGGTCCCATATACCACCGCTGCACTCAGTGAAGTAGATGCTGACGTCAGGGTGCTTCTTGTAGAGCCCACGGGGTGCAGTGGAGGAACCGGCGTAACAATGGAACGCTGTGCCGTTGATGAACGCCTTCGCCTCCGGGTCTGAGAGTATTTGCAAAGGGAAAGCAATGTTATCCCAATTATGATCGTAAATAACAATACCAGTGTTGACATAATTAGCACGAAGCGTGGGGCCTAGATATAGTTTGATGAACTTTGTCTGAAGTTCTGCCGACATCATCATTGTTGGGTAGGTGTCCTCACCGTGGCCGGGCTCATTCTGAACAGTAACAAGATCGATAGGGATTCCCTCAGCTTCGTACGCTTGAAGAAATTTCACGAAGAAATTGGCATAACTTTGTAGAACTTCAGGCCTAGACGACAATGTTCCTCCAAAAAGGGTGGCATTTTCAGGGTTCTCCTTCATCCAAGCGGGTGCCGACCAGGGTGTCGCTAGGAAACGGACGGCAGGATTTACTGCTTTGATCTTCTTTAAGACAGGTATGATAAACTCCTTGTCCGCTTCTAGGCTAAAATGGTCCAAGGAGAAATCTGTTTCGCCAGATGTAAGGTCATTGTATGTGTACGGCTCCACCGCCTGAAAGTCTGTGCCTCCAATGGCTATTCTGACGTAGGATAGACCAATTCCAGACTGAGTTGAGAACAACGCCTTTAATAACAATAATAATAATAATAATAATAATAATAATAATAATAATAATAATAATAATGATGATAATAATAAAAAAAATAATAATAGTAATAATGATAATCCTGTGATATATAAAGTCTCAGTATAGATATACAAATGAATTAAACACGTTCAATATACTGACCACTAAATAGAGTTATTGCACATTATTCAAGTATGATGTAGCTCGTATTAGTAGTTTATAGGCTGTGTATAGTACATTGAGTTTACCTGTTGTGTCATCATTTCAGGTGAAAATGGCCTTTTCACCTTTTAAGTATTAAATTCCACTTTGCGAAGTACTTCAAACATGTACAAACTTTAAGATTCATATCATTATTGGCACACTGATGTACAAGACTATATTTGATCTGAGCCTGCCTTTCTCTAATAATCACTGAAGAAATCTAGCAGCTTTGCCACCTGCACCTCAACTTCTGCACCCTCCTCTTCACCCTCTGATGTAATCATCGTTTCTTTTGAGTGTCTTTGGTCTTAGGGTATCTTTCAAATAGATTATTCTTTGCTGGTGGGTTTTTTTTGCAGGTGCGACTTTTGAATAGGTACTTTTATTTGCTATCGAAATTACAACGCGAAAGAAAGAATCTTTGTCTTATTTTTTTCTGTTCCAATTTTTTTCTAGATATTCTCTAAAATATTAACAAGACAGGTGAGAATAACTTACGTTGAGGTACTGCTCGGTATTGGGGCGATGGTAGATCAGATAGGCCGCGGCGTTGGTCAGTGCGGCCCCGAACCCCCTCAGTGTTTGGTGCTGGGCGGTGGGGTTGACCTCCACCACTGGGCCGTTGCAGCTGGCACCGTCGGCATCCCTACCTGCTATAGGCCCGAGGGGGGACAGCATATACTTGCGATCACTGGTCGTCAACCAGGCAGTCCTGCAATGATAAATGTAGTACATTGATAGACGCAGTAGACCTTGCCAACTTGAAATACTCTCTAAAGTATGTATTTTGAATAAAACAAAACGTGTTTCTTTATTTTCCTGCTTGTCAGCTAAAATTTACCTTTTATTATTGGTTTTATCCGTCAAAAGCATGGACATGAAGTTCTGACCAATAGCTGCTAAACCCTAGGTAAAATCAGCACTCCGCTATCAACCTATTCACATCTGGGATGCACACGTGGTCTGACAAATCCGACCATTCCGCTACTGATGGCTAATTTGTTCAAAATTGAAAACTGTTAAAAAGCTACAAAAAAATTAACCATTCGCTTAGAATCATTTGACAGTAATCAGCAAGAGCTTTCAAATGAATACCAACTTGGCAGGGTTAAGATGGTTTGTATATATGTGTTGCAGTCTTGAGTCTCAGACAAACGTAGATTCGTCAGTCGGAGGGTTATACTCAACAGAAGCAAATCTTAAGCTTTTGCTCCATATTTCTCACAGTGGCGCATTTTTGTCAAGATAGTTCGTATATGCCAGACTATGGGTACCCTCTAGACGTGACTAGGTTAAGAATTATAGTTCTCTTACACTTGGGCAGCGTAGCAGACTAGAAGCTTTGGGAAGAGGAATGATCGCAGCGGACCGTATTCATATGCCTGACAGACAATAGAAGTGTCTTCATCATATTCCATTGTGTCATAACAACATAACGATAAGACTGTTTCTTGCTCAATACTTTTTTAAAACAGGAATCCAAGCAGACTATTTATTTCAAGCAGATGTCACACTGAGTGCCATGGTAAGAATAGCGATGCGAAAGGAATCACTGAGGCCAAGTAAATTGTGTTTCCCGATTCTGATAATTAAAAAAAACACCGAGCGAGCAGGCGAGATTTAAAAGCTATATATAAATGATATCATTGAAAGTTAGACTGCTTCATCTCTAACTCCTACTTAGATAAAAAGAATGAAAACAAATTTCTTTTTAAAAAACCTATTTAAGCAGCAACATATATTTCAGGGCCCTGCTCCCATGTCCCAACTACAGATGGCGTCGTATGCTTTATTTCGACTCTACAAGCACCAATTGGTGTACTCTTAGATGAATGCACATCAGAGTGTTTATACCGGCTACTATCGTTTAAAAGAAGGAGGAGGGAGCAGTAACATATATTTATATCTCCATTCTTGTTTATTTTGTTCATTTTCATTTCATATCTGTTTCCTATGTTACAAGTTCATTATACCTTATGATTATGTTCTAGTGTTGTTTCTAATAGCTACTTGCTATATTTATTTCTCCGTTTTGTTATGATATTTGTATTGTATGATTTTGAAAATGTATATTTTCAGTCAATAAAGATACATACATACATACAATGATTATAAACAAACCTGGCCAACTGCTTTCGAATAAAAAAAAAGAAAAATGTGAGACCTTGTCTTAGTTTCGATGGCAGCCTAGATTAATGACGATACAGCGTTATCAAACTGCGCCCACAGTGAAACCTCTGAAAGCGAACACCTTTTGACCATGGCGAAAATTTTCCCATTAGGAGGTGTTCACATCTCAGAGGATGACTCGTGGTTTGTCGGTGGTTCCAGTCGGGCAATCCGGTTCCATCCATCATTGAAAGATGGCTAGTCACGATTTAGGTTCAATAGAGATTGGGTTGCAGTAAAGGTTTTTTTGCTGCTCTTGGATATGGCAGAAAAAAGTGACGATAACGTAAATTCGAGGATTCAATTCTCGGATTAGAACGACCAGGCAGTCGATGTGAAACAAAGCACGTTTTGCTTTGACTTAAAACTTCGTCACTCCAGCTGCTAAAACTGTGACCTTTTACGAATGTTTCACGTGTTTGTTTTCACGAGGTTTTCGTGGCGTGCTGAAGAGTGCACAGCTGTTCCTGCGCCACGCCCACTCAGGGTCCAGACCCAAGACCCCATGCCCCACTCATGCCTAGCTGGAGGTCTCACTGAGACACTGCTGCACACTTGACAGTAACTCAGGAACTTAGCATGGATAGACAAAATTATGGTCGTATTACCCCAAATAGTTGAAACTTTATTTTTTGGCACGTGATAATTAAGCCGAATCGTAAAAGGGTAGGATGGTAAAATGTGACTCACTAGACAGTTAACGGGTTAGGCGGTGGTTTTCGCCGCGTACTGCGGTTTCCTCCACTACTTACAACTGGCTAGTCAAGAATTAGCCACAATTGGCATAAATGTGACGATAAACAAAATTCCAAAAAAAAAAGACATTAACTTAATGCCTTTTTTTCTTTTTTTTTGAACGTGTGAATTATTTCTTGCAGAATCTGTGTTTTGACTATATGGCTCATCCACAAATTTGTTTGTGAACGAAAGGTTTCGAAAGAAAATGGATGGAAGGGGCTCTCCTTCTTTATGAAAAAATTGGCTTTAAAAATCAAGAAAATAATTCGTGCCCTGAAAGATAAGAAAATATATATTCTGCCCCTCAACATTGCGAAAAATAAACTTCTGGCGTTGATCATTTGAAAAAGTTGTGTTCTGTCCAAAAATCAGAAACATCCATACCACCTAGTTCACTTATACTTCAAGCTGCTTAAGATTGATATTTTTAGATTATTTTCAATTAAAAAATGTGTGTCTTTAAATTGCCTAGTGAATGTATCTCATGTACTTATTCACATTTTTTGCAAATAAAATAATTTTCCATTTCATCCTTTTTCTTCATCCAAGATTTCATCATTAGTGAAACCAGAGGTGTTATACACAATGCCTAGTGAATTGTGGTCCTATCTTATTTTCCCTACACGTGCCTGTTTGACGAATTCTCGGCCCCGGGTTCTCGGCTCGGCGCACACCTCTGGTCACCTCCGTACTGATGCAGCAGTGTTGTGAAGTCCGTATCATGATGTAGTGCTAATATGTTTCATTTTGCACACGGCACGCTGTTTTTCTAACCCTTGAAATAAACAGGTCGTAGCAATCGCGGTAGACCGAATTGACGTGCCGGAGATTGAAGTGAAGGCTGGTGGTGTGTCGCTCTTCGCTTTTTACATCGAGCTTTCAACATGATGTCCGACGATGAACGCCTCCAATATCAGGCCCTACCTCTTGATGAGATGGCAGAAGATGAATTTGATCTGGAGATAGTGCCAACGTCAGGAACAGAATATTTGAGAAGAGTGAGGTATGATCAACATCTCTCTCTCTCTCTCTCTCTCTCTCTCTCTCTCTCTCTCTCTCTCTCTCTCTCTCTCTCTCTCTCTCTCTCTCTCTCTCTCTCTCTCTCTCTCTCTCTCTCCTGATTTTTCCTTGTCACATTCAGTGTGTTTCAGTTAGTGCTGTCGACTGAGAAGATCATCATGATAACACCGCAGGACAGGATGTAAACTAGTGTCTTAGATGAATAGAACATGGATTGGCCACCACATACCAATTGCCATAAGGCCCATTGTAAAGCCCTATAGTCTGTCTGACTCAAGTTTGGCAATCGCTTTTTCCATATTTTTGTGACAAAATGTTCGAGTTTGCCATCCAAACTTGGCAAACCACTTTGGAGCACTACTACGTGTATGCACAAACTTACTTTTTGTCTCATCACCGCAAAATATTGATTTTGCTCATTAGTTCCTGTCTTAAAATGTGCACATTGCCGACAATACGATCTCGCAAGTTTGTCTGTTGCGAACAATACAAACACGCGAGATAGTATTGTTGGCAATGGGCAAATTTTACAATGGGGTTTAATGAGTAAAATCAACATTTTGGGGAGTTGAGACAAAAAGTATGTCAATACAAACATGTAGTACTGCCCCTAAGATGTTTGCCAAGTTTGGAGAGCAAACTCGAACGTTTTGTCACAAAAAAATGGAAAAAGTGATTGCCAAACTTGAGTCAGACAGACTATAGACGCTTCTAATCTCGCCTCAGTGTGACGTCACCAGGAGAAAGACAAATGAGGGCTCTTCTATTTGTTTACATTATAGAGGAGGTTGCTCATGCACATAGGCAGAACGCACCTCTTGAGTGGTTCTCGTCAACACCTGGGCTAGGAGTCATACTGAGGCTGTTGGGCGACATCTGCTGGTTGCATATCCGGTTATTGACATTCACCTTATCTTATATATATTTATAAGTAACATGTACTGAACTTGCAGTGCAGTGTACAGTATATTGGTAGTTTGGTACCAAATACACAACCATATTGATTTATTTATTCATTATTTCCAGATTAGAGGCAAAGCAGTGTCCTGGAATTGTAGTAGCAGATATCGACACCAGTGCATTCACAGGAAAACAAACCATCAAAGTCGGCTCTGTAAGTAGATTGATGAAAGATAAATGATGCATTTGAAGTGTTGGGCAGGGCAATTCTCAAATTTTTTCACCAGCCCAGCAGGGCGGGATTCCTAAATTTTTATTAGCCTTGCATTGTTTTGCTAGACCTGACACAATTGGGAAATTGAGTGTGTGACAATATTAAAAATTTTCATTAGCTCAGCAAGGCTGATTATCAAAACTTAAACTAGTCCTTACATATCTTTAAAAGCACCGGGGTAATCAGCTATAGGATTGGGAATCGGTTGCAATTTCATGATCGATAATCAGTTGCAGCAAACAGTCGATTATCGATCATAATCAGTTCTTCGCACTTTTTCAGTAATTGGGTACTAGAAGTCTAGAGCCTAATATTAAGTGATAGTCTGTGACAATTACTTGCTATTAGCACCTACCTTAACTTCTTTTTGAAGTGTTTTTAGAGCTTAGTTTCATAACAAGAAAGCTGATAACTTGTCTGTCATTTAGTTCCATATTTTGTCACTAGGTGTCACCTTTTCCGATTATTATCGATTGCCAGTTTCGTTATCGATTAATCAGTAAAAGAGAGGCAAACGATCGATTATCGATTATAATCGATGATCATCCCAACACTAATCAGCTATCTATGTTGTTATACCATGGAGGGTTTATACTTTATTGATATTGATTTATTTTATATTGATCTTTTCCAGTTGGGTGGATTTCAACCATCGCCAAAAGGTTATGCTCCAACTCTGGCATGGCAAAAAATGCAAGTTAAAGACTTTTCAGAAGTGAGAAATGTAAGTACTATTTTCATATAGAAATCTTAATTGCTGACCTATAATTTCATAAAGATAAAGTCCATATGCAAATTTTGAAACTGTATCTCGAAGGTAGGAACTCATAAACATATTACATGTTCTGTTTTTCAAAAGAGAAAGTGTATATTATCATTAATTATGTCCTAGCATTTACTTTGAAATGCAAATGTACATTTATTTGCTTACACTAGTCATACGAAGGAATTTTTGACCAAGATGAATGCCTGAATGGCTAGATCATTCATATTTTATTCAAGTTCATTTATATGTGTAATATTGAAATGATGCTCTTTCAGAAATTAGCCCGCTACAAGGCCAGATCCAATCAGCAAAGTAAAGACTGTAAACCTGTGCTGGTGAGTAGCTAAGACTATTGCTGGGAATGTGCAGAAAATTGCACTGATGATTGTACTGATCACAGCAAATAAGCTGTGCAGTTAGCAGTAGGGATTTGTACAGTACAAGTACTACTGGTACTCAATATGATACCAAATATAGGTATTAAATGGGAAAGAGTATCACATTATACCGGTACCTGCTTAACTATAAAAAGCTGACTTAATTGCTACCTGAACTTCTCTTGCTCTTTATCAGCAAAATTTCACAAGCTGTCACTGCTAAATTTAACATTGATAGGCAAGCAGTATTGTTAAGAATATTGAAATTTTAGAGGTGCCAATCCCTAATAAGCCACCAGTGTTATATTAAGGGTACTAGCTAGTGTATAGAGGGCTAGGATGCTAGCTAATGTATGGGGTGCTGGCCAGTGTAAAGGGTCGTGGCTAGTGTAAAGGGTGCCACCTAGTAGGTAGGCTTGTACTGTGGTCCAGGGTTTGTTTCTTCCCTTTGTGTATTCACTTCTCTGACTTCACTTATTCATGCTATCTATCTTCCTTTTGACCAATATATCTCTCTGATTTCACTTATTCACTCTTATCTTTCTTTTTTAGCCAGCTGAGGATGATGTGGAAAGTTGGTGCAGATTTTGTTTCGGCAAACTCCACCTGAAACAGAGGGGTAAGCCAGAGAAAGACAATCAACCAATGGAAGAGGAGGAGATGGAGCAAGTCAGTGCCCCACCCACGCTAAACATCATCACCAGTATGGACCAGGTAGGTCTCTCTAAAGCGACTCTCTTTGAAACATAGGGGCTGCCTCCATGGCCAAGTAGCCTAATGCATTATGCACCATGTGCTACTTTTTCTCACAGCAGCATATTATATGGGATCTTTGTTCTATTTTAAATGTGGGATTGTTGCCAGTGATTTGGGGTTTGAGGTTTCCCTTGGGTTATGTGGTTAATTCTACTATTTTACTCTTGTTAGTAGCAATTCTTTTATCAATTGAAGTGATTCCTTTATCTTTACTGGTTTATTTTCTTTTATCCTTTTTCTCAAATTTCAAATTGAATAAAAGTGAAAAAAATACTGATTTAAAAACCCTGCCCATACTGAAAGGACAATTATACAATAAATAAAACCAGTCCAAATAGTGACTTTATGGTGTTATTGTTCATGAACTCCTCTGCCCATCAAAGTTTTTGTCAAAATGTGTGTTTTGCATCATGCTCAACTTTTAAACTATGAGCTTTTATCCAACATTCATGTTGGTCCAATATCTGCCTGAATGCATTGATAATGACACATGAGAAATGTGGTAGGTTTGACCACTTTAAAGCTATAAGAAATGCTTAATCATGTTGAACTTAAAAGTTTTCATGGCAATATATATATATATATATATATATATATATATATATATATATATATATATATATATATATATATATATATATATATATATATATATATATATATATATATATATTTATATATATATATGTGTGTGTGTATGTATGTATATATGTATAAGTATATATTTTTTATTTTGTCTTGCATACCATTTTAAATTGTAAAACAATGGTCATAGGTGACAAGCAAATAAACAAAACCTTTACCAAGAGTTCTGAATAATTTCCTAGCATTTGTATTAAAATGGAATAGTTCAATAAATTGTTCAAAATTGATGTTTGAAAAGAATTCTGATGTATGATGACTAAGGCCCTATATATACACAGATGTATAGAAATTCATTGTTTGTTCTTTTTTAGAGTATGGTTACGCAAGTCTTGGAGTACCATATCAACTGGTTTGAAGCCACAGGATTCTCGCATGAACAGGTAGTGTTTCCTAGCTTTTCACTCATTTCCCGAAAGATTTCCATTTCCCTAGATTAGTGGGCATTTACCTTTATTGATAGGTGGTGATTTATTTGTGCAGAAGCCACTGTTTCTCAAGCTACTCGGTACTTTCTGCCTATTTTGTGGCTATTGTATTTCATGCATCATGTCCTATATTACTTGAATGTCATCGATAGGTTTTTCTTTTTTTCGATTCAATTATTTTGACTGTTTTCATTGCTTTTGAGACAAAATGTTAGAAGTACCCATAACAGCAATTATCTTTGAACTGTAGAGTCAGAGGTATGCCTCTGTTTCTAATCTATTTGCCTAATTCTTAAGATTCTGATACTAAACTCATTTTAAGGATATAGATGACAGAAGACAGGCAATGAGCAGCTGTGGGGTCACTTATGATCTATTTTTTTATCAAATTCATGCAAGGATTTTTTTTCCACATTTTGATATTTAAAAAAAGTTTTCATTTCTGTGTATTGATACTTTATGATTCAATGACAGCCCTAATTACTAATATTGTAAGTATGCCCACAGTGAATGCTATGCTTCTTATGAGAATTCCTCTTATTTTCGTAGTACATCATGTGCTGTAAACCCACTTAAATAGGTGGGCCATTTATATTCAGACGGTTTTCGCAGCATTGTGAGTAACTGAATATTTATGACATTAATATACCTCCTATATGATTTATGTTGCATTAGATTACAGAGAGGAAATTTCCAATATGTGTAAATTAATGGAAGGAGGATTTTAAAGTCATTTTCGCATGTATCAATCAAAATCTCTAAGCTGGTGCAGACTTGTCTGCAAGATATCTCAAAAATGTTCAGTGAAATCCTTTCATATTTTTAGGGATCCTTTCTTAATATGCAATCCCATGAACCTTTGATGAGATATATGTTCAAGGCCATTTTGGGATGTTTATGATGAGAATTCCTTTACTGGAGGACCTTAGGTTGTAACATAACTGCAACAAATATATATATATATATATATATATATATATATATATATATATATATATATATATATATATATATATATATATATATATATATATATATATATATATATATATATATATATATATATATATATACTTTGTATATATACATAGATGTACTTTTTGCAAAAGTTGTATCGTTTTAGGTGAACTGACATCTATGCTACAATGTAGCATTTTATTTTAATCATAGAATCAATTTCTTTGCAACAATATGTTCAATGGAGTATGTAGTATGTATTGTCTGTGTTTTCTTGTGTTTTTTTGTGATCCTTTACATTTCATACCATATATGGCATATAGCATTAAAAACAGTTCAGGGGTTCATTCATAGAATGTCATTCCTTCAGTTCCTAACTTTTCATTATTATCCCAGTTGGGGAGAGATTTATATTTGCAGGCAAATATTAACACTGTAGTATCTTTTCTAAGTCAAGTACTACTTTTAACAATTACTAGGAATTTGTTTTGCTGACAATTGGAGTTCACCTTGAAATAAATCATCTGATGCTGTGATACTTACACACACATGGTTATTGAATATGTATGATAAAAGAATTAATAAAACGTGGTAAACCAGGATAAATATGAATATAGTATAATTCAATGATAAGATCAAATTATAATTTGATTTTGGTATATTTGTAGGGGCGTTGGTTTTATGCACTCCTAGCAAACTTGGAGAAGCCACTTGTTCCTGAGACATGTTCACTTATTAGAACTCTAGCAAGAAATTGTGCCAACCTTCGAGCCACTCTGGTAAGTAAATAGTGCTACACAACAACTAAAGGATTGCCTGTTTTATTTCAATGTATTAATTGTAAAACTATATCATAAAGTACACCACATTCTAGCAGGATTTAGAAATTAAAAGTCTGGGTTGCCCAGATTGTCTGACAACTTTGAAAATAACTCATTTAAAAAGAGTAGCATTTGAAAAATCTTTCGAGAAAGATTATAAAAACCAGTAAAAACAACAATATTCAGTCAGATATTTCTTTAAGTATCCCTTTGAGATAAGTAAAGATGTGTATTGGCTAGTTGGCAATTTTATCCTTTCTCTTCCAGGAGGGTCCGGAGGACGAATCTCTTATTCCATTGAACCTAATCATCTGTTTAGTGGCAAGATACTTCGAACAAGGAGATTTGGCCGATACAGGCTGACTTTGGTGGAACGAGATGACAATTGTGCAGATTTTACTTATTATTTTTTCACCTGGATTTTGCTTTCCAATGAGAGCCACTGATGGAATTAAAAGATGGAATTAATTTAAAGTGGATACACAGAATCCATATTACATGTCCACTAATCTTGGGCTGGGAGGTTCTGACACTCTTACATGGGCCACTGAGACTGTTTTTTGTCCCTTGTTATTTTGTTATTTTATCTGTTGAATTTGACTGTGATGTTTTTATGAGGATTTTGTGTATCAAATGTCAGAAACACAGTTCCTAGGACAAAACGCTATTGTTTATCATCTGCCATGGGTCTCCCAGTGACCAGTCGTCAGATCCTGGATTGAGAGATTACGGTTGTGGTGGTGGAAGTGTGGTATACTTGTGGTTAAAAGAAGGGTTTTATGTAAGGGTATTCAACTGATGACATTTTGGATATCCTGTCTAGCCATGACATCCTATTTCTTGAGAATATGTTTTAATTATGTCTTTTGTTAAATACTGAAACCAACAAGAAAGAAAGAAAAAGGAAATGTTTAAGGCTGGTGACTTGATGGTTAATCCGTTTCAATCCTGAGAAAGCACATGGTCTGGAATTTTATAGATACTCATCAAAAGAGGAATATAAGCCCATTTGAAGACAGTTTTTTATACCTAACATTAACAACATGTCTAAAACATTTTTTTTTAACTTGGTGGGGAGAGATTTCGAAATTTCACAAATAATGTGTTCCCTGCAGATATTAATGGATTAATCTTGATAATGAAAGAGACATTTTGTATGCACAAAGCTCTTTTCCTAAGTGCATCCTATTTGTGTATTTTTATGAAAATAAAATCAGCATTGTGTAACAAAAGTTGCAGCTTAGTCTTCTTTAGCCCCAAATGCAAAATTCTTCACCTTTCTACTCACATGTTGGTTTTGAAAGGGATTCCATCAGTTAGAGGCAGTAGACCCAGTAGTACCCAGGCACGTAGCATCATCAAGCTATCTCGGGCTAGCATCCTCAACTCACAGAACGCCCATTCTCACAGGCAATTACTGAAGTACCCAACTCTACATACATGGGCTTGTATTTATAGTGGCATATTATTGAAATTGGGCATCCAGTTAAGAGGACCATATTCATAATGATGGAGTACCAGTAATCTAAAACCTAGACAAGCATTCTAATTCATAGATCTCCAATTTTCATTTTAATTAGATGTCGGCTGCATTTTAGACTCGACGAAGGCTCATATTTTTAGTATTTATTATGTGAAGATGAGGTATTCGATCATCAGGCCCATCTCAATAATGATTGAATACCTGTAATCTTAAACCACAACTGTGATTTTGAATTCATTTTCATAACAATCCAATTGTTTAACTTTGATTAAGCAAAGTTGCATCTATAATTTGGAATAATTTGTATTTTTTTTTTATTCCAGAAGAATGACAGGGGTTTACAATTTTTGAACCAGCATGATGTGGCAGAGGTTTCTATACACACTACAGGCAACCTGTATAAACCCAGGAGCTGGTTTGTTGCGATTATTCTAAGGACCAGAATTATTCTAACAGTTACTTCAATCAGGATGCAGAACCTCTGACACTATGACCCATTTAGGCCTTGATGATATTTCAATTTCATGATGTATTCAAGTAGTTTCTTGTATGTATTAATTCACCTACTGATTTAACTCTGCTGTGAACTCTGATTAACTGACCCAGGTCTCTATTATTGATATGAGGTTCATATGGCAATGTGCCACCTTGTGGGTGATAGTCATACATAAGCCACCAACAATTGCTGTGCTCCTGGGCTTGGATACTTGAAACCCCTGAAACTTTTGATGATGGATGCCTTTTTTGTCCATGAATACTAATGGAAAGAGGATATATTTATTCACATAATTTCTTTGAATATTCAGTGGATGTACAATTGCTGAAACCCAGAAATCCTAACCTTATTTGTCTGGCAGGATGGGATTTTTGAATTTGGGATTTGATTATCCTCACCTTTTCTGCCATATTAAGCTAGTTTGTGACCAGCCAGTTGTTAGTGGTGGAGGAAACCAGACTCACTGGCAACTTTCTTACCCCGGTCAGGAATCAAACACAGCAGTGGTGAGAGTCAGCGAACAGTTGATGGCAATGCCTTGTACCATTCAGCCATCAGGGCAGACCCCTGGTAGGATAGGTCTAGTTGGAGTACAATTTATATCCCCTCTTTTTGTTGGAAGTGCCATTCAACAGATTCAATATCACATGGTTTTTATTTGTTATTTTAAGTCACTTTCAACTGTTGTACAAGTTCATACTGTGACCAGATAAAGCCCCTAAATTGTAAAAGAATTGCCTTCTTTTTGCAAATAGTTCCAAGGGTTCTTTTAGTTGCTAAGTCACATATAGATCGCCCTTCACAAATGTTGAATCTCAAACTTTTGACTTGGAAGTTGGGTATTCTTATCAGTAAGCCAATACAAATCAAGGGATCCATTGTGGCCTAGTGGTTACGGCGCCTGGCACCCAAGCAAGAAGTCGCAGGTTCGAGTCTCCATAAGATCCCCATTATATGGGTTGGCCTGGATGCTACATACATGTGTGGCGTTATGGAGAGCTTCTATGGTGCTTCTGCAACTGGCAGACCCCTATACGGCGGTTACGGTTACGGCGCCTGGCACCCAAGCAAGAAGTCGCAGGTTCGAGTCTCCATAAGATCCCCATTATATGGGTTGGCCTGGATGCTACATACATGTGTGGCGTTATGGAGAGCTTCTATGGTGCTTCTGCAACTGGCAGACCCCTATACCAGGATAATGACAAGAAAGGGATGGTGAGGGTACATATAAGAATGAGACCTATGAAAATATGTATTAAGTAAAAACAAAACATTCTCTCTCAAACAAATCTCTTTTATTCTTCTCAAATCGTTTAGGGTCCTTGATTCCCAACACCTTGTATGGTAGTGTACATGTACATAGTTTATTATTTTCTCTAGTAGTACCGTTATTATATACACTACAACAGCACAATATATACACCTTCCTAGAACAATAACTTACTGTTGCAACCCCTGTATCTTACAGAGATCATACGCAGGACTATCCCAACTCTGTTCCTGCTCATACAAAATACACGTACAAGATTCCTCTATTTATAGCTATCACATAGCATGTGGGTGTAGCTCAACGCTTTCATACCTGAAGCCCCCATTTGGAATTACGTTTTTGTCACTTTTTCTGCCATAAATATACTTAGGCTTATTTGTGACTAGCAAGTTTTATGTGGTGGAGGAAACGGAAGTACTCTGTGAAAAACACTGCCTAACCCCAAGTCACTGACAACTTTCTCACATGCCGCAGCAGAACACAGTGATGAAAGCTTCATTAACCCATTCACATCTGGAAGGTACATACCATCTGACACATGATTAATATCTTCAAAATTAAGTGATATTGAACAGGGATTGTTGAACCCAACTTCCATTCACGTTACACAAAATACTGCTCTATTTTGAAGATTTTTCCATGAAAGTCAGACATAGCGTATGCTGCAGATGTGAATGGATTAAGCCACTAATATGTGGAGAACACGCATGAGTTCCTCTAGAAATTGCTGTAAGGATCAATGAACCTTTTGACAACAACTGTGGTATTGAGAATTATTTCACATAATACTTGAAAGGGGAGTTGTTGGAAGTGTCTTGATTAACATTTCTCTTTCAAATTATGCCTTTGAATAAAAAAAATCATCAACACTATTAAGCAGCATTTGGTTGCTGTGAGCATTAGTAGCTTTGAGATCTCTGAGGATGGATAGTTTGAAGAACACAGGCTGCTCATAACAGAGAAGGGCAGCCGATGAACAAACTATCATGGGCACTTTGGATATAATGGCTTAAACAGTTATGAAAACACTCTTACCTATTCATGCATGTAGCAAAAAAGGTTAGACTATTTTCTTGATGTTTCGCCATCGAAAACACCCTTCAGAAAATATTTGAAGGGGTGAAATAAATCAGAACTCGAGATAGACCAACAAGCAACTCTCCCTCGGATTATTTTGTGTATTGAAACATAATATGTTTTTCAGAACTTGAGGCATGAATGGGTTAAATCAACCAAATTGTACTCATTGTCTGACACATGTATAATTATTTTGATAAATAAGGAATATTTTGAGAAATATTTCACTGAAAGTTGTTGATCCTACATGGTTGAACAATTCCTCTTCAAATATTTTTCAAATTATACTAAAATTAATGAGTTTCGTTAAAAGTTGTCAGACTGTGAGCACACCCCATGTGTTAATAGGTTGACAGAACAGTCGTCTTATCCTGGGACCACCTGTCCATAGAGACCAATCCCACAATCCTCCATTGTGAGAATACATTATCAGGGCTCAAAATTAAGATATTTATCCAGGGAGCGGAATTGCATCTTCTAGAGCTACCTAAAGATGTTGTGTATAGAAACCAGTACATCTTTGGGCTCCCTGCAGAAATTTGAGGGAGCCGCAGGAGAATTCAAGGGAGCCGAGCCCGACACCCCCTAATTTCGAGCCCTGATTATAATACACCTGCTAACGAAGACCACCTTCATCAATAAACTATTTACAGGTTTGCAATCAGTGGTCTATTCATGAGTTTTTACTCTTTCCTAATCTTGGAAGAGCATGCGCCTTCTCATAATCAATTAATATATTTACCCCAGCACTAGCCAAATGGCCTGACTACTCATAAGGTTCTCTCTCTCTCTCTAACCAGGGCATGATTTCATCACAGAAACATCCATCATCAAGAAATCAGCATTAAAGGACAATTAAGACTAGTAAGAAGTTTAAAACTATAAAACATAATCAATATCGAGTCTTAAGTAGGTGACATGGGTAATATATATTCAGATTTATGAAAATGGTTTAACCTAATCATATCTGGAGCAAAAACATTTTCTGACACAAATGGAAACCGCTTATTAATTTTCAAAATAATATTTGATTGTAAATTACTGAATCTGTTGGGTATAGGGATTCCTCTTTAAATTCTTTTCAAATACTACACATATCTTTTGTTGGCAGGCCTTGTGTGCACTCCAGACACAAATAGATCAAGAGCCAGAGATAAAGAGTAAACTAAAGATAAGATGATATTGTGTAAGTGATAGAACTTTTGCTCATGCTTTTGAGCTGTACCATTATGTCACACACTTATAAATCCCTTCTCTTTCATATAAATCCCTCCCCTCACTCTAGCCTAGCATTCACAGACTCACAGCAACGCATACATGATGGGACCTTAATGTATTCATTTGTTACTCTTGGCAATCAGGAAAAATGAAAGATTCTTAACCCATTCACATCTAGAGATTATACATGGTAAGACACATTTAAATATCTTGATAACAAAGCAATATTTGTTGTATTCCTGTTAAGGTTTTCTCTCTTCACATACTTATTAAATGTTAATCTATATGGCAAGTTATGTTAAAGTTGATCCATCATGTGTACACTCCTACTCCAAAAATAATGGCAACAATTGTTACAATACCAAATCAATTGATTACCTACCAAAAAGGTTATTTTTCCATGTCAAATTCTGACATCGTTAAACAATCTTTTTGCATATAAGAATAAGAATTAATACACTATTGATATCAGTCAACCCTTAGAAAGGGAAATGATTTGTTTCTAGCAAAAAGTAAAGACAAGAAAGTTAGTTGAAGTTAGATATGTTGTACATCTGGTACCAAATATGTTGTTTTAATACATACCTTTGTATATTCACATTTATAGAATTCACATTCTACCAACTGAAGCAATAAGATAACTTTGTGGTATGTTTAAATTAATCAAATTTAAGAAATGTTCATTTTGATATATTTGCAACATGTTATTGACATATTTGGTAGCAGATGAACAATGAGGGTTTGGTAAATAAATATAAAATCTGATGACAGCAATAAATATGTCACATACTTCATATCAAAATTGCCTCCATTTTCTTAACCCATTCAAGCCTATGAATAAAACTTGACAAGTGTTGTCTGGAAATGACTTAAGAAAAAAGCAAAATATTGCAAAGTATTTGAAGGAGAGTTGCAGATAGAGTTCTGATGAACAACTTTCCTTCAAATATTTTCAAAATATTGCTTTTGTTAGAGAGATATTGCCAAAACAGTCAGGCTCTTTTGGCTGCTACAGGCATGAATAGGTTAATCACTTATTTCTAAACAACCTGTGATAAGAGTAAAGAACCAACAAACAAACAAAAACATCGGACTTAATTGTTTTACAAACATATATTTTACCATCTAACATTTGTTCATTAAACAGCTCTAAGGTCCAATAAATGAAACCAACACGTTTTCAGAGGTAATGAATTCCGAGGATTAAGAAATCAGAAAAACAATAAAATACAAATTAGACAAGTATTGTTAAAACAAAAGTATAGTCTCCTTGCAAGAGGATTACACAAGGTATAGAGATATTGTGATATAATTATGGAATGTGTAAAGGTGGTTCACAACAACAGGAATGACTTAAAGGTTGAAAGATTGGAAAGCATCAGACGTTTATTTTTATTTAAAATGATGAAAGCATGGATTAAAACGTTTTAAAAGTATTCGGCGTAAATTCATGACATTTGGATTTGTGTAAGATAAGATGATCACGTTGACTACAAATAGATAAACCATTACAGTGCAAACATTTTCGTTTTAAATACAAATAATACCTGTGGTGACCATGGACTCAAATTAACAAATCTCACACTATGATTGCTTACCACTGAATACTCAAAAGACCCATTGATGCTTGAGAGTTCCTTGTCATCTGGTACTTAAATACTTTTGATAATAAACTTGAGAATAAAGAATGATTTTACAAAATATTTTAAAGAGAGTTATTAATCATGTTCTGAATAACATATCTCCTTCAAATGTTTCCCAACTATGCTTTCAACTCCAAGATTTCTTCAAAATTGTCAGGCTACCTTTGAGCATTAATGGCTATTAACCCAGCCATGACTGATACCATTCTGACATAAGTATATTTATGAAAATATTTAAAATAGATATAATGATGGGAAACTTTTAACAACTCTCCTTCAAATATTCTTCCAATTTCATTGACTCAAAGTTATTGTCGAAAGTATCATGGATCCAGATGAGTGATGTCAAAAATATCTCCAGGCACATAATAAGGCTAAGAAACCCGCTTTCCTCTCAGGAAGTGGGCCATAAGGGTCGGAACAGCCATAAAACACAAAATTTCAATGAGCGATTGATACTGACAAATCTTTGAAAGAGGGTGATGTGTAATTATTCAACAATCTTGATAGTAAACTATTCAAAGAACAGATTTTTCTGACACAGAAAGAAAAAGGTCTTTCTCTTAAGTAAGATTGTGGGCTTTGAATAAAAAAAATCATAAATTGAATAGAATTATCTACAAACATTATCTTTGTTGTATCCAAAATTATATATAATTAAGTTAGCGTGAATATATTGCAGGCTTCAGCAATTGAAAAGAACATATAATAGTGGTGACTGATAGTGAATGATATTACTATTCAATTCAAGTTTCTTTTAAGTCAACATCTTTTTCATGAATCACTCAACAAAGGAACATTAAGATAAAGTGTTTTACAGAATTCCTAATTACTGCTACTGGCTTCTGGATATGACCCGTAAATCTACAGCATTTCCAGTAGTGCACCTCCCATCAGTTTCTTTCAATTACCTTATTATTGTTACTTAGGCCTGGATAAAAGTATTTGTTACCTGTAACACTTCCCTAAGTGTGTATAGACTTTTTCAAATCTTTAGAACTTATTTCAATTGCTTAGAATTTATTTTTACACATATTTACGGTGTCAAAGAAAAAGTCCAGAAGCGGATCTGATGATTAAAGTCATTTACTAGGGAAGGGTTGCAGGATACAAACACCCTTTTCTGGCCTAATTATACACTGCTACATTCATCATAACTTACTCTATTTTCACACAATTACTGAGGCTCGTAAAGACCCCTTCAGGGGCTGCCCCCAGGTAACCAGGTAATCAGACAGGGCAAATTGGACCAAAAACTGGGTTGCCCAACCTGCATTCTATATCGCACCACCCCTATGAAAACTGATTTTCGTGTTAACCCCTTGCAGACCTCCCCTTGTAACCTTTTTCTTGCATGTCAGTACATAACTGATTCATCTAGTGATACCCAATTAGTCTAGTAAAGGGTTATCATAGAAGACCTTGCAGTTATGTTGGGAAGGTTGTAGGGTTTACAATAAAGGGACTTTCTTATAATTGAAGGAACATGAGGTTCTGTTGGACAAGTTACGAATGGAATAACAGGTAGGCTGGACTATGGGACTATCTGCTCGGTCCACTGTCCTACCTTGAAAGTAGGCTTTTGGGTAGAAGAGCGATCCTTCTTCAAAAAATGTAGGCTGGACTATGGGACTATCAGTAAGGTCTCACCTGCTTTTATAGGAACCCATTTGGCATAACAGCAAGAAGACCAACCTCATTGTGCTTTAAGCCACTCTATCACCAC
>OZ012687.1:8780375-8827195 GCA_963942565.1 Maea johnstoni | reverse complement strand
TAAGTGCACTGCTAAGTGCTCTGTGACAACAAGCGTGTTCAGATGACCAAATACTACCCCTTAGAATTTAGCAGTAACATTTGCAAACATACTGGTCAAAGTGGTCATAGAATACAATGGGTATTACTAGGTGCACATCGGTGCATATAATGCCATATGGAATAAACTGTGTACTTAAGAAAATTGCTCTGTATCCAGGATACACCAGCATTCCAAAAGCAATGTCTCTACTTCCATAATTTCCTGTGCATGCTACTCTGAGAATTGCAGCGGATGGAAAGGTAATGAGGGAACTTTATCATTGAACATTTTTCTTTCTGTATTTCATTTTTCATTTGTGCACATTAAACTGAAATCAAGGATCATAGTAAGCAATTAAAATTCAATCAAATATGTTGAAGTGTTGACGTTACCCCATATATCATCTGGAAAATACAGCTGGTCTTAATTGGATAGGGAACTATCATGACAGCAAAGCTACATGAAATCTTTGACTGAAAGTTGCTGTTCCTGTTTTTAACATTCCCGCTTCAAATATTTTTAAAATGTTACTCTAACATTTAGGGATTGTCCGATTAATCGGACATGCCGATTAATCGCTCATTCAACCTCTGATTTTGATGATCGATTGCCATTTTATAAGATCGATTATTTTTTAAGTTTTTTGAAAAAATCAATTGTATTTAGAAATAGCCTATTGATCAAGTGAGAGACTCCACTAAAGCCTGCAAAGTCTTAATTAATATCAAGCAGTACTGTAACAAGTAAAACTAAGGGGTTCAAGGGGTATTTAAAGAGAGTTGGATTAGCTCCTTTACAAAAATGGAGCCAAGAACCCTTGAACAAGCCAAGACTGCTGAAGGAAAACTGCGCATATACAACTTTGATTATTAATCGATCATCGGTCGTTCAGATGAACCGATGATCGATCTTGAAAATTGTGACTGATTCCGAACACTACTAACATTACTATATGTTCTAAGTTGTCAGAATATGTGTGCAGGAACCATAAGGCCTAAAATAAAAGTTGTTTGTTTCCTACCCTAACAAGTTTTTATTCAAAAAAATCCCTACCCTAAAGTTTTTTTTCGCCCTTCTAACTCCCAATCAACGTAGAACATGCATAGAACACATTTTTGACCAAAAAAATATGCAAAAAATCTTTTTTTACCAATCTACCTACCCTATTTCTTTTCGGACCGTTACAGGAAACAAACAATTTCTTTTTTTAGGCCTAAGTATAAAGCATTGCGTAGTGATTGCGATGTGCTGGTGGTTTTCATTGTTCTTGCTTTGTATTCCTAACCAGAAACACCTTGCAAGCACTATGCAAGGTTTTAAACCTTGGGACCCCATGAGGTCTCCTAGTGTTAATGGTTTAAAAGGGTCAAGTCTTAGTGGATGTAGGTCTCACAAGCCGGTGTGACTGTCATCCATAACTTACAAATGAATCTGGTAATTCCTAGGATAATGCTAGGGAAATACCAGAATTTCCTTGGAAGTCAAGCTATCCCTCATCATATGTAGCTGAAACCTTCCAGAAAATGCTGGAATTTTCCTTGGAAAATCCCAAGATTCTTTGGTATTCCAAGTTTTGCTTGATAAGGCCTAAAAAAAGTTGTTTGTTTCTTGTAACCCTACCCTAACAAGTTTTTATTCAAAAAAATCCCTACCCGAAAATATTTTTTGCCCTCCCAACTCCCAATTTACAAAAAACCTGCATAAAACACACATTTTTGACCAAAAAATAATGCAAAAAAAAAGTTCTTTACCAATCTACCTACCCTATTTTTTTTTCTGACCATTACAGGAAACAAACAATTTCTTTTTTTAGGCCTAACGGACATTTGGTTAAGAACCAAACTATTTGTCATCATAAATGTGTTAGTGGTAAACATAAGCACATCTCTGGCATGGAGCGCATTCTGAGTTCAGATAAATGGTGCCTGAGGTGAGAAAACTAGGCAGAAAAGAACATCTGGAGCAGCTGTCAGGATTGTGGTCGGATCGATGGCAATCCCCTTATTCCCTCATCACATCCACCTTGATGACCCCATGCTGGGGCGCCCGAGACAACAGTCATCAAACGCAGGTTCCAGCAACTCATTGCCAGCATGCCTTCTCTTAATCTTTATGCTGCTGGTGGCTTATTTGGCCAATACAAAATGATGCAAAATATCCGTAAAATGTTTAAAACCCTGGCACATGGGTACTCATCTGAGAGTTCTCAGCGATAGCTTCCATATGAATACCAACATGACAGGGTAAAGATGGTTTTCAAAAATCTTTGCACTCTTGTACTTTGGATGAAAGTGGCCTCAGCATTGGAAGGGTTAAAGCTCGTTTTAAGGGCTTTTGCTATACTCAACAAATAATGATGCTAATTTTGGTTTCATAGATATTTTTCGGTCCCTATTTTCACTAATTAGATAACCCATTGATGCTCACAGTTGACAATAGCAGCCCAATTTTGGAGATACCTTTTAGGTGAAAGCATATTTGGATGAAAAAATATTTGAATGAGAGATCTTGATCAGGACACAAAGTCATTCTTAACCCTTCCAAAGCTAAGGCTACTTTTGTCCAAAATACAAAGATGGAAAGATTTTTGAACACAATCTAAACCCTATCATGCTGGTATTCATTAGGTAGCTCTCACTGAGTACTTTCATACAAGTACCCATGTGCCATGGTTTCAGTCATTTTCAGCTTTTTTGCATTATTTTGTGTTAACAAATTTAACCACCAGCAGCGAAAGGGTTAATTCACAAGTTATTGTAAAACATACCCTCGATCCAGATGATAATTTCTAGAAGAACTCTTAAGCTTGAATAACTAAAAGCTCAGAAGGCTCATCTGCCAAAAAGTTACAGTGAATGCCTGATTGTCGGATGTTGTGACTTCCGATGAAGCACAATAAACGAAATAAGCATTTTTAAAACCAATTATTAAGATTCAATACTTCAACCCATTCATGCCTATGAGTTCCTCCAAAATTTGTTGTCTATACAATACTATAATACTTATGACAAAAACTTGAGCGTGATTCAGATTCAATTCTTTAAAAAGGACCAAAATCACTCTAAATGACACACAAACAAAATAGTAATGAGAATTATGCATTAAAACAAGTTGATCCAATCAGGATACAAGAAGGTAAAAAGCAAATAATACATCTTGTTTTTGTATCATCCCACCATTCATGCAATTCAATATAAATATAAAGGAATTGAAATATTCTAGGGGAAATACTAGGACATTTCATGGACTGATATGCTATTACCAGTTTTATGCCATCTCATGATATGGGGATCCCACTTGAAGTGCTGGTTAAAAAGCATTTTTTATTTTCTGTCTCCATTTTTCATTTATTCAAAAGGGTAATATGTAATCTTCAAATAATTTAAAACCATGTCTGCATGTATTCACATCAAGATGTTACAAACCATAACATTTAGAAGAAAAGAAGTATCAAAACCTTATTTAATATATTTTAATGTTAAATTCACTGTTTGTCTCAGTTAATATTCATTGATATTCTATCGCCATGAAGAGAGTGCTAAGCATGCACTCAGACGGGTTCCTCCATTAAGGAAACATTTCTCTAACTGTAAGATTGCATAGTTAGCAGCCATAGCTTTTAAACAAATGCATCATTGTTAGGACTATTGGAAAATGCTAGCACATTGCTGAGTTTACAGTACTGGGAACAATCCTGCCATCAATAATTCAGCTCCTAGATTACTTAACCTGACTGGGAAGAATGGCTGTGCCCTCAAAGGAATCCCGTCCTTTTCAGGCTAGAGTAAAAACAATAATGATATTTGACTCATCGAAAGTGTTCAATAAAACCTACTAAGTGTGAACTCACTGTTTGTTTGATTCCATAACTAATTGTTAAATGAGGTTTTCTGTTTATTGATGTCTTAGCAGTTGTAGAAACATTTGTATAGGCATGGCAAATTGGGTAGGGGGATATATGTTTACAGTTGAATAAATTAATCAAACCTTCGTAGTTTCTCTGAAGTACATGGAAGTGTTTCTCTTAAGTACTCTTGTTGATATACATGAATGCATAGTAGATATTCTCTACCGCCCCCTGCCATCCCAAAAAGAAAATCGAAGCCTCCGAGCCACAAGATCAATGAAATCAACAAGATACTCAAGAAGACATCTTTCACTAATGGTGATGAAGACTAGAAAAATCAATACAGAAACCTAGTATTGGTTCAGTAGGTCTCATCGAATGAACAGATGAACACTGTATGACATGCCAGGCCACTGAAAAGTCATAGGCAACCCTAATGTTGAGAATAATGTCCTGACAAAAAGTTGCAACTGACAAAAATGTGCATATATTATATATATATATATATATATATATATATATATATATATATATATATATATATGAAATTCATATATACTGTCAAATTTGAGAATCAGCGTAATAAGAAACAAATTTTGTGTCCTAACTTACAATTGTGATGAAACTTATCAAGCATGTATGTGCACTACATGACTGCCTCCATAAAAACATGGAATCTGTACCATCAATTAAGGCTTCATTAGACTTTCACAAATAAAAAGCTTATGAATAGGTTATAAAGAGATTGGGGAAAGCATTATGGCTGGAAAGGAGGCCTTCAGCAGCTTATAACAAGAAGCAATCTACTATGTGCTTAACCAAGATGATGAAGATAGATCTAGAGCCCCCTTGATCATAACCTCAATGAGGCAGCAGGAAAACTATATTGATTCGCTATTAACACACTCACTCCCACATCAGATAGACACTTTGACGAATGTATGATATATCTTATAAACACCAGTGCAAATCCATAAAAATATCTGAATGCAAATAGTTCCTTACAATCCTTCTACCTCAATAACATCCACAATATATCTTTACATATAAACCAATGGCATTTGTGGAAATCCAAAACAAACAATCTTCAAGTGTGAAAGGGTTAATGTTATGTATTGATTGCCTGTCGGGGGTAGGCTCAGCTAGGAATCAATTGTGGCACCTTCAGCAGAAGAGGTTAATCTTTTCTCGGCCCATATAAAACTGGAAACAAAAGTGGTACCAAAGAAGTCTTTTCCTGGACGAACTTAACGCTGACAACATGACAAGTTCAGCACTTCTAGGGCTGCCACTCGTAAGTGCTCAATCCCCCCACGGGAACTATAGCAATAATGGCAAGGCTTTAGAGTATATTCATCACACACCTTTCTCGTATCCTCTTCCTTAAGGATACCTTAAGGAAATCATTAACTTCCTATGCATCATTTGGATTACTCATTAGAAATTAGGAATTTATATTAATATCACTTTCTCTGCCATAGTAATGCTAAATCGAGACTAGCCAATTAATGGTGAAGGAAAACCTATATGACTAACCCCTAACAATAACTATGACTATATATATATATATATATATATATATATATATATATATATATATATATATATATATATATATATATATATATATATATATATATATATATATATATATATATATATATATACATATATATATATATATATATATATATATATATATATAATATTATATATATATACATGTATATATATATATATATATATATATATATATATATATATATATATATATATATATATATATATATATATATATATATACATACATACATACATATATATATATATATATATATATATATATATATATATATATATATATATATATATATATATATATATATATATATATATATATATATATTTATATACACATACATATATACATATATTATAAAGCAAAGGACTTTATTGCCTACTGGCCACTCTCCAGCCGACACTGGTTCTATTTATCATGATTGTGATATATTATCCTGCCTGCAAGGCTGACCATTCAACAGTAGATGTGACAGGTTTTACTCTATGCCTCCTTTGATATATATCAGTAAGAAGCTCTTGATAAATGAGAGTGGCCTTTTGGTGCAGAATCGGATATCATGGGGGAGTTATTGCGATCTTCCTGATATGGATTCCTTTCATTCAGATGTATATAGGCCTGCCCATGTCATCTATAAATAGTCTCTGGGTAGTGATAACAATATGTCACCCCCCAGTGTATCACAACATCACACTCACCTGAACCAAGATCAATAAAACACTCAAGCAATTAATGGTTGAGTTACATGTTTAGTAGCATACATTTAGCTGGGGTTCCACCTAGAGCGAGTAATTAGGAAAATGGACAAGAATTGGCATGAGAGAAATGACCCAGAAACACTACAATTACAAAACCACCAATTAAGTAGCATAACATATAGGTATGTGTGTTTTTATGAGAAAATTAGAAAAACTAACACTATATGATAGAGTTTGCCTACTATTTTATATTCATTCTGGTAATTCTCATTTCAGGAGAGATGAACAATTTGCCACCGGAAAAGGGAAAAATTGAATAAGAAGTTGACCAACCAGTGTGGTGTAGTACCAACAATTGAAGATAGATTTCACTATATGGTTCTCTCTCTTGTGGTTCATAAAAGTCCTCTACTCACCTGATGAAATAGATATAAACTAATTTAACCATTCTGGTCACCTTGACCACTTAGTGCCTGGTAACAGAAAAAACTTGGAAGACAGAAAAATACACATGACAACCTAGAAATCTAGGCTAGATGCACTGTAGCAGGCCTGAGTTTACCATCGATCCACTTATCTATGGCCAAGCTAATATTTTCCCATATAGCATAGGCAAACATGGACATGTTTATTCAGGCGCTTTTCAGATGATTGTGTGGTACTTACGGCACAGGCAGTGATTAGGCCATAAAAGATATGTACAAACAAGAGATAGAGAGGTTTTTGGCATAGGGAAAATAGCTGAGATGCTGTGTAAACTGTTCTCTCCACAGATTAAATCAATGTTAATATATTTAAATCAATGTGAATTGTTAATTTTTGTTCAGATCTTGTTCAGCTCTCCTGCAAAGTGTACAACTTTTCCAAAACTATGAGCTACTATAAGACAAAATCTCCAAACCCACGGGTTGGTTGAAACTTCTTGAATATAGGACCAGCTGGGATATCTTAAGGCTGAAGATGATTTCCTAGTCAATTTTCTTAAAACATAACAGCAAAGATGGGTGTACTTATTGCAATAAGTGGATAAAAGAAAATAGAAACCTTCAGAAGGATTACCAGAGATGGAACTGAACCATTACCCCATACTTTAAACTGTCTTGGACCTTGCCATGAACTTGACTAACTGGACAGGACAAAATCCTGTCATGATGAGCACACATTTTCATTTATCAAAAGACTAAAGTTTGCTTCATATCTTGGATAAAACTAAAGAGCTATAAAGCTGTGTAGAAATACTTATGCAGCATTTATTTATTTTTGTTTTTCCCTCTTGGTGGGCCAACCTGATTTGCTGACAGGGCAACCAGATTTTGGGCCCCACTTGTCCCACTGGACTTCCTGACAATTTTGTTGGTTTTCCAGTCATAATTTCATCAAAATTGTCAGGCCACTTTGAGCATTAATGGGTCAAGCAGCAATAGCCCCTAAACCGCCTTTAGTGTCAAGACTCACTATCACTATTCAACTAATTGTCAACAATCGCTGGAACTCTGATAATGCCACCACTTATTGACCAATAGTGGAGAGAAATCAATGAATTAGGCAAATTCAATACACATATCAGGGCTCGACGCTAAGGGTGAACCTATGGCCCCAGGCCAGTAAAAATTCCCAAAAACAGCTTTGGGCCAGTAGAAAAAGACCTCAACTGGTCCTACAGGGCCAGCAAACATTTGGAGACATTCTTGTTAAAAAGTTTCCCCCTGAGAATGTTCCCCAATTGTTTTTGAAATAAATGAAGATACAATTTATAAAGATAAGTGTTGTGGTGAATCTTATGCAATGTTCTTTCTTGTTTTGTTAAAGAAAAAAAATGTAGGGCCAGTAAACATTTTGCAGGACCAGTAGATGCTTGGTGTTACGTGGTCCTACAGGGCCAGTATCATTTTGAGTTAGCGTTGAGGCCTGCATATGTAGCCATATCAAACTTTCAGAAGGCAGAGTTACAAGTATTTGCAATGATAATGGTATATCTTAATATATTCATGAAGTTCTAACTTATTTATAGCAAACTTGTAGAAGGCATATTTATGTGCATATGCAATGATAATGGTATATAATATATCCATGAATTTCTAATATATTTTAACATAATGCACCAGATTAGATACAGTAGAAATATATGTGTCCACACATAGTCCATGAGGGGGTTACAGCTCACAAATACCAAGGCTTTGTATGGTTTAATCCCTGTAAAGCTAGCCTGTACCCAGGGCATGTCAGGACAACATCCTCATGAGTATCTCCATTGGGTATGTGATCAAGGTCATCAGCTTCTCTGATCTACACCCTCAACACATTGAACTGGCAGTCTTTTTTGCTTACTTAGGCAAAAGATGTGTATTTAAGGTAACTTAATGCTATACCTACAGGATTTAAAGTGACCTTACAGTATAATTATATCAAATTACATTTAAATAAAAGAATGTGTTTTTTTTGCATTATTTTTTTGGTCAAAAATGTGTGTTTTATGCATGTTTTACGTTGATTGGGAGTTGGATGGGTGATAAAAACTTTAGGGTAGGTATTTTTTTGAATAAAAACTTGTTAGGGTAGGGTTACAGGAAACAAACATCTTTTTTTTTTAGGCCTTAGAAAATTTACATTGCAATAGTATTTGTCTTCCAAAGAAACAGGTGTCTAATGTACTTGTCTAAGGGAAACACTGATCTTCTCTTCTTCCTATTAGGTATCCAACTTCAAATGGTTGAAGACTAATACAGGACGTTTTATGTGCAACGTAGCCTTAGGAAAGCATGTACAGTTGTTTAAATGTAATTCAGGGTAATTCCAAAAAATCAAAAACTAAGACAGACCCTGGACTTAGCTTTACCACACAGAGTACATGGACCAGGGAATACCTTGGAATTCCATGATAAAGCTAGGAAAATGACAGAATTTCATACTGGTCTCAGCTACATTCCAAAGGGTGTCTTTCCTTTTTCTATTTAGGTTATCAACATGGTTGTTCTAGTATTGTGCATGACATGTCATGAACATCATTATGGGCGTCTATTGGGCGATGCGACAAATGTTGCCTTTTCAATGTTATCTCCCAATGCCAGGCTGGTTCCTACCATGTAATATGCCCAGACCAGAATGTAAACAATTCAATGAAAATTAAATATTGATCCTGACAAGACCGGAGCTCTGCCATTAGGCTGGCCCACTCTTGTTTCCCTTCTCACTTATTTGTCTGATGTTTCTCCCACTCACTCTCTGTAGGTCTCTATGTGAGGTCACGCAGTGATAATTACAAAGATCCCACTGACAAACACAAATAATTGTGCCACACATACACAGATAACTGGTATTTGAGGATACAGAGTGTGATTCCGGTGTTTTTTATAACAGTATATAAATATACCACAATCAAGATAAATTGGCCCAGTTGTTTACTGCCTATCTCATGTACCCTTCTTAACACAATTCCAGACCCAGGCAAAAGTGCCGGAAATTGAGTTAGTCTGTGGCCATCATACGAAGTACACACAGCTCACATGAAATCATATTTTCTCAATGGACGCGAGAGGCTGTAATCGCAGGAACCCATAGTTGGTCTACGCGTGCGCGTGCGCATGTGGTTCTGTTATTCTTTTTTCAAATAACCCCTTCTTACTTACTTTTATATAACGTTAACAACTTGAATATATTGGTCACCGGAGAGACCAATTGCCATAGGACACATTACAAAACCCTGGACATACCTAATCTCACCAAATCTTAGTGTCAGTGTGACGTCACTAGGGGACAAAGACCAATGAGGGCTATCGTATTGTTCACATTATAGAGGAAGTTGTGTGCAGAAAACAACTCTTGAGCAGTTCTTGTCAACATCTGCGCTTTGAGTTGTGTTCAGGCTGTTAAGAGAGTTGCTGGTTGCATACCAAGTGAAGGTTATACAACCCCCATAGGTATGTTTTGGATATCCTCACCAGTTCACTATCTTGCAAAAGAAATAAATCATTGAAATCTGACTTACGTATATTGAATATTATGTTATTCAGCAAAAAAAATCCAGTCAAAAAGGAATATTTCTCTTTTATTATGACTGAAAACTAATACTAATTACTACTTGCCATACTTCACTTATCTTAATAGCTCATAGCTCTATTAACAGCATTTCAATTTACTGGTGAATTGAGGCAATATAATTGATATCTGAGCCTTGTTTTTCAAAAGGCTGCCTGATCGAGTCTTGTTTTCCATCCCACACAATCTCGCTGTCTCCCTCTCGCTCTCTCTTTCACTCTCTCTCTCTTTCTCTCTCTCCGGTCATGAGGAATTAGTCACAGTAGATATAACTGATCAACATTCATCCACGTTCTACAGTCACTGTGTCACATACATTACATACTACTATCATAACAGTTTCAGAACCTCTTCTAAATGCATTATATGTAGAAATTAAAATCATATTTAAGCAGTTTGGAAACGACGTATCTAGCAATATCAACATACAGCCCAACTGTGACTACCCCTATCTTGATGATATGGAAATTTTGAGTTAATCCATTTTGTATAACTGATCTAACTGCAAATGCAATTCAGCTTGATCTCATACTGATGCATGCCGAAACTAAACAGACACTGAACCTTCAGTTCCCTTTATGCTCAACAATAAATCCACCATTAAATATTGTTTTCACTACTATCTGGACTGGGTAATGCAAATATGGATTTTGCAATTGATAGTTATGAATAAAATGTCACCAGTGATTCATGATGGTTTTATCCAGAGAGAGATTTGGAATAAAGCTATGTCCTCAAGTGCTACTATCCGTCAGACATGGGGTGGCACTTTAGTGAGTGTAATCGGAGGAGATCTGAATAATCAATACATCAACGATAGTCTTTTGGCACTTCCCTTCATTCAGAGAATTCCCCAAATAGCACTGGTGTGTATGTGTGTGTGGGTGGCTAGCCTTATGAAATATAGAAAACAAGACAGCATTAGCCCGCACACAGGCTTTCACTGTAACCTTAATAATAATAATAATACTAATACTAATATTAATAATATTAATAATATTAATAATAATAATAATAATAATAAATCAATACTACTGCTACTACTTCTACTAATAATAATAATGATAATAATAATAATAATAAATCAATACTAATATTAATAAAGTAACCCAACCATGTCTTTTGGGAGGAAATGAATTACTTAAATGAATTATAGGTGGTACAGAGAGGGAACCAGAGTAGTGAAGTCAAATCTGACATCAAAGAAACACACAGATATCAGTAGTACATGTATGAGAGATTTAGGTACCTAGGCTAGCTCCTAGTCTCTCCTGTGTTACCCCTTACTGCATTAATGTCAGTGCTCACCCCAACAGAAAGAGGCTGGCTTGCAATCTAGTTGTTTAGTATATAGATACTATTTACAGATGAGATACTTACTGAGGCAGTTGATTTACTGCTGACCAATCTGGTATTTATCCATGAGGGATATTTCTCATCTGGCATGGGTGGAAGGTCTAAGATAAAGGTTATATTACAAGCATAGCCCAGGATTGCCAATATTACATGAAGCGCCCAGAAGGGAGAGCCTAATGTAGATCAATTGATAAATCAAGCTTCACTTGTCTGTCAAACTGTCACATTCTCTTTCTCACTTATACTCCCTTTCTTACTCACTCTCTCTTTCTTCACTCCCCCCTCCCTTTCTCTATATCTCCCTTGTGCTATCTCAGAAGCAGTTGTCATAGACGTGGGTGTTCCTATTTCCACCCCAACAAAGAGAATATAACAGTCAATTACATCTATTGCCTGGTTGTATAATATGACAGCACTATCATACACATCTATAAATAGACATTAGATAATTGAGGTGATGACGGATACATGTATGCCTAAATGACACACACACACACACCAGAGAAATCTAGTTTTAAATCAACAACATGATTTTGCAGCTAGCTGAACATTGTTCGCACATCTGGAAAGGAAATGTTGGTAGCCAAACACTGGATTTAGTTGAGGGATTTTCCAGACAGTCCATTAAATTTTATAACGTTCTTGGTCCTATTTTTGGTATTGAAAACAAAATATGTGTTCAAGCCAATCACCATTAACAAATATAACATTACTTCTATAATAAATACTAGTGATATCATCTGTTTATACTTTTATAAAGTACCGGTTACTGCAAGATTAAACATTCTATATCCACTGGAACTGAATTTCAGTACGGAATTCAAGACAAGAAATGCTTTTAATCTGATAACTTGAGACATGGGAAGTAAGGAATTCTATCTCAATAAACCAATATACCAGTTTAATACTGGAAAAAGCTCCCCCAAGTTACACCTATTATGTTGAACAATGATTTTCTGGTCATTGGCATGGCTGAGCATAGACCTGTTCTACTAAGAATTGGATTCAGAAGTTTCTGGGGGCATTCTGGGACTGAGAGACCCAATTTTGCAAACGAGTTAACCTGAACATCACATCTAAAGATACAATGTTGCAAGAAAGTAAAATAAAGTAACAACTCTACATCAAAGTAACAGAAAAAGTCGCATAGAGCACACTAAACATCACCTCTGGCTCTGATACAACACTCCATTTCTCACTTCAACGTGAAGCACGTCATTGTAAACAGATTAGTATTCTTTTTACTCGCATTTCAGTTTCACTATTCGGAAAAGTAAAATTGTGTAAACAGGTCAACAATTTGAACAAATCCGTCACATTCATCACATTACTTTCCAGACTATTATTTTATACATCTATGATTAAAATCGACATCATGTCTAAAAGCTATGACCTATACAGTATACACTCATTGAATACATCATAGAGCTCTCCTTGAGAAGGGCCACAGAGACAAATCAGTAAAACGAAAAGTTTGCTCTCATTTCTAAGGTACGCATTAGTTAAGAGAAATGGAAGAAACTTCCAGCCTAATTTGCATAAATACCTTGCTGTCGCGTGCCATTCATTCTGCGGTCTTCACCAGCCGAGTTACCATTTTTCACCGACCTGCTCGGGAAAATACTACCAAGCAACCCTTGCATATCTATCTTGGGAAACTTGGCGTTGTTTGCTGCCATTTTAACTCAAATGTAGGATAATTTCCCTGAAATGTACATTCGTGTCGCAAGTTGCGTCCTCTCAGATGGTCGGCTTGCTCGTGACGACGCTCGTGCCATTTGGCGCCAAAAACAATAAGGATGCTCCTGCTCAATTAGGCCTGACGCTCTATAAGTTTTCCATATGATAACACATACTGACGTAAATAACTGTTAACAAAGTGAGCCAGATGAGAGAATTACTGAAACCTGTCATTAGTTGAATGCAGCTGACTTGGGTTTATTACTAGTGAGGCCCTAAGATGTTGATGGCCAGCTGAAATTGATCTTCTTCGCATTCGTCATACTTCAGATTTTCGATTATCTAAAAAATCGATTAAATCCTCCATCCATCAGGAACGTGAGATTCAGGTTACTGTATCCGACTATCCGCTACACTCTCAGAGAATGAGAGAGCCCTAATTCCACCGTCTTAGTGAGCCTACAACCATGACGTTAATCCGTTTGTCTTTAAGGGATTTAAGACCCCTTCCAGTAGGAACCGCTGTGATCGAAGAAGTCCCGTCTTCAAACAATCCAAGTCGTGTTATATGTCAGCCGCCCGTATCATTCTTTTGTTTGTAAGCACTGAACCAATCCTCGCTTATTCGAACCACTAGCTGCCGTACACTGCACCAGTCTATTGACTATTCTTACTGAAGCAAGCGTGCGTACACTGTACGTAATACGTAATTACGACCAGATCGAAGACTGGGAATCACTTGGATGTTACACCGTTCTCTGAGTTTCTTCCCGTACGACTCAATTCATCGATTCCCTCTCGCGAGATGAAGCAAGTCTTATGGTAACTGGCGAGCGAACGCTGTATTCCACGGTCAAGACGAATTGGCCCAGTTGTTTACCGCCTATCTCATACCCTCCTTCGCACGATCCCAAGCCCGTGCCCACAGGCAAAAGTGCCGGAAATCGAGTTAGTCGGTAGCCATCATGTGAAGTACACACAACTCACATGAAATCATATTTTCTCAATGAACGCGAGAGACCGTAATCGCAGGAATCCATAGTTGGTCTACGCGTGCGCAGAGGTCGCTCATTCCATTCGCATATTTCGCAGGGGCGTGCATTCCTCTGACGTTGTTATTGCCATCCACGGCTGTATCACTGGTAGTAACTGTACCATCATGACCCTCTTCGCGTATTACACCACCGCAGCTGGTAGTAGTGGTATGGGGGGGGAATCCTCCCTTTGTGTACAGACAATAAGTGCAGAACGTGCCTCACACTTCAGCTAACCAATTGTTTAGCCTTGACGGCCTGCATAACTAATACCACCCAAAATGCATGTGCGTCATACAGATGATTATGCCGGTACAATCAATAATTGATTGAAGACTTTCACGACAACTCAGCCGAGAGGCGTGGACAATTTAAAGCCACGCGCCTCGACAAACACAACTTTAAGTAGGAAGGCGCATATTTCAGGTGTACATCCTTATGAAGCGGGCTGAGGTTGGTTGGACAGGTAAATAAACATTCCCAATAACAATACCAATATACAAGCCGCCACCGAGCGCATCTTCAGAATGTTAGTTAAACTCGAACATTATCAAGCTGAAGAATTTTATTTATCCCATAAAATATTTTTGCAATGCATATATTGATGGTAACACGACGAAATAACAGGAATTGGGCAAGGAGGAATGGTCAAAAAGGTAACATCTAACAATCGAAAAACATCAAATATGACATGTGCGTTTTAAAATGCTAGTAAACTAATTGATCCAAAATAGTCATATTGCGGAAATATTTGCGTGCTTGCATTGATGTTCCTCAAACCCTACGTTGTTGTGGCTACATTTGCCCAATGCAAGACCGCAATCATATCTTAAAACTATAGCAAGTTTGTATTCATTGGAATGCGCAAGCCGAATTTTATAGAATGGATACTAATATACCAGGATTTCGCGTATTCTTTTAGCGTTTTTTGCTTTGATTTATATCAAATAAATAATCTTTAAGTAGCAGAAGGATCAAAACGTGTAGGTAGATCCCTTATATGGTTATCATTTTTTTAGTTGTTTACCACTTAAATTTATAAGGGTAGATGCTCTGTCACATAGGTCCCCCACCACTGCGGTGTCTCAGTGTCATGCTGAGGATATCAAAATTTCCAAAGAGAAAAACAAAACAAAACAAAACAAAAAATAAAAACAACAACAGACCAATAGTAGGCGTATAATGTATTTTAACTGGGGAGTTTCAGCAAAATATAGTGATATCCCTGAATAAACAATACCGTCAGATACGGTGCTTCGTTTAATGAACTAGCTTGTTATGAGTATGACCCAACCACTCCTGCCACAATTTTGGCCGATTGAGTTTCATACGTAGTAGTAGTAGTAGTAGTAGAAGTAGCAGTAGTTGTAGTAGTAGAAGTAGCAGTAGTAAAATAGTAGTAGTAGTAATAGTAGTAGTAGTAATAGTAGTAGTAGAAGTACCAGTAGTAGTAGTAGTAGTAGTAGTAGTAGTAGTAGTAGAAGTAGTAGTAATAGTAGTAGAAGTAGTAGTAGTAGTAGTAGTAGTAGTAGAAGTAGCAGTAGTAGAATAGTAGTAGTAGTAGTAGTAGTAGTAGTAGTAGTAGTAGTAGTAGTAGTAGTAGTATATATAAGGCCCCATGAGCCACAACCAAATATGAAACCATACACTTATAATGATGATACTACGTTACGTCTAAGTGGTCAGTACTGCCTTGACAACCCCTCACATGGCCAGTAACCACATAGCAACCCACGCATGCCCGTATCTCAAACCACTTTACATAGATCAGGGTTTGTGTGGTTAGGTAGATATACATCTCTGCCTAGATAAACGTTGGACCAGATACGCATCTGTGGTATGATTGATTGAATCATGCTTTTGTCTGTTATGATCTCTTATCTTCTACAATGTACTTGATATTATCAGATATATGGAGACTAACGAATCTGATAATATTGATTCTGATATATTACATCAAACAGTAAAAAACACAAACGAAATGAATTTCAGGTCTCTGTCGGTCATGTGTGTGCATTGATTATATCAAGAGTTCAGCATTCTTGCTTAAAATCGATGACATAGAAGAGAAAATAGAAGCATGTATGCTTGTCATTACCCCCAGCTCAGTGTCACTGAGGACCCCAGATTATTATATGAAAAAGGAATGCTGGGCGAGCACGTATAGTTAAGAACTGGTGGATCAATGGCACTGAGGTTGTTATCCTCCTACGCAAGGATATTCTCTTGTGAATGATCGCTGTAATACCACAGCAGTAATACGCAAGCATACCGCAGAACCAGAGGACTGAGAAAGTGCATGTGGGTTTCTGCGATAGTATGACGTCACTGTTACAGGGGAAACACAACAAAGACAGTCCACTTATAGAGGGGTGTTCCCTAATCCTCCTTCAGAGATCGATGCCAGTGTTCTGCTTGAGGCGAAGGTTGTACCACAAACATTCTGCGCAATCATTGACACGGAGTGCTATAATGAGGTCTTTGATAACGACCATGAATGACACACTAAACTAGACATTTGATTTAGATAACGTTCATATATTGTTTTAATTAATTCGTGCCTGTAACAGCCAACAATTTCTGAAAATATTATTTTTAACTTAGATGAGGAAAAGAGTTTTTATTTATCTAAGCTTTTATCAAGATCATCACACGTCAGACCATGTGTACGCTGCAGATGGGAAAGGGTTTAATCGAGCAACGCCCCCCCTATTATCCTTTCAGGCTTACTACATAAGGTTGTCTCATGAATGAATGAAATCCGCAATATCGCCCGTTATTTTCTCCTTTACATTTTAATGCGTATCAATTACATTCAGTAAAATTGTAAGAGCTTTGGAAATAGACTCCTAAGCGACACTTTGGCAAGTTGAAATCGCATTTTAAAGCGCCTCACATGTTTCCATTGCCAATAAACTTGTAATGCGCCTTTTAACATGTTAAATGGAAAAGCGCATTATATAATGACAACATTATTATCATCATTATTATTATTAATATTACATTTCGTTTTCATTAACTTTTTTTCAAATCAAAATGGTGTGGTTGAAATTTGACAACGAAGATAGGTTTTGAAAATCTGTGCCACAGTTTTGCACCAGTCAACTGAATCCGTGCTATCCCGAAATACGACCGGGAAATTGTTAGGCAATGCTGGGCTAGGGACTATTAGCACCTGATTATGTTACCCACATGTATGGACAGTGCTAACTAGTGCAGACACAGACACACACACACACACACACACACACACACACACACTAAGACCTGGTAAAATTGACAGGGCACTGGCTTGAACGAAA
Source organism: Maea johnstoni (assembly GCA_963942565.1). NCBI lineage: Eukaryota > Metazoa > Annelida > Polychaeta > Spionida > Magelonidae > Maea > Maea johnstoni. The sequence continues at coordinate 8,809,643 of OZ012687.1, read as the reverse complement.
AGATGATACTGACAGAATTAAAATATGAATAGAAAAATGTTTGGGAAAGAAATCTTCCCATATTGTGAATGATTGCTTTAATTAGTAAATGAAAACAATACAAAACAATTGTGTAAATAAGCCACTTCCATTAATCAACATGTTTTTATATCACTTCAAGTCTTCATTGATATTTCATGGGCATATCTTTGTCTCACAGTCCAAAACTGAAATGTGTGGCATAATGTGTTTCTAGAATATTGTCGAATCAACTCTTAATATGAGAGCGGGAATATACAAAAAGGGGCGTAGATAGGTGCTAAAATCGTGTTCTGTAAGGTCCAAAAGGGGTGGGTCTAGTGCAGGAACTCTGGAACTGTCCCATGAATACGACCAGCCCTTTTCAGCCCCCTCCCAACATGAGTTCAATTAACATAACTGGTGCATTAACACAACCAAGTTTATACATGCATATTTCCTTGTAACCAAAGGTAAAACGTTCCTTTTCATACATGTTACTTAACATTATGCTTATCTGACCAATTTTGTACGACTGTATATACATTATTCACAGATTCTATTTTGTACCACTGTATTTATTGACATACGGGAAAATGAATAAAAAAAACTTTAAAAAATAAAAAAAGTTTATACATGTAGTTGAAATTCAACCCAGGCCATGTACAGCAGATTGCCTTGTTTTGCTGCTCAAGAATGCATCAACGCATGCGGGTCTTCCGCACCAGGTGCGACTTAATCCCTATGTATGAAATGTTAGACTGCAGGAAACCTAAATCCCGGCCACCTGGAGTCAGCCTGTCATTGACCTTCTCCACATGTGCTAAATATAGAGCAGATCAATATCGCGATGACTGCAACGGACACTTGAGAAATGATATTGATTATTCTTGCCCCGAGAAAAAGTGATCCCGATGAACATCTGTCCGTCCATACACATATATTCCTGGGCTTTCAAATAATAGATAACGATACATTTGGATCAGAATCTAGAATTTTGTTTAATGCCATTTTCTGCCATATTATTACTAAAGCTAAATCACAACTATCCCAGTTGAGATTGGTAGAGGAAATCTAATAAATAGGGGAAAATACTAATTAGCAACTTCTGCACATGCCTTGAGCCAGAATAGAGCTGAGGATATTTGTCAGTGTTGCGAGAAAGCGACCAGTCAGTGCGCAATGCCTTTGCTCACTCGGCTATTGAATTGAGGAAGCCCCTGTGATTGTTGAAAATAATATCACCAAGATATAGTTGGGTGGCAATCTCTCAATAAAGAATGTAGTGTTCATATCAGTCTTTACCCAGATTTTCAAAGGAACTTTTCAATGTTATTAATCATGAGAGAGAAGTTACAAGTGGAGGTGTGTTAGGGTTTCTATGGATTGAAGAATAAAAGCTGGTATTGGGTAGATTACCCACGTGGGTATGGCCTACCAATCTCAGAATGTAAACAACGGCATACCCGACGATAGAGTTGCTCGATCTATGGACTAGGCTAACTTAATATGGCTGTATAATTTTTGTTATTGGGTTAAGCAGTTGTTTCTTTGTCTTTTCGCTTTGTCATTTTTTGTCGTTAATTTTTGTAATTTCCCTTAATGGATGTCTTTGATTTTGATTTTGTTATATTTCTTTTTGGATGCATATATTTTTCAACACTCGTGGTGTAATGTTAACTTTCACAGAGTCACTCTTTATCTAATAGTCCTGGTACTATCTTATTGAGACAGGCTGCTCTGATGGCGTTTTTGCTTATTAACACAAAACAAAGTTTCATTTCATTGAGCCTCGTGAAAGTAATCCCTTTTTATTCCCAATTCAATCAAGTCCCTCTGTTTGCTTTACCCCTGCATTGTTCAGCACATAATTATCAATGCTGACAAATATTAGGCATTTATAACTTCATGTGTTTACCTTGAAGCTTGTATCAAATCAATGCAGGCATATCCTTGATGAGTACATACTGGGAGTTTGGTAATGTAACTGACAATAGGGTTCCTTATTGTCGCATGAACAATTACTGGTATTGTCATCAATCGATCAGAGTGTGTATACACACACACACACATATATATATATATATATATATATATATATATATATATATATATATATATATATATATATATATATATATACATATATATATATATATATATATATATATATATATATATATATATATATATATACACAAATATATATATATATATATATATATATATATATATATATATATATATATATATATATATATATATATATGTGTATGTATATGTATGTATGTATATATAAATATACATATATATATATATATATATATATATATATATATATATATATATATATATATATATATATATATATGTATATATATATATATATATATATATATATATATATATATATATATATATATATATATATATATATATATATATATATATATATATATATGTGTGTGTGTGTGTGTGTGTAATCTCTGGTTGTGTCAAGAAAGAGAACTAGCATTATATTGGGATGTCAATTTCTCTTGGCAAGTTCAATACTGAGCTGCCCTCTATTGAGTATAAAGTACATCACTTCCTTCCAGAGTCTGTTATGACCATCTTTTACTGACATCTGGTGAGCAGATGAAACATTACTATTTCAGAATCCTGGACTGAGTATGGCAGTACTTCTGCTTCTGCTACTTCAGTGCTTCTGCCCTACAAAAACGGCAAGTTCACCAGCACCAGGTATCTGGAACAAAATATCTGCATAGAGTAGATGCCATCTCTAAGAAATGCCATACATTAACACAGGAAGAAATATTAGTTACAAGTTGGACACACAGAATATATAATGTTTTGACACACATGTTTTGATCAATATCAAATAAATGGAAAATCAAACAAAATCTTACATGCACATTCAAATCTGACAACAATATAGGGGAAGGTTAGTGGACAAACGTAACTGTTAAGCTATTTGGCTGCCCTTAAAATGATTTTCTTCACAATAAACACATACTAGTATTTAATGTGTCAGGCAGGTAAATAGAGGTAGGCTTCCTTAAGTTGCGGTTGAGATCAGTACAGCAAGGTTACTGTTTATGATAAGTTGGTGGTTGCCAATTTTCTATAAAAGGATCATTTAATACATTCATGCATGAATTGCTAAAAGTTCCCGACTCTTTTGGTAATATCTTTGTTAAAGGAGCATTTTTCAGAAAGTATAGGAAGGAAAAAGGTTGATTAGAGTCCAACCTAAAATTAATCATCAAATATTTCATGTATATGTGCTTACTTCCATAACTATTTTCAAAAGTACCATAGGAATTTCATGAACTTAGCCAGGACCCGTCCTACCTGTCATTTGGACAGGTAGTTAACTAAATACCTCCTGTTAGGACAGGCAAAACAAAAATTTCTATGAAGATTTTTCAATTTTGACTTTTGGGGGGTAATAACCAAATATATTCCACACAAACCACCTTCTAGGACATAGCTGAAGTGTAAATTGCTCTTTTTAACACACTAGGCTATTAAATGTAGCTGGTATGAGGATTTGAAGTAGATAAGTAGCTAAATCTGGAAGGGCAGAAATTTTGAAATCGCTGTTTTGGACAGGCATTTTTGAAATCCTGGCTAAGACCCTGCATAGGATCCACTTGTCAAGGATAACTCCAGGCACAATAGACTAGGAATACGGTTTATGTGTCAATGTAAAACAACCCCTGGTACTTGTGACCTCATTCGACCACCTGCTACTATGTAAAGGATGGGCAATGCTCATAGTGAAACAAACCTAGCTATACAAACCTGTACATGCAGGAGGAGCAGCTGTAGGCTACAATCAATGGATCGATCTGGTGAAGCTTTTTTTCTCCAAAATAGGATAGTTATCCTCAGAACCATAAAGAATCAAGGACATAACCCACTCATGCCACAGAGCTTTTCTAATTCTTGACAATTGTCATCTGGATCTATCATAATTTTGAAAAACAACTTCCAAATTCGGTATATATTATATATGTAAACAAGATAGGAAGATTGATCAGTTTCTGATTATCATTCCCCCCCCCCCCCACAAATATACTTACTGTAGTTTTCTGGTCAAAAAATGTTGGCAAAAATGGTCAACACCCTTTTGTACAGTAACAGTGTCTTTTGAATGGGTTGTAAAAGACATCAGGAATTAATTGACAGTTATTGGACTGAGTCCAGGCACAGACATAAGTACTTGCCTGCTTGCCCCTGCAAGCTGATTTTCTAAAAGAGTTTATGGGCAAATACATTTTAGTTTTTACTTGTCTGGATGGGCAAAGTTGATTTTCTGAACACTGAACACATTTTTACATAGAAAATGGCACAAATATCCAGAAGTGTGCAAACAATGCAAAAAACGGAGAAGAAAACGGTTTTTAAATCATTAAATCCATGATAAAAAATACATTCCTTTCTAGCATATGTTATGAATTACTTCGGGCAAGTTAAAAATTATGTTGGGCAAGTAAAAAATCATTAACTACTTGCCCGGCATGGTAAGTTAGTTCTGAAAATTATGTTGGTGCGTATCATCTTTGCACCAATGTATATAGACCACCTGTGTCTGAAACAAAGTATCGAATTAAATTGAATTGAATATGGCCATATTCTGAACTTACTTCTTTTAAGTGATGAGGCCTGGATGATGGCGGTGATGATGTCACATTGTTTGTGTTGCTTAGCGAGGCGGCGATCGCGTCTCTTCAGCTGCCGGACCAGCCTGGCTGAGGCCTGAGCGCTACGGTAACGCATCTCAGACACCATTTTCCTCAGCTCCTCTAGCCCTGGAAATACAAGCAAACAAATAAGACACAAAATATCAACAATTTAATGCTTCTAATGCTGGGCTTCTTTCATCCAAAGCACAAGGATGTAAAGATTTTTGAAAAATATCTAAACCCTGTCATGTTGGTATTCATGGATAGCTCTCGCTGAGTACTCTCAGATGAGTACCTACCAGGGTGTCAGTCATATTTTGCAAAATTTTGGGTTGGCCAAATTAGCCATTCATGCTTTAAGTTCTTGACAAAAGTCGCCTTTTTTTTGTGATACTTTGAAATAACTTGTATTCGCAAACTATTTGAAGGACAGCTGCTCATTCAGTTCTGTTTGGCATTTCTCCTTCAGATATTTTCCAATTCTTGCTTTTGTGGAGAGAGACATCACCAAGATTATCAGAGCTTCTTGGGCTGCATAGGCATGCAAAATTTACATAAACAGGGTTTGACACATAAAAATATTGTGATTGTAAAGTAAAGTTTTGTAAAATATTTGACTCAAAGTTGCTGTTCCTGTTCAGCTTAACCTATTCACATCTTCAAAGTAGTACATGTGGGTCTGGCACATATGGAAATATATTGAAGACAAAATGATGTTTTGACAAATATGTGACTGCAAGCTACTGTTCCTGTTAGTTTGAAACATCCCTTGCTAAATATTTCCAAAATATTGATCAAATTTATGAATGATAATCAAAGCTGTCAGTCCATGACAGGCATGTGTAGTTATTTTAAAAGATGTCATAATTATATACATACTCAGATGATACTGTTCATGGAGAGCTCCAGGCAAGAATGTGCTTAGCCCATTAATGCTCACAGCGACCAAAAGCAGCCTGACAATTTTGGTGAAATCTTTCAGACAAAAGCATAGTTGGAAAAATATTTGAATGAAAAATGCTAATCCGACATTACCAACAACATTACTTCAAATACTTTGTAAAATCATTCCTGATTTCCAAGTTATTGTTACAGGTATCATACATTCAGACAACAATTTCAAAAGGAACTCTTAGGCAAGAACTTTTAGGTTAACCCAGAAATGCCACTGTGAGGGGCTGTGAACTCATTAGTGGGAATATAGAAATATAGTTGTTCATCACTCCACCAGATGTCACTAGTGCCAGTAACAGCTGCAGCCACATGCAAGTGCTATGGAACCAGTCATTCAGTGTGTACTGGGCCAATGCACTCTAGGACAGCATGTGATGTAAATTCATTATAAAGGAACAGTGAGACAATTGTAATTTATTATCATTTAAACTATACAGTGAAAAGACTCACATTAAGAACATGTTTTCCATGTCCAGCTCTCTCATAATAGTGTGTACATCCTCTGACTTACAAGCACATAATGTGAATACATATCTGGCACAAAATGTTCACCGAATGTGAATGCTTATGAGACTGCACTCTTATGTTCACATCACTGAGATTTCACTCTATAATTTACAGTATAACCTACCTAACAGAACACCTCAGTACATTGAGCCCCTAACCACATTGGAGAGTTTTTGAATTCCAGACACCTTCATAAGTATAGTAATAGTAATAAGACCTCTGTACATTGAATATCTGCATACATTGAACAGTTTGGGATTCCCTGTGAGTGTTTAATATACACAGTACTGAATTATCTAACAGGCTATATATTGACCCACTGTCCCCACACATATCTGACACTGTTGTATACGGTTTAAAACAGAAAAACAGGACTACCAGCTTTCAGTTACCAGCGGATATTTCACAAAATATTGTTTTAATTATTATCTAGATATGATTTAACAGATATGATACCATTTCTATCTATTGTAAATAGCTAAGTATTTAAACCTTTTTCATGTTCAGAGCTCTCAGGATTGGGAACCTCAAATATATATTACAAGTTGCAATATATCAAGCGCAGTACCTAACATGATTGATAATCTCAAATTAAGTACAAATGCACCATATTGATTACAGTACATAACAGGACTGAAATTTTCAAGTATAATAATATTGCAGTAACCAACATGTTTGTGAATCTCAAATAGTACAAATTGCATCATATTGAGAACAGTGTCTATCATGATTGAGAATCTTATATATAGTACAAATTGCACATACAGAGTACAGTACCTAAGAGTACTGAGAATCTCAATTACAAATTAAACCATGTATGGTACAGTATTGTAAATCTCAAGTTCAAATTGCACCGTATCATGATCAAGTGCAGTACATAATAGTACTGAGAATTTCAAATATATTACAAATTGAACATATATAATACAGTAACTAACAGGTTTAAGAATACATAATATCAATAAATTGAGCAGCACAGTAGTGCAGTACCTATAACAGTATCTAAAATCTCATATATATTATAAATTGAACCATACAGAACATATATAGTACAGTAACTAACAGGTTTTAGAATATAAAATATCAATAAACTGAACCACATAGAATGCAGTACCTATAACAGTATCTAGAATCTCAAATATAGTACATATTGCACCATATCGAGTGCAGTACCTAACTGGCTGACAATAGCTAATACCTCTGGATTGGCCTGTACAGCAATTGACAATATAGTGCAGGCATCCAGGCATAATGGAATGGCAGTATGCATTGTGTCGGGTGTAATACGCTACATACACATGGTCAGTGCACGCAGCTAGCCGTCTGCTTGATACCTCACATATGACACATACTATAGATAGACATAATACAGACAACTGTAGGCTGAATGGATGGACACGCAGTGCCCAGTAGTCAGGTTACAATGCATGGTTCTGCAGGGTGAGGTCACAAGTTTGATTCTCCGTTGGATACCCATTAGCAGGTTGGCTTAGTCGCTATATAAGTGTGGTGCATTGTGGAGGGCTGTCTATGGTGCTTCTGCAACTATGAGACTTGTTGGGACTATTCCTAAAGAAAGCATAATTTGTTCCCAGTTCCAGATATCTATCTGACGTCACCTTATGGCCTAAGCTTGACAGCTTACATATGACACATAGGGCGAAATCATATAGACAACCAATACCTACATACTAATTAAGGATCAGTAGCGGTATTTGAGACAATATCAAATACTGGTTGGAATGGGCAAAAGTATTGTATTGTTTATGATCTGTAATTAATAACAGTCTAAAATTGATTATAATGCTACCTGTACGCTCCCTAGAGGGCTATTTATTAGCAAAATCTTTGAAGCTGACAGTGCTAAATCAAACTAACTTAGCTGAGAGGCAGGCAGTAATGTTAGATATATTATTGGGGTATTGTATTCTTAAGGAAGTATCAATATCATGTCATATTGCAAAAAGTTTAAAGTTGCCTATTCCTTATATTAATACTCTGCATATACACACATATCAGAAAATCTATGCATACTGCTAGCTCTGCTTGAGAACTCATACATGAGAGACAACATACTTATAAAGCTCATCCATGCTTAAGAGTTCCTCTTGAAATTGACGCCTGGATCAATAATACTTTTGACAATAACATGGAAATTAAGAATTGCTTTTCAAAATATTTGAAGGAAAGTTATAGGTGGTATTCTGATGAACATTTCTCCTTGAAATATTCTCTTAACTTTGCTTTTGGCTTAAATATTTCTCCAAAATTGTCAGGTTGCTTTTGGCTGCTGGGACAACAAGGGTATAATAATAGCATAAGCCTGACTAGTCCAGACTGGCGGGCGTAATTGCAACATCAGTACAGTCCAGCAGCGCATCCAAGGAGTTTAGGCCAGTTGAAACAGGAACAGCTTTCATTATTATCATTATAAAAGTATCCAGGTATTGTTCTAGCCTCCAGCAGTCTATATCCAAGGAAAGGTTGATTGTGCACAGGTTAACATTTCCCCTTCAAATATAATCCACAAAATAAATATGTTTTTATTTTGGAAGATATTCCAAAAATAGAAAGGCCTTTTTGTATGCTTGAAGGCATGAATGGTTTACATGTAAGATCCAATTATGCTTTCTCACAAACAAATAGTATAGGTCCACACATTCACACAATACAGAGAGCAGAATCATGAAGACAACCATATAAGATATACTACATAACTAGAGGTATAGGGTCACACCACATAAAACAACAGAGCAAAGACATTTGCATGACCGTAGACGTACTACTACACCTTTAATATAGTCCCGACCACATGAAACACTGCATTTAGATTTGTAATTTCATAAGACTAGCTTGTCATAACTCTCTCACCTGGATCAAGCTGGAATGAAATCCAGGCAGTGGCGAGAGACTGATCAGTCAGTGTGCATACATTATATCACTCACCTTATGGGGGTACTGCCTTTTATACTTAACCATCTCTGGTTCACAGGGGCCTTATTCCTCTGGTGACCCAGGTTCAAATCAACTTCTGATGGATACACTTCTTTTGAATGTCATTACAAGCATTAGTCTACCTACTTGTCAGACCACAGACTGCTGGCTGTCTCTCATAACTGCAGGGTTTGATTCCCAAACGGGGCATGTCAGGAAGTTGCCAGTGACTTGGGGTTAGGCGGTGGTTTTTGCTGGGTAATCTGGTTTCCTCCACCACTTACAAATTTAGCATAAACATGTCAGAAGTGAGGAAATTCTGAATCTTACTACTACTTGCAATGTTCTACAACTGCTGCAGAGGTTGTGGTTGTGATGAACTCTAGTTTTCTAAATAAGGATTTTAACCCATTCAGACCTGAAGATCCTTTTGAAATTGGTGGTCTGGATTAAAATATTGTTTAAAACAATTTTGTGATTTAGCATAAATCAGAAAAAAAATATTTGAAGAAGAGTTGTCAGTTTATTAACCCATAACGTTTTTCCTACAAATATTTTCTGAAAATTACTTTTGTCAGAGAGACGTCACCAAAACCATCGGGCGCTTTTGGGCGCTACAGGCATGAATGTGTTTACGTTGTCTTAATGTCTTATCTTAATTGCTTCTGTTCCCAGGTATTGGGTAATTCAATATAAAACTTAGTTGGTATTTGTTCAAATAGTCAATTAGTAATCTACAAGTTTGATTAGCATTGAATACCTAGCTGTAATTTGAGATCACAGGCCAAATATTCCTGTTATACATCCAGTCTATTGATTAAACAATATTTGATATTTCTGACATTTTACGCAAGTTTTCAATTACAAACACTAGTAGTCATCCATGGCTGAGACCACCTATTCAGTAAGTCTCTCTGCTACACTGAGCCAAATATGTACACATGCACCTTTAAGCCATCAATGCTTGCAGGTTTCCTCAACTAGTGTCATCAGGATCATTGATACTTTTGAAAATAACTTTGAATATGAGCATAAATTAACAAAATATATAAAGGAGAGTTGCTGGCTGGTATCTGATCAACATTTTCCATTCAAATATTTTCTTAAAGATGCTCTATAAATGGAAATATTACAAGATCAGTTAGGTTGTTTTGGGTGCTACAGGCATGAATGGGTTGGATATCAGGTGAACCTATTATAAAGGGCCTTTTGGCAGCAGATCTCGCAACATGACCTGGGGTACGGGTCACAGTAGGGGATCAACTGAGGTACCTTGCCTCTTTTTGTTGGATCCTGACAGGTAAACTATTATATTTTCAACTGTGGTTCATTTCAATGGGGCCAATTCAGACACAGCAGGGTATCTGGCCATCCTCAGGATATCCAAACCCTTGAAAATCACAATTCATGCTAAACAAATATCTTGGTCAGGAATTTCTTAAAATGTAAATTTCAAGCAAATGAGTTGAAATTTTTAATTCAATGAAAGTCCTAGGACATGACCAATGGTATTATTCATTTTCCTACTCAGTAAATGTATCCTCATGGTTATAATGTAAATACATTATGGTCTCCTTTGAAAAAAATGCACACCCAGCATTTTTATGGTGCTCCACTTGGGGCAGCCACTTTCAAAGTACTGCCTATATAAGTGATTGCGTCACTATTGGAGCTATATTACACGCAAGCCCTCCCATAATGCAAACACTGGAGTAATATGTCAATATTTTGCATGACTGCATATATAACAAGAGCAGACCACAATCAATAGAGTTAAAACATTATACATCGATACCTGAACAATTGGTCACAATATGCATGCAGGCGAGACAAACCCTGCTGCAATCCTGAATACCATAAATTCCTAAGACCTTTTCAGCAACAATGATTTTTCAAGAGATGATTTCCAGGAAATTTGGGACACCTGTTCTGGCAGATGAAAATTTCACCAATAATACCGCAAACCCATAAATTTGTAATTAATAAGTGACCTAGATCTATGGGAATAATTAGGGTATCTAAAAATATAAGTTTGTTAATAGCTTGTATTTTCCTGAGAGAACTTTCTAGTGAATTGAATAGGAAAATTAAAGACTACTCTGACTGCTATAGGTTCTACTGCTCTACTAAAGAGAATGACACAAGACTCATTATTCCAACTAGATCAATTGTCCATTGTGTCAAAAAAGGGCAATTAACACTCCAGTCATGACCTAGAGGATAGTTTGTTAAAAAAATATTTGGTTATTACCCCCAAAATGTCAAATTTGAGAATTCATAATAAAGATTTTTGCCTGTCCAAAAAGGAGATTTTAGGAAACTGCCTGTCCAAAAGAGAGGCTAGATGGGTCCTGGCCAAGTCCCTGCTTCAGATACATGTGAGATGAATTATTATACACGGCAAGAATACATCAATATCAGTCATCACAAAATACACATGGCAGTAGCTGGCTCACAGTGCTGTCCTAAGTTGCATGCAACATAAATGGATAGATTTCTCTGTGTCACGAAACAGCTTCATTTATGTTGTGTTATGATTTACCATGTGTCTCGTAATTCAAAAATCTATATTACATACACAGAGCATTCCTCTCAAATGAGCCAGGCTCAGACAATACACATTATTTTATACAATGTGGTATATGAGCTTATTATTCATTCAAAACTTTTTTTTAACAAATACAGTTAGTGGGTGAACATCATTGAGTTATTTTCAAAAGTGACATGGATCCATGTCACTTTTGAAAATAAGCAGGAGCTTGTCTCCCCTAGACTTTAGGCTATCATTTATATTTTGTCTGTCTTCAGATTTTTCTATTCTATTTCTCAAGTACAACACACATTCTAAGTTTAAGATGTTTTCATCAGAAAGATATTTATACCTAAATGGTTCTAGCCTTTTTGGTGCCAAGCAGACATATCAAAATAAGGCATAATATCCTTATATAATGTCATGGGAATTATATGGAGATGAAAAAATTCAATTATATGCTTAAGATTGACATTTTAAGAAATTAATATTTGGGTGCCCTGAGGGTTGATTTTTTGGGTTACGGGTGTCCAAATGATGCCCAGACGCGCTGGTGGCTAAGACTATGCCTGGAGATCTTGAAATTGAGTGTTTTCAGGACATATGATACTTTTAAAATAACTTTGGAACTAAACATAAAGCGGAGAAATATTCGAAAAAAATATTCTAGATGGTTTAAGATTGACATTTCTCTTTCAAATATTTCGTAAATTGCTTTTTTTAGAGAGATACCCCCAAAATTGTGACATTGATTTTAGCGCTAGGGGCATGAATGGGTTAACTCATTCATGTCTCAAGTTTCCCAAAATAAATACCTCATCTGGATCTTTGAAATTTATTTACATAGGAATGGAACAACTATTCACAGAATATTTCATGGAGAGTTCTTGGTGGAAGTTCTGAAAACATTTCTCCCTCAAAACTTTTTTGAGTGATGGTTTTGCTACAGAAATATAACCAAAAACAGTCAAGCATTTTTTTTTGGCCTTTTCAGGTATGAATAATTATCGATGTGCCAGGGGGTTCAAATCCACTGCTATTTGAGTATTCAAACAGCATCCTCTCTAAGGGCATTTGCATGCTACTGTACAGATATATCAGATCCTATTTCCAATTATAATGCACAAAGTGTCGTTATCCACTAGCAAATGCACATCCTTTAACAATAAACCATCAAGATATGTTGAATATTCTATGCATGCATGCTATTCAGAGTAAAAGCAATTGGTATAGAGTCAGCTTGTGTGGTACTCTAGTGTGCTGTTTTATCACTGCTTTCAGAATGCCTGTAACAGCCAAATATGGCCTGGCAATTTTGGAGTTTTCTCTTCAAAAAAAGCTTTTGGAAAATAGTTGAAAGAGAAATGTTAATAAGAACTAAATCCACAACTCCCCTTGAAATATTTTTCCAGTTAATTCTTCATTCCTAAGATACTTTTATAAGTATTGAACATCCAGATGACACATGCCAAACAGAACTCTAGACATGCATGGGTTAAGATACACTGCTACATCTGCCTCCCAGATAGCAATCAATGATCACCTGATTCCATTGCACACTCAATTGGCATTGTCTGTGATGGACAATTATCCATTAACTGGGTGCCAGACCAGGTAATGTTATTGTCAAAATAAGGTGCAAACTTGACAATGAAAACTATAAGTCACAGGCTAACCAGGTAGTAAGGAAGGGCAAGTTGGACCCAAAGAGTACGTTGCCCTGCCAGCATTTCATGTTGCCTATTCTATTTGAAAAATGTATATATGTATATGTATATATATATATATATATATATATATATATATATATATATATATATATATATATATATACATAAATATAAATAAATATAATAAATATATATAAATATATATATATATATATATATATATATATATATATATATATATATATATATATACATATATATATATATATACATATATATATATATATATATATATATATATATATATATATATATACATATATATATATATACATATATATATATATATATATATAAATATAAATATATATATATATAAATATATATATGTATATATATATATATATATATATATATAATTATATATATAATTATATAATTATATATATATATATATAATTATATATATAATTATATAATTATATATATATATATATATATATATATATATATATATATAATTATATAATTATATATATATATATATATATATATATATATATATATATATATATATATATATATATATATATATATATATATAAATATATATCTCCAAGATATTGTCAAAAGTATCATAGATCCAGACGACAATTTACGAGTGAACTCCTAAGCATTTTATGGATTAAATTCCCAGAGAGAACCAATAGAAGCAACAAGAGGGTACATCTTTTGCAGTGTCACCATAAAGTTCTCTTATCACCCCATAGTATTGTACTTCAGTGGAAAGGATAAGGGAATGTTTCCACTCTCTGTTGAGGCCCATCTCTCTAAGGAGAGTCAAGAGTTGAGAACCAATTAAGATAACTATTGAATATTTCCACATTGAATTGATAACTTCGTCTTGAATTCGTCTCTGAGGCATACATGGTCTAAGTAGACCAATGCTCTCAGCTAGGCAGTTAAGAATGAACACATTATGACAGAACCCCAACTTTAACCCATTAATTCTCGCAGTGGCCAAAAAAAGACGTACTTTTGGCGTAATCTTTCAGTCATATCCATAATTGGAAAAATATTTGAGGGAGAAATATTCATCAGATCACTACCAACGATTCTCCTTCAATTATTTCATAATATCAATTCTAATTCCAGAGTTATCATCAAAAGTATCACAGATCCAGACAACACTTTGTGCAGGAACTCATAAGCATAACTGGGTTAAGAAAATGGTCTGATCTTACAGATGTGTCTGTTTACTCTGTGCTCAAGAATACTTCATCACAATACCAGGTGTTAGTCACTACTTAATGAAGATTGCAGTTGGTGATAGCACTACCTGTATTTCACTAATAATGGGCAATACGCAACTGCCTCTGTTTGAACATAGTTCGCAAAATGGCAGCGACTTCTGCATTTGTGTAGAATTTCAATTAAAGTTCCATTTACCATTCAATTCAAAGATGAACAGCTTAGTGAAAAATTTTAAAAAGCCATCATCTCTTAATATTAGATAAAATGATTCCCCTGGTTGAATGATTAAGTGAATTATGGTAACCTGAAACTGCCTGGAAGTAAATGGTTGTTTTAGTATTCATTGTTTTAAGCCGCAGATGATGGTACTTAAAGATGGATAAAACAAAACTGGCTCCATTAAGCGATCATTGAAATACCTGCATTGCCTTTCAGGGACTTTATTGCCAAGACTGTTAAACTCAGCATGTCCAAAATGCATGGTGGCTAGATAGATTACTCATTGGAAATGAAAAAGTGATCAATGTATAGTCGGGTGACCAATGCACAGGTGTTGAGATAGTTAGCTTTTATCATTGTTGAAGATCCCTTGAAATAAAAAGGTACTCAATATAGCGAGATGTTATAGTTATGCTTTTCTAATGGGGTAAGCAGATGCCAGGGAATGAATTAGCGGCTGAGATATGAAGGTACTCCAAAGTACAAAAGTTATGACTTGCCTTCCTATAAGACTAGCATATCAATGCTCGCATTTGGCCAAAAGCAGTGTGACAATTTTGCAAACATTTTTCAAGTGAATGCATCGAATAATGACCAAATTTTCTGATATTAATACATGTCGAGTAGAACCTTAAACTATCAACTTGCCTTAATGCATTCTTTTAAAGTTATCATAGACTCAAACAACAGAACTCCAAATCTCCAGGCATGAATGGGTTAAAAACAATTTTTTCTGTGTTAATATGCATGCTCTAGATACCTGACTACTGCGGCTGTTTTTCAAGTGACACATCAGTGGTTTTATATTCAGTGAAGATTAAACTAACCTTAGTTTCATGTTCAGTACATGTGCTATGAAATAAATAAAAGGACAAGAATTTTAAGTAGACGGCAAAAGCCAAAAAAAATAATTAATAATTAATAAAGATATTTCCTGAATTCATACAGTAATCGAAAAGATATTTTTTTTAAATTCATAACATCCAGATAACATTTTTATGAGTGAACTCTAAGCACATTAAATTTTACTGAGGCAGAGGACTGCCCCAATAGCTGATTGGTCTAAGGCATTGCCATTGACTGCTCCCTGTCTCTCATCACTAGGGGCCTGCCCCCAATAGATAAGTGGTCTAAAACATAGTCACTGGCTGCTTGCTGTCTCTAACCAATGAGGGCCTGCCCCAATAGCTGAGTGGTCTAAGGCATTGCCATTGACTGCTCCCTGTCTCTCATCACTAGTGGCCTGTCCGCCAATAGCTAAGAGGCCTAAACATAGTCACTGGCTGCTTGCTGTCTCTCACCAATGAGGGCCTGCCTTAATAGCTGAGTGGTCTAAGGCATTGCAACTGACTGCTTTAACTGTCTGTCAACACTAAGGACCTGCCACAATAGCTGAGAGGTCTAAAATATAGTCACTGGCTGCTTGCTGTCTCTCACCAATGAGGGCCTGCCCTGATAGCTGAGTGGTCTGAGATGTTACCAATGACTGCTCATCGGTTTAAAGAAATACTAAAGGAAAGTGATAATTCTAGAATTCTAGGAAAGAAATCAAAAATTTGATTTAAAGAGGGGTTTGTTGAATCCTTTGAACCCCTTTTGCATCTGCAACTGAAGCATGAACAGTTTGATAACCATTTACTTTCACAAAAGGTGTAACCAAATGTGTAAGCTGCAAGCAGGCTGATTAGTTTCTTTAGTGCTGCATTACTGACTTGGTAGCTAAACTGACTAAGATATCTGGCAACTTGAAAGGGAAGCTACCTACCTAGGGTTACCTTTGTCATCTACAACCTTGACATTTTCGAAAATAACTTCAGTCATAAAGTATGCATTCATAAAGTATTTCAATGAAAGTATAAGAGTTGTTTTTTCTAATCTATCATTTCTCCTCCAAATACATTTGCAAAGAACTTTTCGTCTGAAAGGTATGACCAAGATAGCCGGGGTGTTTTGGGTACTGCATGCATGAATGGGTTTGGTAATCCTTGCTTCTCCAAATATAGACTACAAGCTCTAGCTAGTCACTGTCTGACCTGTGGTGGCTGACCTATAAACCTAGCCTGGGGTTGACCATTGAAACTCAGGGTATATCACTGAGACAGGCTTAAACCCATTAATACATGCAGCGGCAAAAAAGGCCAGACTATTTAAGTGATGTTTCTCTAACAAAAGCATATTTTGGGAAATATTTGAAGGAGAAATTTTCATTAAAACTCTTCTCCAAATATGTTTTTGATTCAATTCAATCTGTGTTTCTTAGTAGTTTTCATAACTTTTGAATGATCCAAATGACTATGTTCATGAATTTAGAAAGGTTCACTTATATGTTCACTTTTTTAGGCATACTGAGGTTGAAACAGGTAGAGACGAATCAGTCGTTATTGGTGGGAAAACCTCAGGTCACTGGCACCCTTCTCACATGCCTCAACTTTGATTCCACTTACAGCGAATTTGAACCTGGGAGGTTGTGAGGGACTGAGTGCATGCAGTCAATGGCAATGCCTTAGACCACTCAGCTATCAGGGCAGGCCCCTAGTGATGAGAGACAGTGAGCAGTCAATGGCAATGCCTTAGACCACTCATCTATGAGGGCAGGCCCCTAGTGATGAGAGACAGGGAGCAGTCAATGGCAATGCCTTAGACCACTCAGTGCCAATGCCTTAGACCACTCATCTATGAGGGCAGGCCCCTAGTGATGAGAGACAGGGAGCAGTCAATGGCAATGCCTTAGACCACTCATCTATGAGGGCGGGCCCCTAGTGATGAGAGACAGGGAGCAGTCAATGGCAATGCCTTAGACCACTCAGCTATCAGGGCAGGCCTGCTGGTTAAGACCATGACTGTGCTGATGGCCGAGGGTGTTGCCACTGACTTCCCGCAGTCTCTCATCACTACACAGGTTCGAATCCTGGCTGGGACATGTGACAAAATTGCTGTTGATTGTCTTTTCACCTTCACCGCAAACTCTGGTTACCTCCCCCACTCTCAACTGGCTAATTCAGTCAGGGCACGACATTAACTTTTGCAACAACTTGCCCAGTAGGGCAAGTGATATTCATCTTTCACTTGCCCTACAACAACTTTCACTTGCCCCTGAAAAAGTGTATGTTTTATAATACTTCATTTAAAACTGAGTAGAATATGGTGCTGGCATGTGAAAGCATATTTTCTAGGACAAGCTTGGACGCCAGACTACAAAACTGGCACTCCTTCTCAAAAGTAAACCTGAAATATATGCAGCAAACTTGCCCAGTGGGGCAAGCAAGATGCAGTTTTCACTTGCCCCACAGCTAAAATTTACAAATTCTACTTGCCCAGGGCAATGGGGCAAGCACTAATGTCGAGCCCTGTCAGTCTATTAAATATGTCAAAAAATGTGACAATAATCAAAATTCCAAGTTCCATACACTAGGAGCTATTCTAGTTCTACAGCATTGTATTATGTAGGGCTATTCTCTGGGTGGGAAGGAGCAATTAGAAAAACCTATTCTTCATTGTTTCAAATATGAAGTTAATTAAATACTCAATTAAGTTAATTTCCCCTAACGGGACACAGTGCCCTAATGGCTGGTGTGGGTTTACAGCTAGAAATACTTTGTATCTGGGTTACATCAGGAACGGGAGAAAGATGAATGCCCGCATAACTGAACTCCCGTCAACGCGGACTGCCGTGCAGGCTTAGTTATGGACCCTACCCAGGCACCCCACTTTCATTCACTAATCCTGTTGGGTAATTATCTAAAGTAGAGCGGCATCAATAAAAACACAATATGGTACATCAAATAGTATGGACGGCAACAGATGTCTTCTATGCAAGTGCCGGCGCTAATACAAACATGGACAGTGCACAAATACATGTTAATATGGGATCCTTTTCAGCCTGTACAGTCAGAACTCGGCCAATTCATCCTACGATCCCCTGGGTTCAGTCACAATGACACAAATGCAGAGAGTACAAAACATGTAAAAATGTGTACATTTTCATATAGGATTGGTTTCATCTTTACCAAAACTTTATGCATTCATACTCTGACCCCCTGGGTTGTTTGATGATTCAGAAATAGTTTACAATATAAATGTATATAATTATATATATATATATATATATATATATATATATATATATATATATATATATACATATATATACATATATATATATATATATATATATATATATATATATATATATACATATATATATATATATATATATATACATATATATATATATATATATATATATATATATATATATATATATATATATATATATATATATACATATATATATATATATATATATACATATATATATATATATATACATATATATATATGATGCAAAAGAATGCATACAGGACACAAAAATATATATCTAATATATGATATGAATTACATGGGGCGGCTCATATATATATATATATATATATATATATATATATATATGTATATATGTATATATATATATATATATATATATATATATATATATACATATATATATATATATATATATATATATATATATATATATATATATATATATATATATATATATATATATATATATAAATGTATGTCTCTGTGTTCATGTACATGAGCATTTCACATATGAAAGGTGTTGAGCTGCAAATCTATTTCAATCTAATTTCCATGCACTGCCAACTCACTACTTTTTTGCACGCTATTTGAAATACTTTATGAACGCGACATGACCTTACGGTAGATGTCATACATATATATACATATATATACATACATATATATATATATATATATATATATATATATATATATATATATATATATATATATATATATATATATATATATATATATATATATATATATATATATATATATATATATATATATATATATAAATGTATGTGTCTGTGTCCATGTACATGAGCATTTCACATATGAAAGGTGTTGAGCTGCAAATCTATTTTAATCTAATTTCCATGCACTGCCAACTCACTACTTTTTTGCACGCTATTTGAAATACTGTATGAACGTGACATGACCTTACGGTAGATGTCATACATATATATACATATATATATACATACATATATATATATATATATATATATATATATATATATATATATATATATATAAATGTATGTGTCTGTGTTCATGTACATGAGCATTTCACATATGAAAGGTGTTGAGCTGCAAATCTATTTTAATATAATTTCCATGCACTGCCAACTCACTACTTTTTTGCACGCTATTTGAAATACTTTATGAATGTGACATGACCTTACAGTAGATGTCATACTCCGCATAGGAATCATGTTATATGGAACTCGAGAGTATTGCATTAACAAGGTAATTACCATCTCTTCTGCTAGGCTGAGGTTTGACAGTAGAGTAGTTAGCAGAACAGAATAAGGGGGTAGCAGATGGTGTTAACTAAATGAAAGTACTGGTAATTACTCTGACCAAACTTCCACACCAGGCCCATGCAGCTGAATTGAAACATTATAGCAAACTCTCTCCTAGGTACTACAAAATTGATAGTAAAGGCTTAATCTATGTACTACACCATGTCATCATGGCAAAACATGTTATATGTAAACATGTTATAAAATGTTTTCCCGTGTAATCACACATTAAATTTTAAAAAAACAGGATAAAAGGCTTGATACAATTTTCTTTATATTTTCTAAAAAGAATTTTGTATGAGAATACAAAACTATTTAACCCTTTTCCTACACTTTGTTTGTCTTTTGCATAATATCTGTTAGTTGTATCAGACTTGGGTGTTCTTTTCTCAGCCAGAGCACTTGTTGCCTACGAACGTGCCTACGTGCAGTGTCTGTTTGAAATGACCTAAAAACATCTAAATGATTGTCAACAATTATAACTGAATATATATGTAATATATTATTTCCCTTATTAAATGTATTATCATAAATATTATAATCATTATTATTATTACTATTATTATTCATATAATAATTATTATTATTATCATTTTTATTATTATTATTACTATTATTATTATCATCATTATTATTATTTTTATTATTATCATTATCATTATTATTTTTACCTTTATTATTATTATCATTATTACTATTAATATCATTAGTAGTATTAATATTATAACCATTTTAATAATAACACACCATTATTGTAATTATCATTATCATCATTTTTATTATTATTATTATTATTACTCTTATTATTATTATCATCATTATTATCATTAATATTATCATCATTATCATTATTATTATTATCATCATCATCTTGATTACAATTCTAATTTTCATCAGCATTATCATCATCATAATACTTATCATTATCATGACCAATATCATTATTGTTTCTAGTAATACTATTTCTATGATTATCAATGTCAGCTAAAACATGCTGTTGCCTTGCTCTGTCCTGCTGGCTCTTGCTGTTGCCACTCTAGACCATAGACTACACCATGTGTGGGGAGACTGAAACAATGCTCTGTGTACATGTGATGAAATATTGATGATTATCTATTATGCAGTCACTGTTTAGCATGTGGCTTGTCTCTTCATGTTATAGCACACCACAGCCCTCTCCTGTAGAACTCAGGGGCTGCCCTGATAGCCTAGTGGTCTAAAGCATTGCCACTGTTTAGCATATGGCGTGTCTCTCATGCTATAGCATATTACAGCCCTCTCCTGTAGAACTCAGGGGCTGCCCCGATAGCCAAGTGGTCTAAGGTATTGCCTCTGTTTAGCATGTGGCTTGTCTCTCCATGTTATAGCACATCACAGCACTCTCCTGTAGAACTCAGGGGCTGCCCTGATAGCCTAGTGGTCTAAGGTATTGCCACTGTTTAGCATGTGGCTTGTCTCTCCATGTTATAGCACATCACAGCACTCTCTTGTAGAACTCAGGGGCTGCCCTGATGGCCTAGTGGTCTTAAGGTATTGCCACTATTTAGCATGTGGCTTGTCCCTCATGCTATAGCACATCACAGCACTCTTCTGTAGAACTCAGGGGCTGCCCTGATAGCCTAGTGGTCTAAGGTATTGCCACTGTTTAGCATATGGCATGTCTCTCATGCTATAGCATATCACAGCTCTTTCCTGTAGAACTCAGGGGCTGCCCTGATGGCCTAGTGGTCTAAGGTATTGCCACTGTTTAGCATGTGGCTTGTCTCTCCATGTTATAACACATCATAGCTCTCTCGTGTAGAACTCAGGGGCTGCCCTGATAGTCTAGTGGTCTAAGGTATTGCCACTGTTTAGCATGTGGCTTGTCTCTCATGCTATAGCACATCACAGCACTCTCCTGTAGAACTCGGGCTGCCCCGATAGCCTAGTGGTCTAAGGTATTGCCACTGTTTAGCATGTGGCTTGTCTCTCCATGTTATAACACATCATAGCTCTCTCGTGTAGAACTCAGGGGCTGCCCCGATAGCCTAGTGGTCTAAGGTATTGCCACTGTTTAGCATGTGGCTTGTCTCTCCATGTTATAGCACATCACAGCCTTTTCCTGTAGAACTCAGGGGCTGCCCCGATAGCCTAGTGGTCTAAGGTGTTGCCACTGTTTAGCATGTGGGTGGTCTCCCCATGTTATAGCACATATCACAGTGTATAACTCAGGGACTGTCCTGATAGCCTAGTGGTCTAAGGTATTGCCACTGTTTATCATGTGGCTTGTCTCTCCATGTTATAGCACATCACAGCACTCTCGTGTAGAACTCAGGGGCTGCCCTGATGGCCTAGTGGTCTAAGGTATTGCCACTGTTTAGCATGTGGTTTGTCTCTTCATGTTATAGCACATCACAGCACTCTCCTGTAGAACTCGGGGGCTGCCCTGATAGCCTAGTGGTCTAAGGTATTGCCACTGTTTAGCATGTGGCTTGTCTCTCATGTTATTGCACATCTTAGCTCTCTCGTGTAGAACTCAGGGGCTGCCCTGATAGCCTAGTGGTCTAAGGTATTGCCACTGTTTAGCATGTGGCTTGTCTCTCATGTTATTGCACATCAAAGCACTCTCCTGTAGAACTCAGGGGCTGCCCCGATAGCCTAGTGGTCTAAGGTATTGCCACTATTTAGCATGTGGCTTGTCTCTCATGTTATTGCACATCATAGCTCTCTCGTGTAGAACTCAGGGGCTGCCCTGATAGCCTAGTGGTCTAAGGTATTGCCACTGTTGTAGCTTGTCTCTCATGTTATTGCACATCACAGCACTCTCCTGTAGAACTCAGGGGCTGCCCTGATAGCCTAGTGGTCTAAGGTATTGCCACTGTTGTAGCTTGTCTCTCATGTTATAGCACATCACAGCACTCTCCTGTAGAACTCAGGGGCTGCCCTGATAGCCAATTAACTGTTTTATTACTCCTTGCACAATGGAGAAACCAGAGATGGCTGAGAGATATCTCAGCAAGGATTTAGAAATTGAGTGCCCAAAATGGTCAATTGTCAAACTTTTTGGCATCTATGTTTTTATTCAGATTCAAGGCACAAACATGTAATAACGTTTTGAGAAAGGGCATATTACCTTTTCGCAATGTCATGGGAATTATATTGAAAATATTCACATACTTGCCTGATTTTGACATTTAAAAAAAATTCTCATAAAAATATTTGGGTGTCCTATATGTAAATTTTGAGGGTTATGGTGTCCAAATGTTGCCCATGCAGACACCCTGCTGGCTATGACCCTGGTTGCTGGTTGGGAGGGAGGAGGAAAGGCATATTTGGCACTGAGAATAAAAAATCATAATATGGTCTACTGCACGCACCACCGTCATCAAATAAAACTACCTACATTAAGGAATGAATTTGTGGCCAGCAGAGCATTAAGAAGTAGGTCACAGGCATATAGCAACATTTCTCTAGAGGCTATATAAATACAAATCATCAATCATCAGTGCACCTGCATGCAGAATCAACCTTCAATAATACACTTGTTTGACTGCTATCACTCACCCACCCAGAACTAGTTAAACCTTAGAAACAGGGGTAGGTAGAACTAGAAGGGAGGGGCACTGGGTTTCAATAGTTAAACCCTTAGATACAGGGGCAGGTAGAACTACAAGGGAGGGGTACTGCAGGTTCAATTAAGGCCACTCCAATTTATTTACTTGTCTTACGAGCTCAGGAGGTAGGAAATGAGCCATTTTTGAATTAAAAAAAAAGTTGAAAAATGTGACTTTTTTTATTTTTTAAATCTTTTTTAGAGTCTGCCGACTAGGACTGGTAGCGATATGTTTCTACCAGCCTATTCTCAACTGAATAAAATCAATCAATCTATTAATCCCTGTAACCTGAAGGTTGGGAGGTATACCTCCTCAAGTCTGGGGCTCTACTACAGCAATGATAGCTTCCTGTAGTTAATTGAATCACCCTTACAAAGAATATTCTTAAAACTTATTTTTCTTTTTTTTTTGGAGTCTGACAGGATTTTTTTTCCAAAAAAAAGCTCATAAGACAAGTAATTAAATTGGAGTGGCCTAAGGGCGATGTATTGAAGTATTCAAACTTTACTTATGTTTGACAACTACCAACTAAACAAGTAAATCCATTACTTAAACGTAGTAGCACCTTGCGCCACCTAATTGCAATTGAATCAATCCCCCCCCCCCCAAAAGAATATATATATATATATGTATGTGTGCATGCATGCATATATGTATATATATATATATATATATATATATATATATATATATATATATATATATATATATATATATATATATATATATATATATATATCATTAACCTCGGCCACTCAGGGCTACAATCTAATTTATATACTGTTTTGGCAGTATTCTGTCCCAAGCACATTCAGTGCTGCAGAGCTGGTAAATCAGGCAACCACATCCAAGCAATTGGACTCTAAAGCCAGCGTGATAGTGACTGGAATCTGAACCCGCAGATCAAGCACGGGCCCTTGTCTAATTATCTCCTAATAACCATAGACCACATCTCACACTTATCCCATATTGCACCAGCATCACACAATCGCCAGGCCCACTTCCAGTCACCCATGGTCACTGATCAAGCCAGGGCCCTTTTCTAATTATCTCCTAATGGCCATAGGTCACATCTCACACTTATCTCATATTGTACCAGCATCACACAATCGCCAGACCCACTTCCAGTCACCCATGGCCGCAGATCCTGCTAGGGCCCTTGTCTAATTATCTCCTAATAACCATAGACCACATCTCACACTTATCTCATATTGCACCAGCATCACACAATTGCCTGACCCACTTCCAGTCACCCATGGCCACAGATCCTGCTAGGGCCCTTGTCTAATTATCTCCTAATAACCATAGACCACATCTCACACTTATCTCATATTGCACCAGCATCACACAATCGCCAGGCCCACTTCCAGTCACCCATGGTCACTGATCAAGTTAGGGCCCTTTTCTAATTATCTCCTAATGGCCATAGGTCACATCTCACACCAATCTCATATTGCACCAGCATCACACAATCGCCAGGCCCACCTCCAGTCACCCATGGTCCCAGATCAAGCTAGGGCCCTTGTCTAATTATCTCCTAATAGCCATAGACCACATCTCACACTAATTCCATATTGCACCAGCATTCACAATTGCTAGACCCACTTCCAGTCACCCATGGCCTAGATATGTACAGAAAGAGGGCATATACAGAGTTTTCTCACCCATATCAATTACCTCCATTTGATGCTAAACTTAATGCAGGAATTGGCATATCTATTTATCATTATTTACCAAAGTTGACTCGTTTGCTCCTGTAGTGCACACTTTTCTGATAACTCTGAACTATATTACCAGAAAGTTTAACTATTGAAAAGAAATAAAAGATAAATTGTCAAATCCTTTTTTAAGTATACATACAAGAAAAGCTGAAGGAGAGTTACAATGGTTTGGTCACGATTAACAGTAATATTTCCACGTAACAGTTTAGAGATGCTTTTATCTGAACATTAACAGGGAGATTAGCAGATGTCCCTGAAAAGTCTTTGGAAAAGGGGATTTCATCAGAAAGATGCCATGTAAGCATTTTGTGTATGTGCCTCAGCAGGAATGAATTTCGTCTTGTTCCAAATTATGCCAACAATTCAGTGATCAAAAGAACCTAGTTGAGAATCTCACAAAACACACACAGCAACACACACACATATATATATATATATATATATATATATATATATATATATATATATATATATATATATATATATATATATATATATATATATATATACATATATACTGTAGAACAGGTAAAGTTCGCGAGTGCGATTATTTCGCGAATACGCGAACTAGCATCGCCCTCGCGATCTTATCGCACGCGATCAATTAGGTGCTTAGTTACGCTATTCACCACTGGAGGTGATGGCGCGTCGGTCGGTGAATTTCAGTCCTAGACGTTCGTGGCTGAAACGAAGAAAAATACATCAAATAACTTCACAAAACCATTATAATATGATACATTGGTATCTTATGAATAAGTAACCAATGTATCATATTATTATTCGCAGTCTTACCTGTCCGATTTTGGGGATACCTGTGCCAAGTTATGATCTCTTACGAGAAGCAAGATGGCCGCCGTCATCGCACAAGACGCTATCACGTAAGGGAGACGACTGTTGCGATGGATTTAATTTCTCAATTATCAACATACATATATAGGTATTTTGATAATGATCAGAATAAGATATATCTTTAAAAAATAATGAAATTTGTATTTGCCGTGAATTGAATGTTTGTCAATTTACGGCAAGGATGAATTTGCAGTTGGCGAGTATATACGGCTAGAGCGTGATATTCACTCCTAGCCGGTCCGAGGCTGAATCACCAATTCAGTATAATACGATACATTGGTAACTTATGAATAAGTCACCAAGGTATCATACTATAATTCGCATATTCATTATGCCATTATTGGGGGAACTTGTGCCGTAAGATGTTATGGCCGTAAGATGGCCACTAAATCTTTCACATTTTTATTACTGTTTTGTTCAACAGATGGCGCTGTAGAACTCGCTCGCTCGCGAAATTAAGTACACGCGAAAAATCGGCCTTTCGCGCGATATATACCTATACTACAGTATATATATATATATATACATATATATATATATATATATATATATATATATTTATATATATATATATATTCACACATGCGCACCCCAAAATGAAATAACATCCCTTAGATGACCGACATTTTGAATCCGTTCATGCCTGTAGTGCGGAAAGTGGCCTAACACTTTAGGCAATAACTCTCAGAGAAAAACAAACTTTGAAAACATTTGAGTGAGAAATCTTCACCTTGAAACTACACACAACTCTCTAGTAAATACATTGTGAATGTAGTTTATATCTAAATAGCTATTTATAAAGGTGCCATAGGTCCCCAGGCACGTAGCGGACAAGCTGAGTACATAAAGGGAGCTATTATGGTAGGAGTTCCCCTTCACTGGTTAGGGTTTTTTTGAGGGCTATTTTTGTGGCTATCAAAATAGTCCAGCATTCAAGGTTCACTGACCCTCAGTCGGTCTCTGTAGCTTGGGACCAGGACATGCTTCTCCTACTACGTAGATCAATCGAGGGACTTAGCCCAGCTTGTCTAGTGAATAGGCATTACCGGTAGGCAGTTTCCCGAACTACTCCTTTTCGCACAGACAAACATCTCAGTGAAAAATTCTCAATCATGACTTTTGGGGTTGATAACTAAATATTTTCCTAACAATCTATCTTCTAAGACCATTGTTCTGAGTGCAAATTGCCCTTTGTGACACAATAGGCTATTCAATAGAGTAGGTTTAAGGATTTGATGCAGCGGAGTAGCTATATCTGCTGAACAGGCATATATTTTGTGATTGCTATTTTGAACAGGCATATTTAAAATCCCGGCTAAGACCCCTCATCATCAATCCTGTTCCTATAGAGGGATGCCCCCATTGCTATGTGATATAGCACACTGACTGCTTGCTGTGCATCACCACTGCTCAAGATTCAAAGTTTGTGGACAATTCAAATTCAGACAGAATTTAGCAATAACTTTTTCAAGAAAATCTTTGAAAAATAAAAATCATCAGAAACCAAACAGCAAATCTCCTTGAGAAATTTAGTGATTTCAATCTCAATAACTAAGTAATTTTCAAAAGTATCATAGGCCTAGACGGCATTTGTTAAGGAAATCCCAAGGAATGAATGGATTAGGTTAAAATGGTTCAAAAATATCAGTGTAGACAATATATGGCGACCCAGAGACCTGTGTCAATGATCATTTCTTGGGGGTTATCTACAATTGAAAAAAGATGGCTCAAGATGCTACTAAAAGTTAAATTAGTGGAATTATTTGATTGTCATAAAGTATGTAGCAGAAATTATGCTTCCCAAGAAACAAAATCAGGGAACACAACTAGGAATTTCGATTATCGTCATTTTTCCTTGCTAAGAACACATAAATGTACTCAATTCTGGTAGGTACACCAAATGCTTGCTAAAGTCTCTAAAAGCCACATCTTGGTAGCTTGTTGGGCCATTGAGTTGTCAGAAATTGCTTGCGCCATTGCCATGTACATGAATAGGCCACAGTGGATGATTGAGCTTAAGTACTGTAATTATGAGGAACTGTATAGGTCCCAATGACCTACAGGTTCATAAATAGACTGGACTGACAAAGTCGACCCACTGTTCTATTTTTGGAAGGGCCAAGTTGAAGATGCTATCTCCTAAAATCAACAACAATGTTCCTCTTCACACGTTACAGGTTGTAGGGTTTGACAACAGCACTAGACCGACTAGCCTCTACTAGGATGGTTGTAAAAGGGAGTTGACCCTGTGAGACAATGCAGTCACCAATCCCAACTATATGGTGTACTTGGTTATTGTGGGACCATGGGTTGTAGTGAGCCCTTTTCTAGTGACCAGTGCTCTTACACAAGGCTATTCAGTAGGAACAAACTCTTTTAGCTCATAGTGTTAAGGCTTTGACAAAGATTTTTTGAAGGAGTAGATGCGGTTTCACACCAGTTTTATATTGAACTTCACCCAGGCGAGGAGGGCATGATAATGAAGGCCCGTATTCTTATGCTGGATCGGCTATTTATAATTAAACCTATGAAGAGCCATGACCTAGGAACATGTAATGACCATGTTTCACACTGACCATGTCCTTATTGGCTATTAACAGGTGTATTATCTGAATGTTCTATTTCCCTCCTACTGGCTTAACCAGATGTCCTAGTATTGCCCTGTTTATTCACATGAATTAATAAAATTTGTATTACACACGATATGACACTTGTCTTATCCAGACTGAAAAAATCAAGTTCAAACTACCTCACTTATAAAACTATCTATCCATCTATCTATCTTTACCTATATCTATGTCTATATATCTATATGCATACATCTATATGTCTATTAACAGGAAAAAGATTTATAATGAAGCTGCATATAAATATATATATATATATATATATATATATATATATATATATATATATATATATATATATATATATATATACATATATATATATA
>OZ012687.1:8720375-8777875 GCA_963942565.1 Maea johnstoni | reverse complement strand
TGGTGTCGGGTGATATTATTTGGAATGACACATCACCTGCCTTAAATCTACTACCTGCCATACCAGTAGTGCTACACGGGTACTGCTATCAACTATAAATAGATCCGTTACCCTACATCAACATCAACATGTACCATACGCTAGCATATGTGAAACCTAAATTGCAATATCAATATGCTGCAGACAGTTGTCCTACTATGAAATGCAGTCCATGTACGTAACTAACTATAAGAACTAATATGCGTCTGACAACGAAAGTACGCTATGCTCTTGGAAATGGAAAAAGGCCCACCACCGTAAGAAAGTTGTCTAAAAACCTTTAGTTTCCAAGGAAGCGCGAGTGAGTCTAGTGGTGCCACTGAAGTCGGTCTGGACACAATCCGAGCGAATGCCAAAGACCTCAGAGGTGCTGGAGTACTCCGTGCAAGTATCACTGTAACTATCCCTGTGCTGACCGAAGTGAAGTCGGTCATAGATTTCAAATAACAGACCGTCAATTATACTCGATCTAGCTTCGCGAGCCTCCCTAGTACCCCCGCAAGTCGTAGAAGTAGTAATAGCGGAGTTGGGCCGAGTTTCACCATGTTGGGATGCCCACAGTCCCAAGTTGTTCTCTTCCTGACCGCCCCTCGGACCGGGGTCGTGGTCCCCCGGAGAGTGGGAGGGGTTCCCCACCGCCATTGGGGGCAAGAAAATCTCGTCGTCAGAGTCTGAATTGGGAGGTACACTCCTCCTAACTTCGTACCTCGCTCTCCGTGACGCCATTTTGGTTATCCCATATTGGTTGTATGTTTACTAAATGTCCCGTGGCAAGCTATAGTGTTAGCAGAACAACTCGCCGCACAGGACATTTCGTCGTTCTGATGCAAACATCAAACACTATATGTTTACTAGTGCTATCGTAAAAATAACATCCCATGACACGTCGTAAGCGAGATGCACGTTCGGAAACTTTTCGCCTACATCCACACACCGAGACACGTTTTCCAATGACACATATATCAGTCAAGCGGTAACTTTATTAGTCGTGCATCGTAGTCGGGAAAGCCCACCTGTTGCTCTGACGCCACCTACTGATTGATACAGAAACTAATTTACATGGCTGGACCCGCCCACTTTCCATCACTCGGCGAATCTCTGTCTGGCCGCCAGGGTACACCAGCTACAAGGAGACTTAACTTATTACTGCTTTATATGAGTTACACGTGAAACTGTCGTCTAGATGTATGATACTTTCGACAATAAATTGGAAATTAAGAGGTTTATGGTTTAGTTAACTCATTCATATCTGGATTGTCAAGGCAGTGTGCCACTTACTGCTTATTTTTTTTATTTTCTATTTCGAATTGAATGTTGGAAAACTTATTGCAAAATTTTCATTTAAATCAAATTAATTTAAAGTTCAAAATTTAATTAAATGTTTTCCAGTGTCTTTCCAAAAACAACATAAACAATTCTGCTGTTTTCCAGAAAAATAGCGGATTTTTTTACTGCCGTTCACACCTGCGCCATCGTAGTAACTTAAGCGCAATGTTCAATTTTCTAATTTCCAATTCTCACCTGGAAAGAATGCGCGAACTCTGCGGTACAAATAGTGCGTGACAGGCAGAAAATAGGATTTTGTTCCATCAATACTTTTTTTCGAAAAAGTGTGTAAAAATATTTGGACATTCTTCGCACCTTTTCAAAAAAAGTTTGGAAAAGATACTTGATTCTATTCTGCTGTTCGCACGTGTCCCTTCGTACATTTTCAGAAAAAAGCGTAGGGGAAAATGAACAATTGTAGGTGTGTTTGCTTGTTTGATTTCTAATCATCGTGGGATCCAAGTCGCTTTGGGATCTAATTCGCGCCGACCTAGAAATTGGAGGTCCTTTTGTTTCAAAAACACCATACACACGGCCCTCTACAACACCAAACATATTATGTATAGCGGCTAGACTAGCCCACATACCGCCACATACTTAGTACATGGTATTAGACCTAGCGGGACTTGAATCTGAGATTGTCTGCTTGGAAGCAAAAGTCTTTACCACACAGACAGGGCGAATTACGTAAGATAGACGGATCCATGCAGTAGCTACTTATCCAGGTAGATACCTTCATGGATGGACTTCAATGAAATATAAAACATTCCCAAATTTGAAAAAAGTATCATCTTCATCTATACTGTATACAGTAGACTCTCGATAATCTAACATTTTCTTGCATTTTGCCAACACTCTTGAAATGATAGGTTGGTTACTCAATTTCAAACAAGGTGAATGGTTAACAATTGAACATATTTCTTGATTTATTCACGTTTTCAACGTTTTTCACCATAATTAGTGCCATGACCATACATAAATCATAATGTGTGTTTCACGAAATGTACGTGTCGATTGAGTTTGAAGCTGACATTCACTTGGAATTGGGATATGAATTGTGTGCTTCTTGGCCTTTGCCTGCATGACGGACGTTACGTTGCAGATTATGGATTCATAATTTCAATAGAGAAAACAATTCATAATGAATTGTTTATTACAAGTATACTTCAATTAGCACGTTGTGACTTAAAAGTAGATATAATTCATGCAATGCAACATGACCAGGGTAGTTTTAAGTTTCTAGTTAGGTGTTCTGTGTTAGGTTTGTGCCTACATAGACGAGTCGACGAGTTGACCACTCTGGCTCGTGCTCGGCTCGTCTTGCTTCAGTTCGTGAGTGGCGAGTGCAGCTCTACTTTTACTGAGGATTTAGAGATTATGAAATGTCTGCAAAAACTATCTTTTGGATTGAATGACGTAATAGAGGAGAGAAGCCGTGGATGCCAACAGTGTGTATTCCGAAACATGTGTATTGCCCAGACTCATCGTATAGACTTATCCCTGAGGTATGATATCTGGCCCTCAGACTGTATCATCCAATTATCTGCCCGCTCGATTACCAGACCAAAACCACGTCCCCTTTGAGGTCGGATAATCGAGTCTACTGTACTGTATTGCCTTCAAAAGGTGATTTCAATGGATAGTTATTCTCCATAAGGCACCTTAGAAAGAGCAACCGGCTACAACCCCTATACAAGATTCCAGACAAAAGATGAATTCTTTAAATGTAACATACATAAAGTGGTCAATATAAACCAGGATTGTCAAAAACCATTGCTTACTACTACGAAAGATCGTCATGAACATCCATTTTGATTTTCTATTTTATATTTTAATTTACCTACATCTCTTGACGTTTAATTAATAATATTTGAATCATGGGCTTATCCTGGTGGTCGAATGGTCTCAGGCGCTGCAATGTGACTGCTAGCTTTCTCTCACCATTCTCGGCCGTGGCATGCGAGTTTGGAATTTGGAATTTCGTTTTTCCTCACTTTTCTGCCATATTGCGGCTAAGTTGTGACTAGCCAGTTGTAACTGGTGGAGGAAACAGGAATACCCGGCGAAAACCACAGCCTAACCACAAGTCACTGGCAACTTTCTCACATGTCCCAGGTGGGATTCGAATCCGGACATTGGTGAGAGACAGCTAACATTCAGCGTCAACGCAGGCCTCGGGGCATGTGAGAAAGTTGCCAGGGAAAGTTTCCTCCACCTTTTACAACTGGCTAGTCACGAAGTAGCCTAAATGTGGCAGAAAAACTGACGCTAACCGAAATTCCAAATTCCAAAGAAAGTTAGAATCATACCAATCTTAGTACATGTATTAGATCTAATAATATTGATATAGTTTGTGAATAAAATTGGATACTAATGTGTCACCATGAAGTCAACATTTAGTTACATTTTGCAAAAATAGAGGATACCTGAGAGATTTATACATGTACCACTTCTAGGTGAAAAACTGCATGCATATAGGTCTTATGATCGTAAGTGGACAACGAACAACACTATCCATTTTCATTTGTGAGGAAATGAAGGGATTTATCCCAATACACAACATTTACTGATTTATTTGCCAAGAATAAAGCTAGTATGAATACCGATGAAAAAGGCTGCATTTTTGTAACTTTTAGTCAATTTTGGGGTTGTACCTCCACCGTATTTTGGCACTTTGTGACGTTTGTGTGTCAACGTCACTCGGCCATCAGGGCAGACCTTTTCAGGATTTGGATTTGGAATTTCGTTTTTCGTCACGTTTTTTGCCATATTGCGGCTACGTCGTGACTAGGCAATTGTAACTGGTGTAGGAAACCAGAGTACCCGGCAAAACACCGTCTAACCCCAAGTCACTGGCAACTGTTCCACATGCCCTGGGTGGGATTCAAGACTGGAACGAAATTCCCATCCTTTACGAGAGTGTGATAATTCAAAGTATTGATAGAAGGGCATATGGTTCATTTTAGAGCTTTTCTTGTGGTTAAATGAAATTATGAATTACTTATTACAATATCACAAATGCAATGACCTTTGTGTTAGGAGATAGATCTACTTAACGCTTTGAGGGACCATAGGGTTAATTCTAGGCAACTCACCGCTGTCACATCTGATCTATCACTAAAGCTATGCATTTATATTGTGAAACATTTAATAGACACGATTGAAAGATGGGTAAGCAACTTATTTCGGTCGGTTACGCTTCTCTGGATGGCGATTAGATCGTTAAACTTTCAAAGTGATCGGGTAAAGGCTGTTATCAATCTTGTGAAAATATCCACACCAAGTTGATCTGATTCTCTTCAAGACTTTATCCATCTAACGCTATGCCATTGATCTAGACACACTATTCATAACTCACTCATCACTTATATAATGCCAATTGTTAACAGAAACCTCTCAACTTTATACCAATAGCGAGTATTCATAGATGACGCATCATTTATCTAACACCGATTGTTAACAGATAACTTTTAACTTTATACCAATAGCGCGCATTGGTCGATTTGATGACTTCTGATGTCATTACAATTGTGCAGTCATACGATGAAGAGAGCGATAATTCTATATTGAATGGGGACAATACTGCATTTATTATAGTGTATTTTATTGTATTGTCATTTCACAGGTTGCATGATAAAGCTCAACAGTTTTTCACCCTTTACGAGAAACACTTCGTGGTCATGAATAATTTAGGATGCAACACTACCAGATTTGTATTATACGAGAGGTATCCATTTAAGAAATGTTTTCGCTATGGGTCTATTATTTAGTGTTAGTCAAATCTTGATGTGGAGAATAGTTGTGTTTCAGTATGTTTTTTTAAAATGTAACGTCAATAAACAAACAATGCAAAACGATACAATATCATTCAAAACTAAACAAGGCAATACTGTGATTAATCGAATCGTATTGCTATGGGAATATTCGTTTGTTTTTATCAAATCTGGATGCGGAATGTAGTTGCGTTTCAGAGTGGGCTCTTTTAAAGTATACGGCCAATTAACAAAAAATGCAAAACTGTACGATATCATTTAATACAAAACAATACAGTACAATACAATACAATATAATACAATGCAATACGATAAAGTGACATGTATTGCTCGCCACCTTAATCAGGCAGGAACGGAGTATGATGATGTCAGAGAGTCTACCACCCCTGCGTGCGCTAGCGGATGAATAATCCAGCACGAACGCTGCCGCAGCACCAGATAGCAGCCAGTGGCTCGCCGGAGAAAACGCTCATAGACCCAACAACAACGTGCGGTGGCATCAGCGCAGCAGACGATCACATCTACCCTGTGGGATACGCCGTATGTACTGACCACCACCATGCGCCTGCCGAATTTCCGAGGAGTACTCCTCCTACTGCTGCCCCTGCTGGCCACTGTTTTGGCACATGAGACTCCAGATCAGGTAAGGTCACCGTATAACAATAATATAACAGTAGTATGTACATGTATGATATTGGTGTGTATATGTTCCAACTGCGCAGATATGTCGGAAATCCAGTTTCATCATACCGGATGCTTCATACATATCCTTCCGTCAATGCTGATATGGTGTAAAACGCGAAGCACACGTTTTTCTAGATAAATATAATAATATTTCGATGTGAATTATTACTTATATCGTCTTTATCTTTAACCCTACCATGCCTGTGGCTACCAAAAGAACTTATTTTAGTGATATTTTCCTTACAAAAGAAGCTTTTTTGAAATATTTGAAGTAAATTGTTCTTTACATCTCAACCTACAACTCTCCTTCAAATATTTTGCTAAGTGATGCTCTGTTTTGAAGTTATTTTCAAAATCATCACAAATGCTGAAGACATTTTTTAAGATGGAACCCTAAGCGCAAATGGTTAAACTTCAGTGAAAGGGAAATACTGCCAATAATGCCTGCTAGCGGAACCGTTGTGCAATGATTTATACAGATACTGTCTCTGTCTTCATTCAGGCATTGCTGAAATACGTATCCCTGCTTGCATTTCCATTGTGTGAGTGATTTATTTTTGGAACATGATCTTCTACTACCGTTCCTACTAATGGTTTTCCTGCCATTTTAGCTAATTAAACCGCCTAATAATTTACTGCATTATGTACCCATACATGTAAAAGGGACACTGTAAGGTTTACTTTGAAACATCAGTCATTAAAACGATTTCATGACTAATAGAGGTGTTTAAATGGAAAGAGGTACAGGGAATATCGTCCAAAACGAAACCTCGTATTAAATATGTACTCTATGATTGAATTAAACATTCAGATGAACATAAAGAAAGTGCCAAGAGTATGGAAGGAATTTCTCAATGTTTGAAATGGCGAATCACTTTGTTCAATCTTATTCTCGTCCGCAAAGCTACGCTTACGTAGTCACGGTGCGGTTTCGTAGGAGGAGGCTGGGCTTGGGTAATTTCCGGCCATGTACGTTCCATCAGGGGTTTTGACCCCAGCAAGTGAACGCACACACGTGGCAGGAAGACAGATTGTCTCTTCTCTACCAGCCAGCTTACCCATGCAATCATGTGCATGTTAAGTACCCGAGCGCCAGCCGAGACATGTGTGAACACAGCCAGTAACCTGGGGTGAGTCGGTGGTTTTTTCTGGGTACTCCTGTTTCCTCAATCATCATCAACTTTCCGGGGACAACAGTGTACCCCCTAAAAGGTGTACCGCCTAAAAGGGTTTTTTGCACAAGTCAGTGTACCCTATAACACAACATTGAAGATGTTCAAAGTAAAAGTATAGGTATACTGATCATTAAGATCACACACAGGAATAATTGTACAAAACAATATATATAGTTCATTATACGTTTTTTATTTAATATTCTTTGTTATTTGTATTTGAGTTCATTATTTCCATATGTTGTATGCGTATGATTTTTGTAACAAGATGTTACAGCCAATAAACATACTACTACTAACAAATCTAGCATACGGGCAATGCCACACATTTGAGGAAACACGTCAAGTCAATTCGGAATTTCGTTTATCATCTCTTTTCCGCTGTGTTGACCCTTAATCGTGACCAAACATCAGGCGTCAATGGTGATAGAAGGATAGAAACGGCATTAGGTGAAGAGAGACAGTAACGGGGAGAAATAACAGTGGCCACCCATTAGACCACCTGGCTATAGGGGCAAACCCCATGGCACATAGAATGAACTACATAAATATATTAATTAATGTGATTGTCTAGATCGAAATATACTAGTATCTGTTTTAGCAAGTTATGAAAATTGAAGAACATTGGTTTGGTGCTAAACTCTTGTTAAAATTCGATTAACAAAATGATATTTTTCAAACATCATTGATGTTAGTGAGTGAAAGGTCAAATCCCCCATCAGACTGATTTAGATCAAAATGAGCTCATAAATGTCACCTTTCAAATAAGACCTCCACAAGCCTGTCCTCTTTTGAACCTAAATCATCATGAAAGTGGATTATTACTCACATATGCCAAAAGAGGCCAGCCAATTTTGGTGAAATCTTTCAGATAAGAATGTATTTGAAGGAGAAATAATGGTTGGAACACCACCAACAACTCCCCTTTAAATATTTTGTAAAACCATTCTTGATGCTTTAAGTATTGCCAAAAGTATCGCAGATCCAGACGACAATTTCTAGAGTAACTCCCCAGCATTACTGTTTTAATATTCGTAATTCATTTTTGCGAAACTTCTATGACCAAATCAGATCACCAAGGATCATTTAGGTTAGCAAGAAAATAAGTAAACAATGACAAAACTCTTTGATTAAGGTTCCGAATATTCATTCTTTTGCAAATCACTCCATATAGGACTTCCTATCACCAAAGCAACAAGCTTTGGTTTTTTTCATACCCATGGAAAATAGGAAGTCAAGTAGTAACACCAAACTCGTGTCTAGGCGAGTATCAAGTGGCGAAATAATTGGAAAATACATAAAGAATAATATCTGATTTATAAATCACTTCATTGGCTATGGTTCGCTTAGTTCCCGCTAAGTGCATTTGGGTGGTATCAGCAATATATGGGACCAGAAATGTACAACTAGAATATGCGTATTTCACTCGTTTGTCTGTGTTTCGAATTGACGAAAATGAGTTAATGATTAAATACCAGTAATTATTAGGAGGATGTGTGGAAAAAACTCGATCTTTTAAAAAAGGCTATCCGTGGCGTAATATGAAGATTGACCACTTTAAAATCTTGATTGGCAACTTCCTCACGTACCGGGATTTGAAACCAGTCTGTGTTGAGAAACAGCGAGCAGCCAATAGCAACGACTTACACCATGCACTCAGCTATCAGGGTACTAGTAGTTGCTACTAGACTGTTGATTCAGTTGGCGTCAATACGTAAATCGTAATTATTACCATAACTTAGTTCTGAAATTAAGGTACGGCGAGAAATTCGATATCCACACCCTTTCCTGCTTAGAATCAAATGTGCCCGTATCCTGGTAAGGTTTGATTGATATCAGAGTCTGAATATCTGAATTTGAAACCTTCGAAGGCTGGAGGGAATTGGGTTTACGTCGCTTTCAACAGCTTATATTAAAGCATTTCACGACGACATAGAAACTTGGATCCAGGGAGAAATTCCCTTCTCTTCACGAATAGTTCTAAGAGGTCCTTCAGTCGCAGAGACACCATATATAGACAGCCCTCCAAAACGCCGTAAAACATTACTAAAGCATAGATATCCACCCACGAATATTAAGTACGGAAAACGCGTATCCTCCTTTCATATGGGAAGAGAGTTTCTATAATTAGTCTGTGTCAACAATGGAGTGGCTGTGTATCACAAATCCCATCGATTCTCACGAAGAACTACTGGGATTAAGTATCACCCAACAAGAATTCCCTTTTAAGACAACGTGAAGGGAATGCAGCGTTTGTGAATCTATATGTATTTAACAATACACTGGTTGCTGCCGAAAACCAGATAAAGTATCTGTTAAATTGTAGGATTTGGAACTGGAATAATTCTTCCAATGCCATCATTTTTACATACTAAATGATGACTAGTACCTGGGGCAAACCACTGACAGTATATACGGTATATGCTATATCTTTATCTATTTATTTATCTATCTATCCACACACAAACACACACACACACACATATATATATATATATATATATATATATATATATATATATATATATATATATATATATATATATATATATATATATATATATATATATATATAAATATATATATATATATATATATATATATATATATATATATATATATATATATATATATATATATATATATATATATATATATATACACACACACACACATATATATATATATATATATATATATATATATATATATATATATATATATATATATATATGTATATATATATATATTGATATATATTGATATATATCACACGCTGATATATACTATTTACATGTGTACACATACGTATGTGTCGTGTGTGTCATCATTTGTAGCCTTTATATATATTTCATGTTTCGCCATTTTGAATGCTGATAGCATTTATCTCTTTCTGCTAGAAGGGCATTCTCTAGTGATAACAATAAAAGGATATTATATTGTCCCTGCTAAGTATGATATATCACCTGACTGCTTCTATTTTAAGACCGTTATCGTGAATCCATGGCATTGCAAATTGAGATTACATCGAATACTCCAATATGATATTCTCGTCAACCATTCACTGCAATCTCTTATCCCCCTCTAAATGGCGCTGACTTTCATCAACAGGGGCACGCCACCCCTTCTCTTTGGGCTTGTGTTTGATTCCCTGCTAGGGACAAGTGTGTGTTTGTGTCGCTGTGTGGGCCGGGTGTGGTCGCGGATATAAATGAACAGTAAAGCGGTTATGTTCATCGTCAATTTTTTCTGCCATATAAAGGCTAAATCATGACTAGCTAGGTGTATATGGCGGAAGAAACCGGCGTATACGCAGAAAACCGCCAGGTTATCTCAAGTTACTGGCAACTTTCTCACATGACTCAATCCGGACTAGCCCGTGACGGTTATAGGTGACTTTAGACAATGCTGAATTGACAGCAGTGACATGTACGTCAGGATCTACTTTGTAATTACCTTAGTATAAGTGAGGGTAACCCTTTCCCTGTCTATGTTAACATACACTCCGAGCCCTATTCCCCACCCGCGTCTGGGGCGCAACACCCAGCAAAGATTGATCCGAGTCCTCACGTCAAAGCATAAGCTTTCATGGCTATAAACATAATATTTATATCCCAGCAGCGTTTGTAGCGGGGCGGCTAACTCAGGAATTTGGCCAAATTGTGCACTTTGTGCGAAAAGCGTGAAACTTGGTACAAATATTCTTTGAGTGATGCTGATCAATATTCTTAATGGACGCAGGGCGTGAGTTACCATTGAAGACTATTTTTGGGGCATTTTAGGCAAAAAATGTCATAAAACGTGATTTTTTGGGAATAAGGTAATTAAAAATCTAGGGAAGAAAGTGGAATCTCAAAACTTGGCACAAATACACTTCAAGGGTTGCTGATTATAGCTGATATTACATTTATTTTGAAATTGACCCATGGGATGTGTTTTTGGGGTGTTTTACGCAAAAAAGAGTAGAAAAAGTAAGATTTTTGGGATCTGACAATAGAAATCTTAGGCATAAGAGTAGAAGCTGAAAACCTCACACAAGTACACTTAGAGAGTCATTGATAATGACTATCATCAGTAAAGTTTGTGAAATTCCCCCCTAAAGGACTGCATTTTTGGGGTAATTATGGCAAAAAATGTCGTAAAACATGATTTTTTGGGAATATGATGATAAAAAATCTAGGGAGGAAAGTGGAGTCTCCAAACTTGGCACAATTACACTTGAAGGGTAGCTGATTATAACTAATATAATATGTGTTATGAAATTGACAGACACAGTGTGTTTTCGGGGTATTTTCTGCAAAAAAGAGTAGAAAAAGTGTGATTTTTGCGATCTGACAATAAAAATCCTATGCCTAGTAGCAGAAGCTGAATACCTCAAACAAATACACTAAGAGAGTTATTGATAATGACTCTCCTCAGTTAAATTTGTGAAAGACCCTTAAGTGACTGCTTTTTGGGGTCATTTAGGCAAAAAAATGACTACAAAAAGTGAGATTTTGGCAATGTAACCAAGAACAAACCTATACTTCTGAGTAGAAAGTGTAAACCTTACACAAATATTCTTTAAAGGTTATTGATTAAAACTGCTTAAGTAAATGTTATGAAATGTACCAAGAGTGCCTTATTTTAGGGTAATTTTCTTAAAACATGCCTAAAACTTTTGGATATTCTGACCCTGAAGAACTCTATACTTCAGAGTCATTTAGGCAAAAAATGACCACAAAAAATGAGATTTTGGCAATGTGACCAAGAACAAACCTATACTTCAGAGTAGAAAGTGCAAACCTCGCACAGATATTGTTTGAAGGTTATCAAAACTGCTTTAGTTAAAGTTATGAAATATACCAATATTGCCTGATTTTAGGGTAATTTTTATTGAAAATGATATATTTTGGGGATCTGACCCTACACTTCTAAGTAGAAACTGCAAACCTCACACAAATATTCATTGTAGGATATTGAATGAAACTGGTAGAAGTACACTGTATGAAATGAACCAATACTGCCAGATTTTAGGGTAATAATATACAGAAAAATACTGCAAAAGTGAGGTTTTAGGGTACCATAATACAAAGGAAAATACTGCAAAACTGAGGTTTTAGGGGTCTGTCTCTGAAAGATATGTACTGAATAGACCCAACATGACCCCTAGAATCTCAAATAATACAAGCATCAATCTCCCCATGCTTTTTGTACCTGAATTGATTGAAGCGCTCAACCATAGACTAGTGTGGTTCTGAAAGTTTTAACTGACTTAAGCCTTCATTCTGTTCATCATCTACTTGTGATTCATTCATTAATTTGATGGTTGACCAGTATTGATATGATTTGATCCATAACAAGTTGTGATTAGCATCAACCAATTTAGTTCCTCCTCCTGATTGGTAATACTTAAGAAAACACCTCTACCAAATAACACTGTAATCATAAGATCTCTATAATGGAGTTGTAGGTAATATTGTGAATGCAAATTCTACTCAAACTTTCCAAAATATTCTGACAAAAGTTAGGTATTTCAAAATTAGCAAGGCCTCTTTGGCTGAATAGTTCAAGGTATTGGTTTACTCATGTATTCTGCAAGGAATAATATGGATTATGTTTAGGTCCTTTATTGTTTAACTTATAGTTATACCTATATTTACATATTGATATTTGCAATTGAGATATCAACCAAACTATATTATGATCCTAATTTTTTTCATTTTTCTTTATTGATATCATATGGCTAATGTGGTGCCTGTTCTACTTGAATGACGCACACGCACACACACACACACACACACACACACACACACACACATATATATATATATATATATATATATATATATATATATATATATATATATATATATATATATATATATATATATATATATATATTATGTATAAATATATATATATATATATATATATATATATATATATATATATATATATATATATATATATATATATATATATATATATGTATATATATATATGTATGTATATAATTATATATATTATATATATACATACATTCAAATGCTTATTAGTTTAAGTCATGATCCAATCATAACAAGAACGATTTTCATATACATTGCCACCAAAAATATTGCCAAAGAACATCTACTCAATATATGATGGTTTGTAAAAATCATTCAACCCAGCCATAGAGGACAAACAATATCTGAGTAACAGGTTCCTTCTGAGCTAAGATGATATCAACTTTGCTGGTAGTCTTGTACTATAGGAATTGTTTTGGAAAGGGGGTTGGGGGTAGTTAATCAAATTTACAACATGGAGGGAAGTCGTTTAATCCAAATCACTTACAACAGAGAAGTAAATGACTCTGAAGTATAGAGTTCTTCAGGGTCAGAATATCCAAAAGTTTTAGTCATGTTTTAAGAAAATTACCCTAAAATTAGGCACTCTTGGTACATTTCATAACATTTACTTAAGCAGTTTTAATCAATAACCTTTAAAGAATATTTGTGTAAGGTTTACACTTTCTACTCAGAAGTATAGGTTTGTTCTTGGTTACATTGCCAAAATCTCACTTTTTGTAGTCATTTTTTTGCCTAAATGACCCCAAAAAGCAGTCACTTAAGGGTCTTTCACAAATTTAACTGATGAGAGTCATTATCAATAACTCTCTAAGTGTATCTGTGTGAAGTTTTCAGCTTCTACTCTTATGCCTAGGATTTTTATTTTCAGATCGCAAAAAACACACTTTTTCTACTCTTTTTTTGCTGAAAATACCCCCGAAAACACAACCTATCTGTCTATTTTATAACATTTATTATATCAGTTATAATCAGCAATCCTTCAAGTGTAATTGTGCCAAGTTTGGAGATTCTGCTTTCATCCCTAGATTTTTTATCACCATATTCCCAAAAAATCACGTTTTATGACATTTTTTGCCTTAATTACCCCCAAAATGCAGTCCCTTAGGGGGTCTTTCACAAACTTTACTGATGATAGTCATTATCAATGACTCTCTAAGTGTACTTTTGTGAAGTTTTCTGCTTCTTCTCTTATGCCTAAGATTTCTATTGTCAGATCCCAAAAATCTTACTTTTTCTACTCTTTTTTGCGTAAAACACCCCAAAAACACATCCCATGGGTCAATTTCATAATATTTGTAATATCAGCTATAATCAGCAACCCTTGAAGTGTATTTGTGCCAAGTTTTGAGATTCCACTTTCTTCCCTAGATTTTTTATTACCTTATTCCCAAAAATTCACGTTTTATGACATTTTTTGCCTAAAATGCCCCAAAAATAGTCTTCAATGTTAAATCAGGTCCTGCGTCCATTAAGAATATTGATCAGCATCACTCAAAGTATATTTGTACCAAGTTTCACGCTTTTCGCACAAAGTGCACAATTTTTGTCTTAGCCGCCCCGCTATTGCGATATATTTAGTTCATGGGACATAACTAATTTAACGCTGCCAATAAATATCGCGATACATTCTTACTTTAATTGTCATTTAATGTCAATGCAGGTTTTGCACACATACTTTCACCATTCAATTTTACAATGTCGGTTTGCGTACTTCGTCACAATGCATTGAGTAGAAGTAGGCGCAATCCACACAAAGAGTGATGACGAACAACCCAAAAGCATAAAAAAACATAAATTGCTACACAATGTTCGTCAAACCGCCTATTACCCTGATGAAAAGTAGATCAGCAAACGGATGTGATAAATGGAGCCACTAATTGCCAGGCTCGGGACTTGGATACCAACCTATTATTATCAGTACTATTGTAGGTCAATAGGCTGTAGTTTTGGTAATGCAAACCGAATGAAACAGCTAATAACCCTTTCCCGTCATGCCAGCTCAAACTGCACTGCGCATATGTATTTTCTCGAATTCTGTTTTGGTGCGACACACACATATATATATATATATATATATATATATATATATATATATATATATATATATATATATATATATATATATATATATATATATATATATATATATATATATATATATATATATATATATATATATATATATAAATATATATATATATATATATATATATATATATATATATATATATATATATATATATATATATATATATTCATACAAGTTTACCACTTAAAATGTCCTTGGTTTGAAACCCTTTTGAAGCGTTATGGAAATTGACAGTGTCCTTTGCTTCCATCCTTCAGATGCCAATTAAATGCTGTTGCCTGCATTTTAGAAAAAGTGACGAAAGACAAAAGGGATTCCATAAAAACATCAGTATTTATACCTAAACTATTCTTGCGTGGTGCAGAGAAGACAAAACAAGTCAATTCCAATTTACCAAAAGCGTAGAAATCAATACTTGTGCCAAAAGAGGGAACATGGCGTCAAAATAAATAAGGTAGCATATGCGATGATTTCCTTGATTGAGTATTCCCGTATCCTGCTTTTATTTGACAATTCAACCTGTACAAAGTATATATTGCCTAAAAGGTCTTCTGATAAGGAATATGTTTGGCTTCACAAAAGTACCATCTCAGCAAGGTGTAAGAGTTTGGGGGTAGAAAACTGAAAATAAACATGAATAGTGTTTTCGAACAGAGCTCCTATCCACTATTATAAACAAGGGATATTCAAATTAAATTTCACGAATGTAGAAAAAGATCAAAACACAATACAGAGGGAAGGGAGTCTTTTTCGGATAT
The DNA here is from genome assembly GCA_963942565.1 of Maea johnstoni. NCBI lineage: Eukaryota > Metazoa > Annelida > Polychaeta > Spionida > Magelonidae > Maea > Maea johnstoni. Next base: position 8,762,203 of record OZ012687.1, on the reverse strand, counting down.
TCCGTTTCAATTCTATAACAATTTCTTTCGAAATTGTGTTGAAAATTTTCAACTTTCAGATTCACTATCTTTTGAAAAGATCGAGAATAGTTTTGGCCCTTTCAGCTACTAGTATATCAAATATTACCAAAACATGGTCGCTTTAAACACACATTTTTGGTATCAAATGTTAAAAGATTAATTGGAAATTTGAAATAGGTATAGCTAAAAGTATTCCGGTTGTAGCCTATGTGTACTTTTGTGATGATTCGTGTATTTCGCTGCTATGTTATGGACTGGACAACCACATGATTTAATTTGACGGATAAGGTTGTAGGCTTTAGCATATGCTAAAAGAATCTCAAAAATGGTCTTCTATTAACAAATTAACCCCATAAGCCACATTTAAAACAAACTTATCTGCTGACCATCACACATGTTTGCAGTTGAACAAAATTCCAAGAAATGAACAGGTTCAAAGCTGCATTTTGTTGGATAGGCGTTGTCCCAGGTGACACGATATTGCATTTAGGGTGATGTACTCCGTTGCCGATATGGAATCATGTGCGTCATGCACCATAAACTTCTGCAGGTGACTGCTGCTATCAGCAAATAGATACCATTCAGACGAGACATTCTTATCCATTTGCCTCGATATGCTTCAATATGTTTAACTGCTGTTTCAACAAAACTCGATTATTTAGAATAGCGCATAAATATACGAACAAGTAGATACTAGTATATATAGACATAATCACACACACACACACACACACACACACACACACATATATATATATATATATATATATATATATATATATATATATATATATATATATATATATATATATGTATATATATACTAGTATATCAATGTCTATATATCAAGTATATCGAGCTATCACGTGTTGAAGTTTACTTATTCTAGTATTCAATAAGTAGAAAGTGGCTGTGAGATATATAATGTATGCAATTCAAACGGAATGTATATATCCTGACCAGCCATTGTCATCGCAAAGGTACTTATATTCGCTTACTAATAGCATCTAGAGAAAGAAAACATCAATTGAAAGTCGAAGATGACTTTAAAAAAATCATGGGTGTATGGTCATTTTTGAGTGAGTGATAATTCAATTCAACATAAATAGTAAATACTTATGAAGCAGTTGCTTTTTCCTAAGCTGAGATGTTGATTATATCCTCATATCTTGACATAAATTCACCCTTGATTGATGTACCATTTTCCTCGACCATACCTTGACGTGACCTAGGCTAATATTTTTTTTAAACTAGCGCCTCTGCGATGTGCCAAATGCAAATCACCATAAACAGAAGTAATTCGGTCGTTATGGCACCAGAACTCACTAACTGTTGGCAAGGGAGCACTGGAAGCAACTTCCTTGAAAAACGTAATCTTTTTAGTCTGCTATGTCTATACACAAGCTGCGGGGACTACCCCAATATTTGAGCAGTTAACGCATTGCGCCTCTTCTGATCGCAGTCTTTCAAAGATTTATGAATCAAAATCGGCCTGAGGCATGTAAGAATGTTGTCGGTGACTTCAGAATATTTGATGAATAGTTGTTACTGTTGAGTGAATGGTACTTTATTTTTTCAGGCAGATGACAAGTTGCGTTCAAAGTTCTCAAACCACGTTTGCACTCTGGGTGTAAATGCGTTAACTGACAAGAATATATAGAAAGTAATTGCGGGAGATCACGTACATTATCGGGATTCCCAAAAAAGGGAAAATGTCAGAAAAATGAATAAATATCTAGTACACACAGTCTTGCTCAATTGTATGTATGTAGTTTTATTGACTGCAACATCTGTTGCAAAAACATACGAATACATCCTGATAAACATAAAGAGCGAAGAATAAACATCAAATTTGGAACATAACATAACTACAATGATACGGCTCTGTTCACCACTTGATCGTTTTCAACTGCCGTGGGAGCATAAACATTCGGCAACCATTTTAGTACGGAATGTTCTCCCCGCAAATTAATGGCATTTTCTTAAGGATATCCATTGTGCCATTTTCCTTTAAAGGCAAATGCTGTTAATTTGCAGGAAGGGCATTCCGTATTTTATCACCCTCTGGTTTAGCCACACTACGCCCATTTGGTAGTTATGGGTACCACAGCTTGACGCATTGTTCATGCCCGAGGCGCGTAGCGTAGCGCCTGGAAAAATGTAACGTTCGCAAATGTTAGATATGGTGTATTGAAAAGAGTACAGTAAAACCAGCGAACATTGAACACATATGGAGAAATGAAACATGCGCAAGGTGAAGGTACACAGGTGCTTCATGCCAAGACGTTGTGTTCAATTGCATTTCTAATGGGAGGGCGAACTCGGGGGAATGGGCGAAAATGCTCGTTATAGACAGGTGTTCAATGAACTTCAGACAGGTGTTCAATGAACTTCAGTAAGGTGTTATTGCATTGTCAAAAGAATCTTGGGATGGCCAGGTAGACATTCAAATACGAGATGGGTCTTTTCCTAGACTAGCAACGGACGTCGAAAGATCCCCCCCCAAGGGTACTTGGCGGATTGCCGGCGTGCGTTAATGTGGAGTACGCCGTCAAAGAGAGTCTCTCCATAAGAGGTTTGCCTTTATTTCTCGCGGAAATCCTCCTCCCGTTGACCTGCCCAATCCAATCTCATTCCGCATTCTTGCGAACATCTACCGGCACAAGTTAATCACGACGCGCAATATGCTCGCGCATAAATCCGTCCACTTTAGCCCTGTGAGCCTCGCCGCACGGCTAGGCCGGGAGATTTATGGAGCGCGCCCTACACGGGGTCTTCCATGGACATGAAATACGACAATCTGGAGGACGAAAAGCTTCGCTTCCTCATCCAACTCTCATTATTGACAGAGTTATGTTACTGCGCCCTACTTAACGAAAGCTCTGGACATCACCGGCACTGTTAAAACACAATCAAGGAAAACTCTGCCTCCAGGAAACGGCACTGCATGGAGAAGCAGAGCTTGGCCGTGGATATGGCAGGGATCCACCTTGATATTGTTTGCTAGGTGCCTACCAGAGAAAAATCTATGCACCCAACATAAATGTCATCGCCCGAATACTGCAATCAGCTCTCTTGCAATCAGCCTTCAGAAACTATGCATATGATGATTCAGACTAAATCTCAAGGCTCTTAATCTAACTGACATAACATTAAAATATGTGGTTGGAAGTATAGACTTCGAACCACATTATATGGTGTTAAGATCTCTTAGGAACGATATAAGTTCCTTTGCCCCATTTTGTAAGATCAGATTTAAACATGTCGTTCAAAGTTTAGGTGCAACTCAGGCGACATATTCTAGGCGCAGATTTAATTGAATGATGTGCAAAGCTGCCGTTCTGAAGTCTTATGCGCTCTGATTTCTTCCATCATGTCTTCAAAGACATCCGTGCAATGCATCTTCTTAAGGCGCTTAGGCCCCTAAAGACCGTGTACTGAGACTTAAAACAACCCATTCATGTCCTCAATGTAAAGCGAGGGAGTAAAGACTCGTCTCACACGCGTTCAAGCGAGAACGAGAACTAAAGCCTGACACAGACTTCTTAACGTTAACAAGTTCACGCTTGCTTTAAGGTATCAATGATCACAACGGCTAAAAGCAGCCTGCCATATTTGAAGGAATCTTGTGAGCAAGAACAGAGTTGGGATGTACATGTATTTGAAAGAGAAGTCTTAATTAGAACCCACAACTCTCCTTGAAATGTTTTAAAAATCATTTTCAATTCAGTAGTTATTGTCAAAAATATTATGGATCCAGACGAAGTTTCTTTTTAGATATTTTTAAGAATTCAATGATTTGAGATTTCCTAGAAAATATCGTCATAGCTTATCTGATATCGTGCAAATATTGTTTGAGGAAAAGATAGATATTCAAAGAAAGCTTCGGTTGGTATTCTATTTACCATTCCTCGCTCACGTATCTTCCAAAGATGCCTTTGATACTCAAAAACCTTTCCGCAAAAAGAGTTGCTAGCATTAATGGGTTAAATACGGTGATTCCAGCGAGGGATGCTAATAGCTGGTTTGAGACGTAATTCATTAAAGCAGCCTGCTGTGCCAAACTTGTTTTTAAGGGTGGTTCAAAAAACCTTAAGAAGTCTTGTCTGTAAGCCATTCGTTTTAGGGTGTTTGAGTGGGCAGCTAACGCTGTGTGGCAGGAACTCGATAGCGTAGGACGCGGCTGATCCGTCTGGTCGATGGGCAACTTAACGGTTGGGAGAGGCAAGCGTGATTAACCCATTCACACCTGGAGTAGGTATCTTTATTGACTTGTGCTCTTGCCGTAAAGATTCATACAATACTAAAAATATACACAAATGAAACTTGCTGGACATGCCTATCTAAGTCAAGGGCAAGCATCGTTGTATTTTATTTAGTAAGATTCAATCCCAGGCCCTATTAGTCTGGCGGCCAAATCCCAAAATGTGACTTTTGATGGCAAAATTTGTTACAAGTTGCCATCCATGCTAAGTCATATCTCTATAAGATGGGCCATATGGTATGGGTGGATGGCGGGATTTCTTTTGCCCTTTATGGTAGAGGTGAGAGGCAGCGGGTAGCCAATAGGAACACACTAGACCACTCCACTATTGAGGCACGCCCCATACCCAGCGACACCTTGCCGTTGATAAACATCACGGGGGATCCCCGTGTGCATCGTGCAAAGTCATGCATGTATTCCAGGAGGAGTTTCGTGCTAAAAAGGAATTTATTGGCTTACATTGTCAATTTTAGTGTTTTGATTTTGAAAAGAAAATAAGGTACCATTTTTAGACGTGCGTTTAAGGGCTGTTTTGAATATCAAAGTGGCCTACCATTACGCAACATGTTTTTAAGATTTAAATTAAAGCTTGAGTATTGCACCGGCGTGTACTGAATGTGAAAATAAGCTAATAAACTCTCTGACCCGTCTTCTGCACCCACTGAGGATGTGTTCAAAAATGGTACCTTAATTCGAAATCAGCACCCTTTAATTGACAAAGTAAGGCAATGAAATCCATATTGGCACGTAGATACTAGTGAAGCCAAGATCCTGGCATACTACAAAGCCCTCCCTTTCTTTTTGGAACCTTGCCCAGACGGATCTGTTGTCATCTGCTCGTCTTTCTGCGGGTAGACATGTATAACTGCTACTGGCCGCTAGACGTCGGATAATGGTGGTGCGATAACATCCTTCCTGCCTCGATTGTGTTTTAATCCAGCCAAGACCAGCCAGCGCCTAGCGGTCGATGAGTTTGCAACACATATTGGTCGGAGCCCGTGATTGCGAGCATTGACGCGTGAGGCATTCATCATTGGAATATAATCCGCTTAGTTTACCATTGTTACTCTAGAGCAGCAATCCAATTGTTCTGAAAAAGACAAATTTTCCGCTAAATAACATGTAATGCCCTCACTGAGTCCTAAACTTGCGTAACGAAACCTAGAATAATCTTCAAATTAATCTTTTTGGGGCTTAAAAGAAATACATCGATTTTCTTTCTATAGTCAAACAAATGATTTTCTTTCTATAGTCAAACAAATGAAAAGAAATAAAATAAAATCCTCTTCATGGTCGTATTAGGCTTCCGTATACATCGGCCTTCACCTTCAATCAATTTGAGAAAAAACACGAAAAAAATAAGGTCCAAACGGAGACGTCTTAAAGGTAACGGTATTTATAAGTATAGGTTGGAAGAGTAGTTTCCAAACATGTCATAAAACAGTGGAAGAAGCGGTACCCGCAGGGCCAATGGTTCTGCTAGCCTGTCTACCGGTTGCTGGTATTCTTTATGCTAACGGGAGATTGATCAAATTAAGACCCACACAAATAGCATCTTGAATATTCTAACAGACTCTGCGGGCCCTGATTAGATAAGCACAGCTCGTTTACGTTCCCATCTGTGGCTTACGGATTTTTGGAAAGTGGGAGTTTATGACGTAAATGTGTGGATCTGAGATCAATGGGAGTAAATCAAACGCAGTAGTGTAGTGTAATGAAACAACGATCTAGTGAGCGTTAGAATAGCAAACAGCGACTGTACATGCAACATTGCAGTCGAGTATGTTTATATTGCTATCCCGGGGGGGGGGGGGGGGGGGGCACTCAGGTACAGAGGGGGGCCGCACCTTAGTTACGTATTTCGCGGAAGAAGGGGTCTTTTTTTAAGACCTCCGCATGTCCGCGATTTTGTAAAAGAAGGGTACTTTTTTGTACCAAGGTACGAAGTATGGGGGTCAAAATCCCCTTACAATCCACGAAATATACGCGGCTGTGACGCCGAGTGACTCCCGAAGTGACTAGGCTTCCGAGTTTGCTGCCGCCACTTGCTGCCGCTAGACACGCAGAGGATTATAAAATCTTTAGTTAAAATACGTGTTCCCGTTCATCCAATGTCAGTGTTTTGATAAAAGAAGGGGTGTTTATTTAGTGGAAAAAATCAGCGTTTTATTAAAATAAGGGTGCTTTTTTGGCCAGAAATCAGTGCTTTAGGGGTATTTTTTAATTTTGATAACGAACGTATGCGCCCCCCTAAATACCCAAGTGCCCCCCCCCGGGATTGCTATAATAGTCTTTGCCATACCTGTGAGGTGCAAATGCTACACATTTGCATGCAAGCCTCCCCTCCCCTCTCTCTCTCTCTCTCTCTCTCTCTCTCTCTCTCTCTCTCTCATCATCCACCCCGGCTTCGTATTCATTGAATACTGGTAGCTTTTTATCAGATGTAGGTGGCTATATCGTGCAAGACACGATAAGACACAAGGAGTTTGTACTGTCGGAGATAGGGGAGTTAGACAGACGTCTCATGATGGAACACTCGATTTAACTCCTTATCGTGACCGTTTCGGCTGCTGGTGGAAGTCTTCAAGGTTATCCGAGCTGGAGAAGGGCATATTGTAAAACACGGACTTTCCGCCAATCAGAACTGGAAGGATGACGCAGAGGAGCTTTTTTCTGCCTACGCTAAAAAGGTCAAGAATGTTGGCCGGGTCTCGTCAACGAGATGTCAGCCGTAAAATTCGATATGCATCATTCATGAATGGGGAAGAAGAAGCGAGCCCCGTTAATCAACATCCTTGAATAAGGTGCAAGATATTAGCTGGGATATCCAAATCTATTAGTCAGTCCAGCGAAGTGGCCAGAGCACGTGTACACTCCGGTAGCAAATGAGTTAAACTAAAAGTCTTGAACAAGGCGCGAGATATTAGGCGCGATATCCAATTCTATTAAGCCGCCGAGCAAATAACACAATCAAATGACTCTGAGAATATTACTATCGATCTTAGCTTTGAGAAGTGTGGTAAAGATGATAAGTCCAGATTTCCTGTGTCTGGAGAGATGTTAGATAGAGTTCCCTACATCTCAAACACGTGTACATTAGGGGCGCTGGCTGTGATATCGAGGACTTTACTGATGAAGGGTCCAAGCTTTATAACTAGTTCACATCTGGAGCTTGTTCGTTGCCTGATACGTATGGGAATAGTCATATCGCGAAGAATTGTTTTGAATGTATATTTGACTGAAAGTTGTTATTCGTGTTAAGTTAGATATTACCCCTTCAAAATATTTTCAAATATAAACTATTTGATGAGTTCACTTGAAATCGTTATGTGCACTTGGTCTGACGCTTTTGAACGTTACTCGACTCTACTTCCTACGACAACCCTCTGGTAACAAATCGTTTGCCCAGCAGACTTGTGCAATTGGGCTCAGTTGGCGTTGATCGCAGGTGGTTTTGAGCATGTACAAAACCAGACCACGATCCCCAGCGACTAAAATGGTACACGTAGCGGAGAGGTTGCAGGACCGCTGTGCAGCTGTTCTACAATGCTCTGCCTCTATTGCAAAGTGAGGGGAATTGCAAATCAGTCGCAGGCTATTGCTCAATAATGCCAGATCACTGAATATCAGTCTTCGACCATTGCACAACAGTCACACAAAGCTGTATGCAAAGGGACTAGATATTCAATTCAGTTATAATCTTTGTAAAATATCTGTACGGCTACCACTTTTAAAATTAGCCAAGAATACCTACAGTCAGCCAAGACTCTAACAACCAGTTGATCGCAGGTTATCTTGTGTGATCGTAGCTCTGTATGACCGGGGCTTAATATGAACTAATGATTGCTGAGTACCTGTGAAAAAAGCCAACAAGATTAAGCTCAGAATAGCAGAAAACAGTGCCAATAAACACATTCACTGGATTACCACTGGGCCTCGGTTCCCAGCTGCACAACTGAACAGTTGGTAATTACCACTCGTCAACCTTCCCATCAGTTCGAACTTCCCAAAGAGAGGAAATGCGAAGCTAGTGTTTTCCTACACGGAACATGCCTTAACTAGACGAGGCTGCGCCGCGCTTCCTGTGGGCCTCAAGCCCTGGCAATAATACACTCGTGAGCATGTCGCCATTGGTTAGGCCGAGAGGCGAGGCCTTGCGCTAGCAGGGAATGCCGCCCAACCACCGCTATAATGGCCAGCTAATCTCAGCCACACAGCCGGATATTCCAGAATAACACATTGATAGCAACAGAATAAAGCTAATCCGAGATAGGCAGCAATTGCTGTGCTATCTCAATAATTCCTCTGTAACGTGATTAGCTGCTTGTCTTCGCGCATGGCGGAGTCTGGCTGCTGATGACTTGGGCGAGATAGGATTGTTGGGAGACATGTAGCACGGTGGCGCGGTCAGGGAATTACTATGAACCAGTATTTCCATTCATTCTATATGACTCCAGGGGCTGGAATGGGAGGGGGAGAGGGGTGTACTGTCGAGTTACTGATGACTGGGAAAGATAGTATTGTTGGGCGACATGTAGCATGGAAACACGGTCAGGAATAACTACGAAACAGCGATTCCACCTATTCTGTATGACATATGGTGGGTTGGAGTCGGGTGGGAAGAGGGGAAGAGTCTTGCTGCCAATTACTTGGACCAGATAGTATTGTTGGCCAATGTTGGGAGATATGTAGCATGGAAACACGGTCAGGAATAACTACGAAACAGCGATTCCACTCGTTCTGTATGACATGAGGTGGGTTGGAGTTGGATGGTAGAGGAGTAGGGTTTAGCTGCTAATCACTTGGACCAGATAGGATTGTTAGGAGATATGTAGCATGAGGGCACGGTCAGGGAATTACTGCAGGTACTGACCATTGATATCATTCATATACTGGACAGGATTCTAGACAATGCTACTAGTCCTAGGGTAGCGAGAATAACGGTAGAGTCTAGTTTCTGAGAGCTGGTGCGAGATAAGGTCGTTTAGGACATATGGCAGGGTAGTATGGTCAGGGAATTGCCACGACGCAGTGATTCTACTCCTACATGGCAGGCTTGGAGGGCGCTATTGAGAGAAGGGGAGGTGCATGTTAGTTTCTGATTGCTCGGATACGATTGGGTTGTTGGAGAGAAATGTAGCATGGTCAACGTCGATGACTTATAATGAGTCAGTTGTCACATTGATTCTACACGCCACTGGCGGGAGGTGGGGTATCGAGGAGAGAGTCTTTTTGCGATGGAATGGCACAGCGCACAGCATTGCACAATGCGGTAGACCGTTCGGCCATAGAGGCAGTCACTTAATATGTTGCCAAACTTCCTTAATTAACCCTTATGCTACAGGTGACTTTATATATTTGGCCAATACACAAAACGATGCAAAAAAGCTGAAGAATGACTGAAACCCTGGCACAAGAGTACTCAACGTAGAGTATTCAGCGAGAGCTATCCAACGAATACCAACATGACATGGTTTAGATGGTTTTCAAAAATATTTTCATCCTTGTGCTTTGGACTAAAGTTGGCTCAACATTGGAAGGGTGACTTGCGTGTCCATTTGACACTGATCATGTCAAACACCATGTTGCTTCGTCTAGTTCAGAAAAGGCGTGGGACTCCACGGGCAGCACTTCAACATCATATTCGCCTACGATACTAGCGTGGTTATTCAATAATGATGCCTCTAGCATGCCCCATTGTGCGCTGCGGATGAGCACGGGGTCAGTGAGCTGTCTCGCCTGCGACCCCTTCTCTCATAAAACTCAATTTTCTACGAAAAAAGCCTTTCATCTCATCTGACCTGAAAATGAACCCATTCTTAAGGTGGCTAACACCAACGGTGTATATTTAAGTCTAGTCAAATAAGGGCTTTGTGTGCATCCTTGGAAGTCAATACCTAACGGGCGTATGTATCAAAAAATGTGTAGGAAACGATTTGCGATCTTAAAAAATGAAAATGTCTCACGTGCCATTTTACTGCAAATCTAGCCGCCATTGTGCAAAATGTATGTATTACAGTATATAATGACACCATAGTGTAATCTCTCACATGAGAATGTGGGTGTGCTACCTTTTAAATCAACCTTAGTCGGATACCTAACCACTCGGCTATATGGGCAGCCCTCGCAGGTTGAGTCTTGGCATGGTAGACTGGCGAAATGGTATTTTTCGAGGAGGCTGCTTTTAGTGCTCCCCTGCGAACAGTTAGAGAGTTTTGGTGCAATAAAGACCAAATTACTTCTGTTTATGGTGATTTGTGCTGGGCACGCCACATGATCTCTAGTTTGGGCCTGCCTTGAGGGCCGAGTGGTCTAAGGCCCATTGACCGACTGCTAGCTGTCTCTCACCTCTGCCCTGGTTCGAGTCCCAGCCGGGAGAAAGTTGCCAGTGGCTTGGAGTTAGGAAATGGTTTTCATCGAGTACCCCGGTTTCCTCCACCATTTACAACTAGCTAGTCACGTTTTAGCCTAACATGGCAGAAAAATTGACGACAAATCGAAATTGTAATTTCCAATTTCTAATAATTGTTTATTTTCGAGATTTTAATTTCCAATTTCTACAATTGTTTATTTTATCTGTTCTTCTTTTTCGGTGAGGCTTCTTTCATTGCTCCCATGCGAACAGTTAGGAGTTTCGGTGCCGTAACGAGCAAATTGCTTCTATTATGGTGATTTATGTCTGACACGTCCCATATTCTCTAGTTTGAAGAATCACCTTGTCTGAGTGACGTAAAGGCGTACCTCATTGTTCCAGCGCTCCCCAGAATGGCAGAATATAACTTTTTGCCACACTAAGGTTAATATTGTGATAGCAAATTATCGCTTGTGAAAATAAGTAGATCATACACGGGAAAACTAAGTTCTAGACTTAACCGTTACTGTTACTCATCATTACAAGTGGCATTATGCATTGGGCACACACTATACTAGATCTAGTATCTGTTTCGTTGCTGCACATGATCATATGCTTTGTCTGAGGCATGTCAGAAAATCTGATGAGTTGATGGTATACTAAAGCTTTCTCTGCCACGAACAGGCAAAGGACAATTCCACCATGAATAAAACAGAGGCCCAGGTAGTTGCTTAGTTGCACCAACAGAGATAGGCTATTAACAGGCTAAAATGGCCGCCCCCATTGCCTCCATTTTGTGTCTGTTAGGAGGTGTTTAAACAGCAATATAAATCTTGTATGGAGGTTGTCACTGGTGGGAACTTGGGTTTAAGTAGAGAATACCATAAGAAACTATTTGGGCCTCTGTTTTATTCATGGTGGAATTGTCCTTTAAATCATTTTAGTTTGGGACAGTATCTTTCTGGTTTTGTTTGTTAGTTTCTGTAGTTATACAATTGCTATGCTTTCCTCATGCTGAAAGCCCACCCATAAAAATGATGAACTCTTTTCGTTAGTTGGTTTTTGATTGCCGGTTTTTGGTTTGCATGTTAGTCTTAGTAGTCACACAATTGATATGCTTCCAATTCCTTGCAGCCCAACCATAAAAATCCCCCTGTGATAGAATAAGATAAACTCGTGATATGTGATGTTGAAATGCACAAGAGACTTTTGAAAGGCGCCATATGCACAGCAATAGCACAGTGTAATAGTAAAAACATGTATTATGCGTGCAACGGCCAAAACCTGTCAGACAATGATGGTGTTACCTTTTAGGCAAGAGCACCGCCGGAATATATTTGAAGAAGAACTGTAAACCACAACAATTACGACAACGTTCCAACAAACATTTTTAAAATCCATATTTAATTTTTGTTGCCGAAAGCACTATACATTCAGACGCCAATTTGAAGAGGTGCTCTTTAAGCATTAATGGGTTGACCGATCTGTGCATAGCTTTCACTTTATCGTTTTCTCCTCCGATACTTTTTGGAAATAACTTCGGAATAAAGCATAGATTCTTTAAATATCTGAAGGACCAGTGTTAATTGGGTTTTGATATCAACGTTTCTCTTTCACATTTTATTAAAGGAATACTTTTCTCGGGACGCTATCACTTCAATAGGTAGGCATGGGTATAGGAGAGGGCTCTATTAAGAATCAATTTGAGGGTTTCTCATGAAATAAAGAACAAGTGTTTAGAATTTACACCAGACTAACCTACTGTTAGGTAGATGAGGTCCTTGTGTTTATGCTGTATGGTTAGTTGATGTGGATCCCCCACCTTAGATCCTCCTTGAGGACTTCGAAAACATGGTTCTCAGATGTGTGTTATTGAAACAAGGGCCCTATTAAGAATCACCTTGATTCTGTTCTAAAACAATGGTTTTTGCAAATTAATTGATTTCCAATATTGTCTTGCAATTTAATGGAATTTACACACAGACCAAATATTAACTTTTAATCATTGTTATTTGTAAGGGCCGTTCCATTTAAAAGTGTGGTGGGGGGGGGGGGGGAGGAACGGAAGGTAATTAAAAATTCGACACCCCCCTCCCCCTCCGGCCAGAAATCATATATACTCTAATGGTATAAACTAATTCAGAATTCGGCCCCTCCCCCCCTTCAAAAAACCTTCCGTTCCTCCTCCCCCCACACTTTTAAATGGAACAGCCCTAAGAAAGAAACCAAGCTAGGGTTAGCGAGTACTTTCAGTTCCTTTTTTTTGTGGATGAATGGAAAGCTGTCAATTTTTGGCCATTGTAGCCTTCAGGTCTGTGGCTTGGCCATCACATCACTACCCTCTTCCACCAAATTCTTTAGTTATCAAACAATCTCAATTAGGTTTTCTATAGCCCCAAAGTCTCTAGTATTCCTACAGGAAATAGCATGATCCTACACCCTGTGATGATAATTCCACGGTAAGGAAACCAAATTGATTCTTAATATAGGGGTCGCTTCCGATATCTAACGGGAACTTTTCTAAACTGGTCTATAATGGCAATTTGGCGCATTCATCTCAAATATAACTTAGATTCGATCGTAACACATGTCATTGATCGGTTTATAGTAACCTATTCATCTCTGTAGCTTTCCATAAGGGCTTTACTATTTCAAAGATACCTATTTGACAAAAACATGTTTTGGAGAAACGTTGACCAGATACCAATCAGCCGTTCGCACGCGTATGCTTTATTTTCCAGAACCATAACATCCGTAAAAACCTAGACACTATATTGGTTAACACATTGATACTTAAAAGTTCCTACAGAAAGTGTCGTATGAACCTAAATTACCCATTTGGAAGGGTATCAATTTGGTCTGATTTTTGTTTCATTACAATTTTATAACCATTTCATTCAAAGGTTTTGTTGTAATGACAAAAAGGTGCATTTCTTAACTTCAAGATTGTGTAACTTATGAACTAGTCGAAATTCGCACAACTGTGATACTCTTACCTCCGTAATGCTTTAAATGCTCATGTTTTAAACATGTCAAATTTCGAGCAAACCCGTTAACGTATGAAAATTCATGTTTGAAACAACGATGTTCATGTGAAATTCAGTATAGGGAAAAGAGTCAAAACTTTCAAGTTTGTTTCCAAGACTATGTGAGGTTCGCTGATAGTTACTCTGCGACCTAGTGACGGCCTAATTTGACAGTCAAAGCCATCGGATTGTAGGATTAAGGTTGATCGGATTATGAGAAAACAGGCATAGGTTTTAACATATGTAAAACATCTCAAACTATACCTTTATTCACAAATTAACCCTGTAAGCCAATTTAATTGGTTGATTCTAAAAGAATGACGTTGAGAAGTTACAAGTCCTTCACATATCTACTCTTCATTTCAATACTGTTGATCGCTCGCAGGAAATCTGGTTGACCGGCCGTATAGTTGACCGGCCGTTTTTACAGGATTCAATATCCCTGCAATCGGTATTGTATTTACCTCCATTCATCTGATTTATATGGCTCTACCAAAGGGAAGATAGTAAAGGTGTCACGTGGTAGATGATGGCCGCTTATTTGGCACCACTGCTCCCCTTGAGTGAGGCCGCGCGTGGCAGAATCGATAGATAATTGAATAAGGGAATCGCCTATCATGGGCTGCCTCCGCGCCGTCCCACGGTGGCGGTATTCCGTATGGCTGCCAGATCGATGTGATCCAATAAATCCGCATCTCCTGAGAGCAACACAAAGCGGATTAGCTCAAAGCAACACTTTTATAAAGTAAATCTCACAGAACAGCACCGGCGAGAACATATTGTTTTGGCAGAAAATACCCCCCCCCCCTCCATCTCTCTCTCTCTCTCTCTCTCTCTCTCTCTCTCTCTCTCTCTCTCTCTCTCTCTCTCTCAAGTATAGATGTTTGTTTTCAAATTGAGATAGATATGTCGGAAGTTGCGTGTATTGATCACTCATAAAGTATGAAAAATGAATTGTAAATGTACACAGGTGCTCAATGTACGACGTGCTCAATATAGCATGTTTTACATTGAATGCAAAATCATACAGGATTTACAAAATCATTCTACAACGTAAGTATATAATGAAACAGAAAGGAAACACACACACACACACACACACACACACACACACACACACACACATATATATATATATATATATATATATATATATATATATATATATATATATATATATATATATATATATATATATATATATATATACAGGTGAACTTGGATATGACGGACCGCTGTACGACGTATTTCTGCATATGACGGACGATATGCTTGGTCCCAGTCCGATGCATATCAAGTATTCGTCATATGTAGACGACGGATTTTGCATATGACGGACCAATTTTCCTGGTCCCATTGAGTCCGTCATATCCAAGTTCACCTGTATATATAAATATATATATATATATATATATGTATATATATATATATATATATATATATATATATATATATATATATATATATATATATATATATATATATATATATATATATACATATATATATATATATATATGAATTCAATAAATGATTGAGTTTTGGTAAATACCATTGTAAAATGAGAAACAAAAACAAAAACGAGAAACACAATAGGAAACACAAGGAGAACAATAGAACGTTTGTTATGTAACAGTAGATAAAGCACTTAATTCAAGAAGAGAAATATCAGGAATTATAATTATGTTAAATCGTTATGCTAGATCAATGAGTACAGACTAAATTATTTCGTTTGTTGCCTATGAAACAGGAGGTTGGTGGTCTTTGATAGCGCGGGCCAGTACAGTACCAGGCCTAGCTTTGATGACCCTATTGTACATCTTGCTAATCCATTTACCGGTACTTGAGATGCACCATGTAGGGAACATGTTCTCCGCTGAGCTATTTAAAGGATTACTACCTCGGAGGGTTTTCAATGTATCTTTTGGCTCTATTAATTCTCAGCGGCATTTTGCGCTAAATTCAATATGTGTTACATCTGTCATCATATGTTTCCTGTGGTCAAGATTGTACGGACATGCCTTGACCACGTGCTCAATGTTCTCGCACGTTACGAGATCACAGAGCTAGCAGTGATCTGTAATCATTTTTTGTTATCACTGGCACAGCATGCACGTTTTGTCGTGGTTTCACATTGCCTTACACGGCCCAGTCTTTTATCAGGAAGTTGGTACCAGATTAAGTACTTAGCCAAACCTATCTTCATGTCAAGTCCAAAGAGGGAGATATAAAGCATTGAGCTGTAGGACCAGTCCTCATCCCCTATTTCCCAAGCTCTTGGGTTAGAACACTACCAACAACTTTCCTTCTATTATTTTGTAAAATCATCTTTGATTTCCAAATTATTATCAAAAGTATCATAGGTCAGATTTGTGGTTGGAACTCTTAACCTCAGGCGTGAATGGCTAGTCACGGTGTGGCCATAACCCACTTATATCTGAAGTGCACGCATGGCCTGACAGTTCTAAGCATAACTCGTTCATTGGAGAAATATATTTGTAAAGCGTTTTAAGAAATTTTGTTTAATCCAACGGGAACAACAACGTTCTTGTAAGCATCTCTTAAATGTCATTAATTTCTGGAGCACACAGTACACATTGTCTGGAAGATGAAAATATGGTGATAACGAAACACTATGTTGAGGATAATTTTTAAAATATTTGAAAATAGATTGTTAAATCCAATTGTAGGAACAACATTCAGTCGAAAATTTCTCAAAAGATTGCTTTATTATAAAGATATATCCATGTGTCAGACGCTCCAGATCTGAAAGGGTTAAACGTGTTTGCTTGCAAGGTGGTACATGATGGCCTCATTTAATGTGTACAATTAATTTCCCTCAACTTGCTAAAGTATTGCAATATGTTGTATGTCTTATATTTCTCTCCAGCGTTCGTCGTAACGCCTATCGAAAAGGCATCTGGCGATTATAAGTGTGCCATGAATTAATGATGGCACGAGCCCTTGTTGTTATCTATGCGCAATCACTCATGGCTCTATTTTTTATGCAGCAGTAGGCCCCAACGGGTGTGCATTAATCAGGCATTAGTGGCAGGGACGGCAACAACGCATCAGACAAAGTGCGGGAAGGAACAAGTTTTAATCAGTAATCAACACAGTAACATACATGGCATATCGTGTAATTTTATAGACAAATGAGTAACGTGTTATCGACGAAGTACAATAATGAAGTAGTGAATGTTATCGTAGAACCTATGTACAACTTATCTAGTTAAAGGCCTAGTGGGTCTATAGGCCGCCTTAACGTGAACAGAATAACCCACAGAGTAAATTGATACAATGTATCTAGTTAAAGGCCTAGTGGGTGTATAGGCCACCTTATCGTGAACAGACTGACCCACTGAGTAGATTGATACAATGTAACGTTGACGATGACACCATTGGATACAATGTATCCAGCTTAACGTAAACAAACCCCAAACCAAAGTATAAGTGCGGCTAGTAGCCAACACTGTACCACTGTGAGCACCAATGAACTCTGTGCTATAGTACCCGTTACAATGTAACCAAGTGTACACCCTCACTGGGGTGAAAAACCTTGAACTACCGCCCCCCTGTGCTAAGGTTGTAAGCAAGCCCTGGTCGCCCCCCATTACTTAAGGGTGCGTGTAAACCTGAGGGTAAACTAGAGTAGGAAGTTAACAGGGCGACGACGAGCAGGAACAACATAAAAAAGGGGTGGGCGGGTGGGAAAAGTTGAGTGTCGTGGCACTGTGTGCCGGTAATCCGCAGGCCGTAGTAAAGTAGAAAGCAATCAAGAGAGGTGCTCAGCTGGAGAGCTAACCGCGAACTAATTGCCTGCACGCTTTAGAAAGCCCGCTTCCACTGAGAAGTCGGCGCGTGATTGGCTGGATGGTTGACGGCCTGTCAAGGTCGTGTGCTGCCTGTCGCGTGTCAGCACGTAGGCCCCCGTGTCGAGAACGGGGAGGGTAGGCAGGGTTCGCTGCCGCCCGCCCCAAATGCCCCGGAATGTGACCATTCCAACAACATTAGTGGCAGGGACGGCAACAACGCATCAGACAAAGTGCGGGAAGGAACAAGTTTTAATCAGTAATCAACACAGTAACATACATGGCATATCGTGTAATTTTATAGACAAATGAGTAACGTGTTATCGACGAAGTACAATAATGAAGTAGTGAATGTTATCGTAGAACCTATGTACAACTTATCTAGTTAAAGGCCTAGTGGGTCTATAGGCCGCCTTAACGTGAACAGAATAACCCACAGAGTAAATTGATACAATGTATCTAGTTAAAGGCCTAGTGGGTGTATAGGCCACCTTATCGTGAACAGACTGACCCACTGAGTAGATTGATACAATGTAACGTTGACGATGACACCATTGGATACAATGTATCCAGCTTAACGTAAACAAACCCCAAACCAAAGTATAAGTGCGGCTAGTAGCCAACACTGTACCACTGTGAGCACCAATGAACTCTGTGCTATAGTACCCGTTACAATGTAACCAAGTGTACACCCTCACTGGGGTGAAAAACCTTGAACTACCGCCCCCCTGTGCTAAGGTTGTAAGCAAGCCCTGGTCGCCCCCCATTACTTAAGGGTGCGTGTAAACCTGAGGGTAAACTAGAGTAGGAAGTTAACAGGGCCAAATAGTTAAACCCCCAAGAAGTTGGCAGTTAAGGGGTAGAGAGGGGTTGCAAGAAGGCAGCTGCCCTCTGTCGAGCCGAAGCTGCCGGCAAATAAAGGTGAACTGAATCGCCCCTCCAGCCCCCCAAAGCCTGGAGATCTGCCACCGACGCCCCCTGTTGGTACGCAAGGGTGCAAGCCCCCCGTCTCAGTGAATGAAAAGTAAAGCCGGAGCCGGTGAGGCCCGACGCCGCAAGCAGTTCTGAAAACCACCTGCGAGCCGATCCTGTGGTGAAAAACCCCCCGGAGCCCCTCCCACGGCCCCGACCCCGTGGCCGAGCGAAGAGAGGGGTAGAAGCGGGTGGCCCCCGTGCCCCCCCGACGAGTGTAGCGAGAAGTGCTACCGGGCAAGCTGGTGACCCGGCCAGTGAGCGCAGGGGCACCGAGAATCCCTGTCCGGCCCCCTGGTGGCACTTAGCCCATTTAATACTGAGCCAAACCGTGTCAGCCCTCACATCCAGGTCTGCGAAAGAGGGGAACCTTGAGAAATCATAAGGGCCTGAAGAGGGCGGGACCAGAGACGAGAGTCTGGCCATGGAGAAAAACGTGACTGAGAGTAGAGTGGCGAAAACGAGCCCCTCCTGGCATCTACTCTCGGCCAGCACGCACAACCGTTCCAGCACCGCTAAAGGGAGGGGGGGCGCGCGTGCCGGCACGTGTCGTAGCGTGTGCTGCAGTGATCTGCAAAATAAAGAAACCTGCCTAGTGTCGAAGGCTGACGCATCCAAACCGCGATCCAGGTGAAAACCCCTTAAAGACGAAAGGGCGTTGGTCACCGATCTGGGCGCCCTAAAGCCCCTAGCTAGGAATTCCCCAAACAAAAGTAAACGGCGTGGTGAAGCTGGGAAATCCCGCATCTGAAAATGTATGTTGAATGCTACATAGAGTAGAACGTGAGACCTGTGGTTCGCCCTGGTGCCCGGGCGGAAAGCATTACCTGTACGTACGCGGACTGCCTGCTCCAACCTGTGTTTGTCTGCAAAACAAATGATTAGGTGGAGTCAGTAATCATGAAAAACCCTTGTGGAATGCGTACCTGCCGCGCCCGGCGTAAAGCAGGGTCCCTTGCCACCCTGTCGGCATATACCTGTCCTGTGTGGGCCCGTGAAAGAGCATCTGCCCTGCCCATGAGTATACCTGGTCGGTGGTTGACCTGCAGCTCCAGGTCGTGCACCGTGCATAGCATGAAAAGTGTCCTCACACAGCCCTGCATGAACGAGTCCCTAGAGCGGCCCGAACGCACTGCTAAACATGCGTTCATGTTGTCACATAGCACCCTAACTCTCTGGTGGGCCCATTCCTTGGCCCAAGTCCTGACTGCTACCACTACGTTAAGGAGCTCTAAGTGAGCTATCGTGTGCTGCTGTGACAGTAAAAAGTCTGGGAATTCCTCGCTGTAGAATTGCGTGCCGATGTATGCGCCACATCCGGTGGTGCACGCATCCAGTTCTAGTTCGCCCTGACACTGGACGTCCTGTTTGTCCAGAATCCGTAGTCCATTGTACCCTGGCCACACGTCTATGAAAAACCTGAGGTCACGCTTAAACCCCAGAGAGAGCGTCTCTGTCCCCCGTCGTGGTGCCTCCCGCATGTTCTGCAGCATGCGATTGGTATATATACGGGCAGGAGGTGACACGCTAGCCACGAACTGGAGAAGGCCCAGTAATTGTTGCATTTCACGTTGTGTCGCCCTCTGTCTGCCCTCCCACTCCCTCAAGATCTGCTTAATCTCCGCCATCTTACCTTCCGGTATCTTCATGGACATGTCAATGGAATTGAATAGTATGCCCAGCCATATCATAGTCTGGCTAGGCCGACACACTTTCTTCGTGGCTTCCACCACCCCCAAGTCACTCATAATGTCCTGCAAAGTGTCCAGGGCCGCGTCTGCCCTCTCCAACGTACCCTCAGCTCCCCCGAAATCGTCTAGGTAAGGCCTAGACAAGAATCCCCTCGCCATATGTATCCTAGAAATCGCCTCTGTTGTCCTCTGCATGAATAATGCAGACGTTTTAAGTCCAAAAGGCGGGCACATGTCAAGGTAAAACTTACCCCTGTGTTGGAACCCCAGTAGGGGCCAGTCTGTAGGGTCGACCCGCAGCTGCCGGTAACCTCGGGCCAGGTCGGTTTTGTACATGAAGGCCCCCTGACCCAGCTCGAGCAGTCTGTCTTCCATGAACTGCACTGTCGGCAACTTGATGTGGGCCTCGACCCCCAGATAGTGTTCGCCGTCGACGCCATCGTTGACCGCTGCCCCCTCCGGCCAAGATAAATCCATGATGACCCGACGATGTGGGGAGTCCTTCTTGACCCTGGTCATCAGCGGGCTGATGTGAGTAGGCGCCGTGGGCGGCCCGTTGAACGGCCCGAGTAGCGCCCCATGAGACATCTCCGTGGCTATATAATGGTCAATATCCTGCTCGAACTGCGTAGCCGTGCCGTGGTTCTGCAGCGTCGAGCATAAGGGGCTGGTCCGGTCGAAATTGATGGGCCAGCCGAACTCCAACATATGGAGTAGCTGCATGTCGCCGTACTCCGTCAAGTACCGCCTCCATGCAACGATGTTAAGACCGCTGGGCACCCTGCATCGTGCCCCTGCGAAGTTGTATAATCCAGTGTCCACTACCCTGTCGTATAGATGCCTGAGTTCCACGGTAAGTGGAGAGGGGCTCTCGCGAGGCTGTGACCTTGCCCCCTGTCCGACCCCCCCGTCCTCAGTAGTGTGTCCGTTGTGACCTCCTGACCCTGCGCGCACTGGGTCGCTGCCAAAGTCGCCACATTGTTTGTCCCCGGGAGGTCGTGAGGTTGTTTTCCCCGCTATCCCGCCACTGTCCCCTTCTCCCACTAATCCAATGTTTAGAGGGAAGCTGCGGCCTCCCTCTTCTGCCCGTTTTTTGATTCGTTGGACGTTTTCCTGATGCAATCGTCCTCCGGATGTCTGCACATTAATCCTGTTGTCTTAAAGCAGTAGGTGCAGGCGTGTGTGAAAGGATGGTGATCGCGGTTAAGGTCACATGTGTGTTTCTGGAATGAGGCACAGCATTTCATGCCCGAGGGAGCCTGCCGTTGCTGAGGCTTCCCCGTGTTCTCCCTGGCCTCCTTTTTCTCTGGGAATATGACCCTGGAGTAGTTCGCCCTATAACTCCGAATCCTTTCATCATCGTTCCACTCTAAGGCCCCCTTTTCGACCTCTAGTCCCAGTTTCTCGTAGAACTCACGCCCGTTGTTCCAAGAATAATCCACGGTATCTTGCATAACCATTTCTAGTATCTCGAGCATAACATCCCTGTTCATTCGGTTGCGCGTGTTTTTCAACATGACGAGGAATCCGCATACAAATTCCTCTGGTTTGAGCTCTTTAAAAGTCAAGTTCTTACTGTGGCCGTTCACCCTGCGGCAAACGTGCAGATGTGGCCAGTCTATAACTCGCCTGACGATTTCTGTAGCTACCATAACCGAGCCAGATTTCTTACCTCGTGTTTTTGTCAACGATAAAGTCCCGTTTTCCTCGTCTTCCCTATCGTCGTCCCCCAGCTGAGCCAGCCGCCCGGCTGCCTGAGCCATGAGCTGTAGATTGCGTCGCAGTGAATCGGGGGTTGCTGTGTCTCTCTCGCTACTGTGGGCCCCTTCCACCTCTTGCTCGTCTTCCTCCTCATTGCCCGAACTATCCTCCTCCTCCCGAACCTCGGCTACCGGGGCTCGTTCGCCCGCCTGGAATTTTAAGTCCATTTCTCGCATTTGTTGTTGCACAGCCGCGAGGGTTGCCAAAATCTGTTGTTGTATCTCTCCCGAATCGCTCGGCGTTTCTTCCAAAACCCGCCTGCAGTGCTTTCCCGTTGGAGCCGTGTGTGAAGACCCACATTTTTTACATTTAGCTATCCGCGGCATTTCAAAAGTTGAGTGTCGTGGCACTGTGTGCCGGTAATCCGCAGGCCGTAGTAAAGTAGAAAGCAATCAAGAGAGGTGCTCAGCTGGAGAGCTAACCGCGAACTAATTGCCTGCACGCTTTAGAAAGCCCGCTTCCACTGAGAAGTCGGCGCGTGATTGGCTGGATGGTTGACGGCCTGTCAAGGTCGTGTGCTGCCTGTCGCGTGTCAGCACGTAGGCCCCCGTGTCGAGAACGGGGAGGGTAGGCAGGGTTCGCTGCCGCCCGCCCCAAATGCCCCGGAATGTGACCATTCCAACAAAATGTGCAGAATAGGCGTCTACAGGGAACTTTCTCAAATAACAAGCACTCCCTTGAGTGATTTCAAGATAATATGACGAGATTTTGACGTGAAAAACATTGTCTCACGTGATGAAACACGGTGGCTCTGAACGGTAGACTTGTTATGAGGAAAATCCGTTTAACATTACCCATATATAAGCGCGATCATACATATATATATATATATATATATATATATATATATATATATATATATATATATATATATGTATATATATATATATAGAGAGAGAGAGAGAGAGAGATGTGCTTTGGAGCGTCACCTAAATATATGCTCTTCTTGATATTAATATTGTTAATATTTAGTTATATTAGTATTTGTTATCATCATTATTAGAATTATTATTATTATCATCATCATTTTTATTATTATTTTTATTGTTATTATGTATCAAAAGCATTTGACAGAGTATGGATTGATGGCCCTTTTTACAGGCTACGAGAGCTGGATGTCCGCGGTAGAACATGGCGCCTATTATATAAAACATACATAGATTTCAAATGAAGGGTTAGAATATAAGACAAATGCTCTGAGTGGTATAGTTTAAAATGCGGGATCCATCAAGGGGGTTATCTGTTATTAATGAAATACTTGGCCTTCATTAACTCATTACTAGTGGAACTAGAACAAAGTGCTCTCTGTTGCAAGATTTTCGACATCAGCGGATCGCCCCTAGGATACGCTGATGACATTGCAACGGCAAGCACAAGTAAATTCAAAACAGACAGAGTACTTACTATTGTCTATAATCACAGTTGTAAGTTGGGTTACCATTTCAACCCCCCAAAAAGTGCCATCCTTGTCTAAGGTGAAACCATCCCAGTGCAAAGAATAAATTCTAAATACCGTATTTTCATATTAGGGCAGGACCAAATTAAAGAACAGACTACGTATGACCACCTTGGCCTAAAGAACAGTACAGGTACCTCATCTAGTGAGAGAACCGAGGAAAAAATTAGAAAAGGTAGAAAGACTCTAAACGCAGCCGCAGGCTTAGGCCTGAAACCAGGTGGCCTGACTATTAATGCTTGTAGTGTACTGTGCTGGGCTATGGTGGTCCCAATAGTCACATTTGCTAGTGAACTGTGGATTCTTAAAGATGATGATATTAAACAATTGGAGTCTTTCCAACAGTACTCCGGAAAAAGAATCCAACAGTTTCATATGAGATCACCTAACGAAACTAGTTACGTGGCTCTGGGATGGTTGCGCCTGGAGACCTTTATATATGTAAAGAAGGTGCTTTTCATCAGAAGTATATCAATGTTAAACGATGAATCAATATACAAAAAGATCTTCAGACGACGCCTATTACAATTTAATGAAAACATAACAGAGGGAAGGAAGAACGATCCGAGAAGAAGGATCCGCAGGGACGTCCCTCAAATACCACACACTCCCTAGGCTGATTACACAATAATACGACGATATTTCGAAAAGAAATCCATCGTTTCGCGTGAGGGTGCATTCTCGCAGTCCCTTTCCAGCACATAGTATCACTACACAGCAGGATTGAGGACAATCCAGACCACCTTTTCTGAATGTTTCCGTCTTAAGTAAACAATTGTATTATAAACTTTTCAAATGTCTTAATTTCACCCCACGCGAACAGGGAATGTACACATTCTGTTCACACTACCTATTGAAGTGTTACCAGAGACATGGAGACGTCTATAAGCCTCTGCCAAATCCTTCATATATATGATATCCATTTTCTTGGTGTAAAGTCCTGTTCCTGCTCTCCATATTTTAGATAAAAAAGTTATTCGTCTGGTGGTGTTATTAATATGAATAGCAAAACGCTTGCACTAGGCCAGGGTTATGCCGAAATGGACAACACCTCGCTATCAGCAAAACTTTGGTTCAGTTTTTGCAGCAGAATAAAATGCGGGCTGGCATGACCACCATCAAATACAGCTCAATTACTCAAAGAAATCCTACAAGCTTTACCTGCTGAACTGATCATGCGTAGGGCCCAGCACACACAGACACACACACACACACACACACACCTCCATGATATACACATCGATCCGGCGAGAGTCTGAATTTACGCAGATCTTTCTTGGTATTCGACAACCCAA
This sequence comes from Maea johnstoni, assembly GCA_963942565.1. Taxonomy (NCBI): domain Eukaryota; kingdom Metazoa; phylum Annelida; class Polychaeta; order Spionida; family Magelonidae; genus Maea; species Maea johnstoni. Next base: position 8,737,553 of record OZ012687.1, on the reverse strand, counting down.
TCGGGATCCTTCCCTCTGGATGTAACCTGGCGCTTTTATTTTCTTCTAAAAATACATCAAAGTAGGGGCATTATATACCCATGAGTTCCTATTCATCTTGTGTTCTTAGTGACCCCTGGCACTAGCTGGTAATAGGTCTAAACCGTATATCTTGCCACCATGCCTGTACCTGAAAGGCATCTACAGACCACGGTTAGGGGCAACATATCATAATTAGACTAACTCGATTAGTTGCTAGTGTTATAGAAGACCTATAGGGTAGGATTGTGTTAGCCCGTGAGAGTATGAATGATGCGTTGTGTTGCGTGTTTTATGCGGAACACGGAAAGACCATCTCTGCTACATTTCTCTGGTGACTAGAGATATTGATATGGAGAAAATCTTTAAACCGCCTGAGACACTGCCCCGGGATGCGAGCCAATGAAAATATCGAGTTAATATCATTACGTTGCTATCAACAGAGATGCACTAGCAATCTAGTCGCTCGCTTTCATAATTACAAGCTGAAACTCTTAGATATGGGCATCTGTTTAACCCATGAACACCTGGCTTGCACAAATGGTCTGGCAAGGAGTAACATAGTAAAGATAGGTCACATTCCTTGGTATGTCAGAGAAATGGATGTCTACAGAAAGGAGAAATTAATTGGAATCTCTTATTCTTCCATTCCACACCGGAGAGACATCTCTATGTCAACACTGCAGAACTAAACGTTGCCTTCTGTTGTTTTAGTCTGTGATCTCTTGGAGATAAACTATATCTTGTTCATATACATATACATATACTTAAGGAATTTCTAGAGCAAATAATTTCATCAAAATATTCAAAACAGATACACAATCCTCTTTAATCGAACTAAGACAATAATAAAACAGTTTACTCGGTCGTTTGCTTGATTAAGACTGAGTTCAAACCAAAAGCTAGTCCATGCCTTTCATGGGAAGGCCAAAAATATGACTGGGGATGCGCAGCCCTCAAGGCAAGGCATAGTCGGTCGGTGGGCCATCTCATAGGCTATTCCACGTTCTTTTCATGCTACTCTCACAGCGGAGAAACATATTTGATTACACAAATAGTCCCCCTTCTCAATTATGATGATACATATACCTTGCAGAAAAATATCTAATTTGATGGCCGTTTTCCCCGGCGTTCAGATGGGTATTAATGATTAAACGTATACGGGTACCTGACCCATTAAATTGAGATCACCTCTCCAAATGGATTACAAGTTGATTACAATGTGGCAATCATACTTAGAAGATAATCTCGGCGCTGCGGGTCCAAAGCAAGACAGTCCCCAATACCATTTACTACTGAAGACAGAACGGTGTGACAGCGCCCGGCCACAGATATATTGTAGATATCATTCTATTTTTGTCGTCGTCTTTTTGCCATTCCCGCGACTAGCCAGTGTTTGATGAATTTAACAAATTAGTGTCGAGAAAACTGGATCAATTAACGAACAATTGCCGAGGGCCATAAGGTTATCCAAAAGCCTGCGAACATCCAAAAATAAACACTTTTCATTACGTATTGAATGAATGAGTGTTTAAAGGCACACCGATACACAAAGGTCATTTAGTGCCATAAAATCTTACTAACAGGTGGTCCTTTGTCACTGTTGAAGAACAATGAGAGAGCATAATTATTCCGGGTGAAAGAGGAAAAAGAAAAGGAGAGTAAGATCAGAGCAATTAGATCCAAAGAGAATATTCTAGATGCAGGGTATCCATAGACAGACCCACACGTCCCCCTTCTTTTATTAGGCCAGAAGGGTGGCACACCAGCTTAGGGTTCCCCGGGAGGTGCCAACTCCTATTGCACACCATAAGGTGTGCCCCTTGCAGGGTTCATTACAAAATAAAGTGAACCAAGGTGAAGGACTATAGACTAGATGTACATGTATGCTTATATTGAAAGATGGGTTTGGTGTTTTTCGTATCGCCGCCAAGGTCACCCTCAAATAGGTCCAAGTGTCACCAAACCATCCATGCTTAAAGGTTTTAGTAATGACCGTTTACAGCAAATAAACATACACTATAAACAAAACAATTCTGAGCATTAATGGGTTAATGGACAGCGTAGGTCACTTTGGCCTGTCACACCGAAAATTTCACTTCTGGCACGCAGCAAATCGAGTACTTCATTGCAATGCCTTGGGGAGCCTTTGTTCAATTAATAGTACAAAGTGCCATTAGTGTCTTAAATCCAACCTTCCATCGCAAGAGGCGGCCAAACAATCCGTACAATAGGGTGGCCATTATCGACTGACTGCGCTGAAGATTGCTTAGATTGAAGACTATTTCCAACGTGATGCTTGCCAGAGCAGGACAATGGTACCCATAATTAAAGTGGCAACCCAATCGATACCTTGACCAATTCATGCCTCCAGCTCACAAATGTGGTCTGCCAAACTAGGAAATACCTTTAAAATCATAGTGAAATCAACGAAAATAATGGTTGGATATTTAATTTCCTAGCCTAGAAAGTACAGCTCTTTCTAGTATTTTTAAGATATCCTCTTCCTGTTGAGGATAGTGTTAAAATTCAAGTGTTGGTATTCTAATGGTTAATGGCGTTGTGTAGCCGTTGTAGGACCTGATTGCGTAGTTAAGTCCATTGCTGGCCGTCTATGGCTCCATCCCTAGCACCTAGGAGGCCATTATTTTACAGGCCAGCGCTCGCGGGTCAGAGATGCCCCAGTCGTTTCCTCTTTGAGCGGGGCCATTTGGAAAACAAATTGCTCCAGAGGCCTTTCATGGATTCACCTTTTCCTCCAGGAGCGAATGTTCCAGCAGACAAATTGCTATTGCATTGGAATTTCTCTAAGGCCCTCCAAAAATGTACTTCGGGTTATTCGCCCTTAACCCATTCATCGCCGTCACAATTATCCAAATTTAAGCATAGATTCACACACACACACACACACACATATATATATATATATATATATATATATATATATATATATATATATATATATATATATATATATATATATATATATATATATATATATATATATATATATATATATATATATATATATGTGTGTGTGTGTGTATACACACACACACACACATATATATATATATAAATATATATATATATATATATTATATATATATATATATATATATATATATATATATATATATATATATATATATATATGTGTGTGTGTGTGTGTATACACACACACACACACTATATATATATATATATATATATATATATATATATATATATATATATATATATATATATATATATATATATATATATATATATATATATATATATATATATATATATATATATATATGTGTGTGTGTGTGTATACACACACACACACACATATATATATATATATATATATATATATATATATATATATATATATATATATATATATATATATATATATGTGTGTGTGTGTGTGTATACACACACACATATATATATATATATATATATATATATATATATATATATATATATATATATATATATATATATATATATATATATATATATATATATATATATGTGTGTGTGTGTGTGTGTGTGTTTACCAAGGGGTATCAAATTATTTTGAAAAATATCCTGACTTTCCCAAATTTCTCGAATTCTCTTAAAGATTCAATTCAAAATATTTATGTACATGTTATGCCATCTAATCCCCAAAGGAGTTTGGGGATTCCCAACATTGATTGCTAGCCCGTCCCATCGTGTACTTATTCACTTACACATTCAAGAAGACGTCACAACTGACGATGAAGAATAGCGTCGCCTTGGTAATACTCCTATGCTGTCAAAGCTTTTACCGTGTACGTGTATATCCTCCATCAATACATCTCATGGCGTGACACTGTGGCCAGAACACTCACTGACCTCACATGTCCCTCTCATCAAGAGATGTTCTTGATCTTCATTAATCGTGCGACCAATCAAATGCACAACTCGCTATTCGTAGCACAGTGAATTAATAGGCCTGGCCCCTGACCACAAACTGTGCAGCAATCTAGCTTAGCGATATTATACACCCATTCATGCCCGGAGATTTCCTTAAACAGTGTCGTCTGGACCTATGTTCCTTTTGAACATTACTTTGTAGTTGATCATGAATTTACTTAATGCATTGAGGGGAGAAGTAATTTGGTTTTTAATTCCCATTTCACCATTGAATATTCTTACAAAAAATCCCATCATAGCAAAGATATTACCAAAGTGGTTAAGGTGTTTGAACACTTCAGCAACTCCTCCACGTACATGACTGTAGCAGCCAAAACGGCTAGACTATTTTTTGATATGACCTTTCTCAGGAAGCATAGTTTAAAACTATTTAAAAATGGAATGTTTATCAGAATCAAATATATAGATCTTGCTCTATCATTTTCACAACCCATGCTTTATACCCCGCTTTATATCCATGTTTTTCATTATTATCATGGCGTGAAGACGACTATCATTATTTGACGCATATTTCAGTTGGTATACTGGATATGAACGGTTTAACCAATTTGATTTTGGAATGCACTCAAAATCTGACAACTGCGAACTCATTAATAGGGGAATATTCAAAATTATTTGAAGAAGGATTCCTAAACCCAACATGAATATTGACTTTCAGACATTTTTTTTCGCATAACAATGTTTTGTTATCCACATATTCCTATATTCGTCCGGCTTTGTGCATGCTCCGAAATTGCACAAATGTATTGTATTGTATTGTATGTTTATTGGCTATTCCTTCACGGAACAAAATCATAGCAAATACGGTACAAAATCATAATAATACAAAAACATAAAAGTAACCGAAAATAAATAATAAATAAACGTACGCAGAAAATACTGTACATAAGTAGCCTAGACTACGCAGAAAACCTGCTAATGAATACAAAAGAACTAGAATGAACCTGTTATATAAATATACTTAGGTGGACAAAAAATACCTGAGAACAGGAAACTTAGTATATACACATAGCAAAGAACATACTGAAAAGTTAGTCTACTAAAAGACTAACTACTCTAAGAAGTAGTCGGAGTGCGGATTATCTACCAGCAATAGTTGATTTGTAAATCTGTGTGATATATCGACTAGACACTAGCCAAATTTTGAGCATCGATTCGAATGGTATCTCTTCTGGGTGTTTGCCCATTATCACATAGAAGTATTCGAGCGGTTCGAGTAGTATGTTTTGTACGAATCTGTCTTCTATTGCTTTGAGTACATCCCACATTTCTGATCTGATCCCCTCAAAGTGAGGGCATTGCATAATGAGGTGTTTAATATCCTCTCTAATTCCGAGTTCGCAAGCGGTACAGATCTTGTTACTAAAGCTTAATCTCTTCAATCTGTAATCGCTGTCTTTAAGGAGGTTAGCGTCACATACCAGCTTTGCCATTATTTCACATGTTCCCATCATAGAGGGGATCAGATCAGATATAACCCACCAAACTAAAAGTGATGGTCTCTCGATAACTTTGTACATGATGGCGTCATTGCTAGAGTTGATGTATCTATCATCCTCTGACCTCCACACAAGATTCCATACATATTCCTTCCACTCGAGCTTACTCAAATGACATCCTCCCTCTATCATAGCCATACAAAATTCTAAAATACCTAATTCAGCACAAACATTCAATATTTCAAAGATTGGGCTGTCATAGTCATTTCTACTGCACGTAACAGGATCTTCTCTATAAATAGCTGACCTGGCCACCAGAATTCGTTTACATACAGCTTGATCCGGCATGACCAGGATAGTCCTGAGGAAAAGTAGTAGGAAGCATAGTTTAAAACTATTTAAAAATGGAATGTTTATCAGAATCAAATATATAGATCTTGCTCTATCATTTTCACAACCCATGCTTTATACCCCGCTTTATATCCATGTTTTTCATTATTATCATGGCGTGAAGACGACTATCATTATTTGACGCATATTTCAGTTGGTATACTGGATATGAACGGTTTAACCAATTTGATTTTGGAATGCACTCAAAATCTGACAACTGCGAACTCATTAATAGGGGAATATTCAAAATTATTTGAAGAAGGATTCCTAAACCCAACATGAATATTGACTTTCAGACATTTTTTTTCGCATAACAATGTTTTGTTATCCACATATTCCTATATTCGTCCGGCTTTGTGCATGCTCCGAAATTGCACAAATGTATGGGTTAACCCTTATGATGCTGACGCTACTTTTGTCTAAAGAACACAGGGAAACCATCTCAACCCTGACACGTTGGTATTCATTGGATAGCTCTCGATGAGTTCTCTCGGATGAGTACCATGTGCCAGAGTTTCAGTCATTTTCATGTCTTTGGCATCATTTTGTATTGGCCAAATTAGCCACCAGTAGCATAAGGGTTAACACACGTGAGAGATTAAAGAGCTCTCACGCAATATCATGTAATACTTTTCCTTGCCAACCTTACATAGCCACGACCTTACTGTAGTAGTAATAGGTGCTGCTTAATGCGCATTGGATATGTGCACTGGTAGAAATCAACCAAGGTACCTAAACTATTTGTTTTACTCCTATTATATCAGCCCTCAGAATACGTACTGGTGTCGGAAGTATACATAATAGGCGATCTGAATATATTCCATATCTTTCAGACTTTGTGTAAGCTCCAGAATAACCCATCAACGATCGCTGCAGACAAAACCAGCTAAGACAATTGTGATGAAATCGTATAGGCAAACGTCTAATTTGGAAAATATTTGAAGAAATGATATTTCTCAGAACATTAACAACACATCTCCTTGAAATATTTTGTAAAATAATTCCTCTTTCCAAAATTATCATCAAAAGTCTCGTAGATCTAGACAACAATACCTGGAGGAACTACTAAGCATTAATGGGTTAAAGCAAATTATTGAGTGGTGAAGGTTGAAGTAATATCATGGAATACTTTACCCCGACTACACATGCAACCTGAAATAACGCAGGTCTTATTAATCGGATTAAGGACATGCCCTTAACAGGGACAGCGTAGGAAGCTTCATAAAGCCACTGGCATCTCGCACTAGGGTAAGAGATGTATTCCTATATAGCGCTTCACTGGGAAGTATTATTAGTATTAGTATTATTATTATTATCATTATTAATTATTATTTATTATTATTATTATTTATTATTATTATCATTATTTATTATCATTATTACTATTATAATTATTATTATTTATTTTTGCATCAATGCTGTAAAATATTTTTCTGTGACGCCATTACGCGCTGGAGTGTGCTGGGACTGAAGGTTATGCGGATACTCAGGTTATGAGTATTAAACACGTTTCTATGGATGCATGAGTCAATCATGACTACTAGTAATTTAAAGAAGAACATGTGAATAACACTTATTTCTTGCAGTCTCTTGCAAGGGTGATCTTTGGAATCAGCCTTTCCGAAGCACGAAACTGCAGGTTTTTACCTGCGGACCTTCTGGAAAGCATACCTCTGCACAATATACATTTCCTTTCTATTTTAGGGATGTAAACAATTACGAGCCGGTTTCTACATTGTAATCCAAGACTTCAACAAAACCAATTTACCATTAGTGACCTCTCAGAACAACACAATGTAACCATATTAAACTGTCCTTTTACCCCCGAGTCACCACAGATAAAATAGAGAACTTGTCAAGACCTATATCATTAATAAAATTGTCCTGTTGCTTACACCTTTTTATTAATGACAGCAACTTAATATAACCAGCAGTAAGGTAGCAAACTACATTATAGTAAGGAGAATCAATTGCACATAGCCAGACGTTAAGTAGAACTAACAACCTTAAGTGGCAAATAACTTGATATATATAGTGATATAGCGTCACCCAGAATCTGATAGGGAGATGCGGCCGAGAAAATGGGATTTGCGTGCGGGGGAGCAAGGTGAAAGGTTCCACCATTTACAGAATAATACCTTTATTCTTCCAAAATAATTAAATTTATAGATTTTTATATAGTGACTAGCCAGATGCTGATGTTTGGGTAATCAAGGGAAAACCACCGACTAACCCCCAGGTCACTAGCAACTTTCTCAAATGCCTCAAGTCGGATTTGAAACCCTGGACCATTCGCTGTGGTGAAAGGCAGCGAGCAGTCACTGCATGAAGCTTTAGACCACTCGGCTATCAGGGCAGTCCCTTTCTCAGCGTACTCTCACCATCTCAACTGGTGATCAGTCAATATCCACAACAGCACAAAGCTTTAGACCACTCGGCTATCAGGGCAGCCCCTTCCTCAGCGTACTCTCACCATCTCAACTGGTGATCAGTCAATATCCACAACAGCACAAAGCTTTAGACCACTCGGCTATCGGGGCAGCCCCTTCCTCAGCGTACTCTCACCATCTCAACTGGTGATCAGTCAATATCCGTAATAGCACAAAGCTTTAGACCACTCGGCTATCGGGGCAGCCCCTTCCTCAGCGTACTCTCACCATCTCAACTGGTGATCAGTCAATATCCGTAATAGCACAAAGCTTTAGACCACTCGGCTATCGGGGCAGCCCCTTCCTCAGCGTACTCTCTCCATCTCAACTGGTGATCAGTCAATATCTGCAACAGCTGCTTCATTTGCAATAAAAGTTGCCATTTCTTATTTAATGTGTTACATGTCAATATTGTAATTGATTACCATCTACCTCCCAAATGACAACGTTATATACAGGTTGATAACCGTATGCTCCCTGATAGGTATCTAATGTATTTTGCTCGTTTGGTCTTGTGTATGCAAATTTGCTTCTTTCCAAGTATCGGATCTAATGAACTTTAAATGCTTTCCTAATGTTAACTGTCTTATAAAAGAGTTGAAATATGAAAGGAAACATCAGATGTATTTTTGTAAAATGTATGAAATTGGTTTTGGTCGGGTATTGTAGGATTCTGCCCGGGTACCGCGGTTTCCTTAACAATCGGCATGTCACGATTTACTTTGGCAGAAAACGTGACGATAGAGAAAGAGATCCTGGGGATGGATCGTCTGCTTCTCTCATACTTTTGGAAATAATTTGTGAATGAAGCGAAAGTTCACAAAGTATTTGAAGGAGAGTTGTTGTGTGACTTCTGATCAACATTTCTCACTCAAATGTTTTTAAGAAAATGCTTTTGAAATTGAAATATTTTCAAAATTGTCAGGCCTCTTTTGGCTGCTCTGAGTGTTAATGGGTTAAAACAAAATCGCATCCTCTCTGTTCGAAAACCAGTAGCAGCAAGGAGTAGCAGTATGAGCAGTATTATAGACGAGGTCTCTAGTGCTGATGGTGGCGGGAAGTATCGATTGCTGTAATAGAGAAAAGGAGAAGCTGATTATCTCTCATCCCCCATCCTGAGCCTCTCTCTACACGCAACAGCTATTGCATGCGCCAACTGTACGTAGCTCTGCAACAATCGCGGCCCTCATATTGTTTTACAGTTGATTACCATGTAGTGAGAAGCACAACCTATAACCTGTTTCAATGGCTCTTGAACGAATGCGGTTGAGATGATTGCTCGCAAGCGCGTCATTACCGCACGCAATCAACCAAAGGGTGCCCCAAAAGCCAAGTGGTCTAGGGCACTGCAACTGACTTCACACGTATGCCCAACTCTATTTTCATTGATTACACAAATATTTTGCGTCACCCCTAATAAATGATCACCCTAACAGCATCAGAGAAATCGTACGTCTCAAGATATGAAGTAAATACATGTAGGGCTTTAGGTCTTGGGACGTGTTCCCCATTCTAACCAATGTTTTGCATACATGTTAGCATAATCGTTTTCTCGTTGTGTTCCTTTTGTTTTTTGTTCTTATTATGTCTTCCTTCTTTGCTTTACTGAATAAGTGTGCGATTTTGTAATATGACTATTAGCAAATAAACGTACTATTACTACTTAGACACTATGTCAAAGGGTCAATGCACAGGTTATATACGGACCTTTTTAGATTGGTGATGACGTCACATGTGTTACTTACCTGGACTCAGTGATATCTAACGTACAGTTCGTTATCATTTGGTAACGGATACAGAGTATATTGTATAAATGTGCGGCGTTGTGGAAGGCTGGCTATGGTGCTTCCGCAACTGAAAGACCCCTGAAAACAATTCGTAAAGAGAAGAGAATTCATTCCCGGTTGCAGGTTTCTAATTCGCTGCGATATGGCCTTTACGAAAGAGCATAAGTGACAAGCAGAAAAAAATCAATTTCTTTTCAAAACTTTTTTCCAAAAATGTCAGAAAAAAATCATTTTTTCCGAAACGTTTTGGAAAACGTGCAAAAAAGTTTCAAATACCTTAACAACATATTTGAAAAGTGTTAGAAAACAATTTTGATTTTTCTTTAGACGTTTTCGGAAATAAAATTGTTGGATTTTGTTCTGCCTGTCACGTATGCTCTTTTGTAGACCTTAGCTGATATAGTTAGCGTTGAAATCCCTGCATCTTCTCACATGATTGCTCACACTGTAATTGATGCCAATACAAGATAACTACTTTCTGTTTTGTAGGAAAAGGTGTTGAAGCGGGTGAAGAGGGACTTGGAGTATTCCGTAGATGTGCCGTCTGTCGTCAAGCGAGAGGTCAGTGCTCAGGAGTCCGAAGACATGGCATCTTTAATCAGGATCAAGCGAGACGGAGACCTGGACGGGGCGCAAGAGCATTCCAAGCGTGACAAGCGTGATCTTGAGGTCGAACTGGACCGCGTCAAGCGAGACGATGGTGGTCTCGTGCGAGTGAAGCGCCACCACGCGGAGAGCAACCCTAACGACCTGCAACGCGTCAAGCGCAACAAGCGTGAGACGGACAAACAAAAAAGTGAAACTACGGACAAACCAACGGTTAAAACGCCCGAAGGTACCAACAAAACCAAAGATGAAAAAGATGCGAAAGTCAGCCCACCTGTTCATAGCGGCCACAAAGTGACTGGGCGCAAAGGGGTTAATGAAAAAGAGAAGAAAACTACGGACACGCATGCGCACAAACATCATATCTCCAAAAGAAATAAAGTTAAACAGCAGAAGCGTGCTAAACATCCCAACCATCAAGATCACCCAGCCAAGAAAAGAACCGTCGAGCACAAACTGCACGCCCACCTTCATTCAAAACAGCATACAAAGAGGGCGCCACAGTCGCACCACAACGTGGAGCGTGCGGTTAAACTGCGCCTGCACAAGAAACACCACGACGACGAGCATGATCACGCCAGAGCGATCATGAGAATGAAGCGTCTACGCCGAGAGATCAACGGTGATCTTAACCGGGAACTGCATAAACTGCACAAGTTGAGGGAGCACAAGGACATGCGCACTAAACGTCACGCCAGCCATCACAGGAAAGCTGTTTAAATACATTAAACTTTTGAGAGTTTGAAAATTCAACTTCATACATGGCGAATTTAAGAAAAATAATAATTTGAAACCAATTTTCGTACAAGTTGAATTAACGAAAAGGTCATAATATTGTTTTTATAAATCAAAAAAATGACACAAAATTGAAATGTACAAGTCGTATTTTGAAAATTCTAACGTCTTGCCGATAGATGACGCAGTGCAATATTGTAATTTATCCATCACAGTCAAATGCCAAGGATTGATAATTGTGAAATGTGAATTGGCATGATTTCTCTATTGCACTAAAATTTCAAATGGAGAACATAGTGACAAATGTCAACTTCGTGTAAGATCATGAAAATGAAAACACAATGATCACTTGGGAATTGTCAGTGTAGCGTCATCTTTTGACCGTTAATTTTCGACTCGGCTTATTCAAGATTAATATAATCCCTACCCCTCATTGTCTAACATTGGAGAAGGATTAATCAAAATCAATATACTATAACCAAATAATGTGATTGATCAATTGAGCATCTTAATGACACGTGACATCTCATGACACGTGACAGAGGCACACACGACTTCACTCCTAGGCATGGCATCCTTGAAGTGATTTAAATATCTCATAGAATTACGCCAGTGAATTGGACAATCTAATCAGCAGAATGTTAAATGATGCATATAACCGTCAAGATAAGACTAACCTACTTGCCTGTGCCAAATCTCACTTCTCTTCAATAGATCAATTTAAACCATTCGATGCAAAAGGCGACTGTAGACGCGTGCCTGGCTGGAGTTTAAGAAGTTTGAATTTCGTATATCGTCACTTTTATACTATATTTATCTTAAATGGCCAGATGGAGGAAACTGGAATACCATGGGAAACCGCCGACCAACCCGCCGATTATATTCGATGGAGGGTTAACCCTTAAACCTCCAGGCTTATTTAAATTGATACGTGTTTAATCGTGCAGATGCATTTGACTGAAGCGGTGTGTGGTTTGCAAAAAGACCATCAGTCTAAACACGGGATTAAGGTCTACTTGGGTTATCACCAACCGAAGAACCCGGGAAAAACTACCGGCTGACCCCAAGCGCAGAAGCCGAAACGAGTGTACTCAACCGTGGGTTAATCCATTGAAATACCAACACCTGGCATTCTCAGTACTTTGCTACATGTACATGCATATAGACTATGAACGTCGCTCTTGTTTAGGGAAATAACATCATACGCAGTTGTCTGGCTGGGTCTAGCCACGTGATTGTCGTCTCAGGAGAAAGAATGGTAAATGTTTGAATACTGCAGATCTGCATTTGAATGTAAACATGATGTGGTTTGCAAAAGAACCATCAAATTGGACACGGCATTAATCATCATGGGGATTGCACCATTGTTTGAAAATGGAAGGCGTTCGTCGAAAAACAGCGTTATTTCAACTAAGGGAGTTCTATCCCTGTATTGTGATTGATACAATATATCATTTCAGATTTTATAATGGCAATATTATTTTTTCTTTCGGTGAAAGGGTCTCTAGACCGCAAAAACGAAAACACCACCGCTTCTCTGGTATGTTAGCGGCAATGAAAAACATGACCCATTCTTGCTCAAGACCTCCCCTATGAGGAATATCGTCTGAGCTTCGGTACTAATGGTATTAAATCCAAAATAAAGCATGTATTCGCTATTTTTTAAGGAGAATTGTAAATTTAATTATCTCTAGTAATTCTCCTTTAATGTTTTTTAAAATGTCCTCTTTCATATGTAATATATTAGTAAAATAGTCAGTCCTTCTTTGGCACGCAAGAATGGGTTAATTTCTGCCAGAGATGATGAAACCAGTCATACCTCTATCGAAGACGACTTCCACACACTTCCACTCGAAATCTGGCTTGGTGTAGGCCTGTGTAGGCTGGTGGCTGCCCCTAACGCCAGCATGCGATTGCACATAGTGTTTTACGGCTGGGTCTAGACTTCGTATTCACATTCAGGATGTCTACACGGATACCAAACATGGACTCTGTACCGGGTGAGCATGTGACCTACAATGCCGACTACAGTGGAATCCCATGTTAACCTATTCACGTCCTGAGTTCCCATTGGAAGGTTTGTCTGGATCCAGGATACGTTTGAAATAACCTCGTTTTAAAACATGGATTCTCAAAATATTCAAAGGTGAATTGATTAACGTATCTCCATCAAACAAACATTTTTTACACTTTTGTGAAAAGGCGATATCATCAAATTAGTAAAGCATTCTTTGGGTCGATAAGGAATGAATGAGTTTCTAACTTATGTGTAAAATTTGCAATTTAATGATTTTTAAATTACTTTTGTCAATAAGATAATCTAGATAGAATTATCGCGATTAGTAGAGCCAACTTATGGTAAGAATAGCATACTCAATTAGAGAGTATTGTGTTGTTCAGTAAAGCACCGAGAACATCTTAATCTTCTTCACAAATGACAAGATACATGTATAACTCACGTTAACTACTCTTTAGAACTGTACAGTGGTAGTGCTATTGAATAGAACCTTAGAAATCGAGTTGAAGTTAAATCGATGAATGTACATGTACGCAATGCAACAAAAGTGTAGCATTAAGAAGTCACGCACAATTTGGTAGCATTTCTGTACATCATGAGTTACGAATAAGAGTTTCAACAAATGCTAAACCTGCTTTTGGTATCATACATTTTGATTGATATAAACTTGTTATTTAACAAACGCATATACTTTCATAACGTATAATATGAAATGTTCATGTTTTAATCAAAAGTATGCACGTCCTATTTTAATTTCGCGATACGGTCGTTATCTATTTCACTATATATGTGAGTTTCTATAATATATTCAAAGGGATTACCTATTTCAGACTAAAGTGAAATATGAACACAACATCTGAGGGCCGGGCAGTGGAATCTGACCCATTCCAGGCTGCTACTCTTCCAATGCCCATCCCTCTAGTGATTTATAGCCTAACGTGACCCTCTGCGGTCAAATTTAACGATGCATTTGTTCAATCCAATGTGCATCTGAAATGCATACTAGTATATTGTTCGTCATCTTAGAGTAATTGAATATATAAAAAGTGAAAAGGTATCGATGAGGTATTTTCCCATTTTTAAAGAAAACATTTTCGTCCTTGTTGGGCAATAACCTCTCTTCAAACATGTTTTTCAAGCATCATTTTCCACTTGATGGATTTTGTTCAAAGTTGTCAGACTATAGCGGCATTCTGGATGCAAATTGTTTAATGTATTGTATTTTGATTGCAATATCACAGCTCTATTTCCTTACACTATTTAACTAACTTGACACCATGAAATCAAATCCATCTGTAACATTTTAAATGAAATCTACTTTTAATAATTGATTTAACCAGTATTTACGACACGCACGACGTGGTGCTTAACAACTTTTTAAAACTATATCTTGTTTCATAACAATGCATATGTATATTTTAGATGTCTAGTGTGGTTTCTAGTATTTTGCTAGTTATAGCTATAGATAGAAAGGGTCAAATGAGTGAATTTTCTTATCAATAGAAGTTTTAACTGCACACACATAACATTCCAATAGATGATATATCAGATGATATATATATATATATATATATTTATATATATATATATATATATATATATATATATATATATATATAAATATATATATATATATATATATATATATATATATATATATATATATATATGTATATATATATATATATATATATATATATATATATATATATATATATATATATATATATATATATATATATATATATATATATATATATATATATATATATATATATATCAGACAATGTAAACTTTTCGAATTCTACAAGTCTTTGAATATTGGTGTCAGGCTGATAAGCATTGCTGATGTATTGTACTGCTATGTTTGATGTTTTGTTCCATTGCCAAATCGTTTGTTTGTTTCATATGGTTCTCTGGCCTAATTGGTATTCATAAATCCTGCAATAAATACGTGCTTTCTAATCTTTCTCACATCGTTGTTCTTTTTGCGAATCAATCGGCATTAACAAACTTACATCTATACCATACACATTGTCTGGCTCACAAGGGAGTTACTTGATAAAAAATAATATTTTGAAAAATACTTAACTGATAACTGGTTAGGCAATGACTTAAACACGTTTTGCAAATTTCTATTCCAGAAAAATACTTAACTGACAATTGTTCCTTGTTTAGCATTGCCTTTAATCTTTTTCAGATTTTGCAAATTTATATTTTAAAAACACTTTTCTTGCAATTGTCCCTGGTATAGCAATGACTTTAAAAACTTTCATATGTTGCAATTTTTTTATTTTGAAAAATGCTTTACTGATAATTGTACCTGGTTTAGCAATGCCTTTAAGACTTTTTTCAGATTTTGCAAATTATTATTCTGAAATATACCAACCATGTTTTTCTTCAGATTTTGTTCTATTTGATGAGACTTGTGTAGACCATGAGTGCACTCTAGGTGACATTTAAGTGGGGTCAATGATTCGAATACCATTTATGGTATGCTAGAAATTTGAGAAACTATTTTCAGTTACTCTATTGTATTCCCCGGGTACTGTCCATTTACAATTTTGCCTCATGTAACAGAACTCATCAACGAAGTCTTAGGGTGTACTGAATCGTGTGATCTTTGCACACAGGCAACTACCATCTATTCTAGATGATTCCTATATTTGGTTGATCTGCATTTGGAAATCGAAATTTCATTAATCGTTTTCTTTTGTAAAATTATAACTAGATAATGATAAGCCAGTTGTTAATACGAGGAATGTGGAATACCTGGTGAAACCCCCTCTTGTATAAAATCCGAGGAGCCACACATAAACGATACTCAGACAACCCTGTTTATGTGCTAGTAATATCTCTGATACAAAAGAGGAACGTGCATATTCTAATATTTTAAACCCATACCCCACTGTTGTCTTAGTACTAAAAAAGAAACACTGGTCATCATCAAAACGCAGACTCACAGCAAAGACATTTACCTGCCGTTCTAAACGTGCAGGCATTATAATTAGAAAAGAAATAAAAGAGTGGGATAAGATACGTGAGAGATATCATATTGACAAAGCACATCTTTATGGGGAATGTTATTCACATCACACAGGACAGGCCGCCACCACAGCTGGCTATGTCTACAGGCCCCAAAGGACATCTACCGTCTAGACACCTCAGAGTAAGAGAGAGACCCAAACCCACTAAAACATTTTAAATCTCGAAAAATACTCATAACCAGCATAGTAAATCAAAAAGGTGCATCTTCACATTAACACCAAAAATCACTCTAGATTGTTTTGCCTGAAATGAGCCAGTTTGTCAATCCTGGGGCTCATATAATTCCAGACCAAAGAATGGTTGAAAGGACGACACAAAAAGGCCCAGGTGATCCCATTACATGTTGTCAGGATTGCATCCCCAAACATGTCATAATTCACATCTCAACAAAGAGATGTCCAGCCATTCTTCACAAGCAGGAATTAAGTGTAATAAATGATATAAAAGTTAAATGGGAGAACAAACTAAATGATGAAATTGCATTAAAATAATTTACAAAACTATTCATAGTCACACATATGCTAACTGAATGTGTAAAGGGAAATACAGTTTAAGCTTTTGCATGGCTGAATAGCAACAACTAAAGTTTTGCAAGCAATGGATATCGTGGACATCACGGCTGAAAATAGCTTAAACACACAGCTAAGTTGGTCATGAATATGCGTGCCTAATTATGTTGACCGCATAGCTGGCCATGCCCAGGCAACTGGTCTCCTTTTCCTGGCAAGCAACTGGTCTACTGGTTCAGCAAT
>OZ012687.1:8545375-8717875 GCA_963942565.1 Maea johnstoni | reverse complement strand
TTTTCTAAGCTTCCTAGGTGTAACTTAAATACAAATTACCAAATTGATAATTACACCTTTTTAAAAAATCAGCTAATACAATATTGGTAAACATTGTAGCAGAACAAAGTGAGTTTTTTTATCCTGCTTAATGAAATTCACAAATCTCAATCTCCCCCACTAAATAATTTGTGAAAAGAAAAACATTGACCTTCAGTACTGTGCTTCCAAGAATATGATAGAAGGACAAAATTGCAAAAGTGTTTCAGATTACTGGCTGAGCAAAACATAAACAAGAGGGATGCTGTCAGCATCAAATGGTGATGCTCTATAAATCAATCAATGCTCCAATACTTATTGTTTTTGGTTTCCGTCCCAAGTCCCTTTCCCCATTCACAATTTACCATAAAAATTCTCACCATTATGGTGAATATCAAAAAGTGTATATAATTTATCCGTTTAAACTCCCTCCTCACAATCAAAGGATTTGTCCTTCTTCAATGGTAATTTTGGCAATCATTATCAAATATCTTGCATGCAAATGTACAGCTGCCACTCTAAGAACCTTCAATCCTCATGTACTTTCTATAAATAGCACCACAGACATCCCCTTAACATTTAGAGATGACAACAGTCCAGGACAGAACAATGTTCATTCCATTCAATCATCACTGGTTTTTTTGGCTGTGCTTAGTGTGCTATGCTCACATATCGTCTTCGAGGCAGTTCAGCAGTTCATCAAGGTTCTCTGAAAGAAAGAAGCAGATAGAAATTGTCACCGGTGGTTTCAAAAATAATCTGGAAAAAATAATAGTTATTAATCTTGTACATTTCTTACATACATGATTTTGACTCTAAGCAGGGTCTTAGCCAGGATTCTAAAATGCCCATCTAAAACGATTACAAAATTACAACTGGATCATCTAAACAGTAAAGGTTGAAAAACTTTCACAGCATGGCTAGTACAAGGGTGCTAGCTAAAGAACTCAGTATAAGAGAAAACAAAACGTTTGGGGTCTAAAGTCAACAACACCACATAGGGAGAGATTCTTTTTTACTGATATTCAAAAATGTCTGATCTTAGTCTGCTCAGTTAAAGTAGGACATAACAAATAATAAAGTGAAAAAAAACTACTCAGAATAACAGCTGTTAAGAAAGGCCACTTTCTAGATTCACCAAATGAAATATGCATTATGTAAACTTGTTAATGAAGACCACCTTTCCGCTCCACCCCCCTAAAATAATCACAATGGCATTCCATACATGCATTTAGGCAGGCTCACCTGCATCTGATATTTACAAAGCAAATAAAAGTTACCAGCCTGTCCAATAAAAAAGTATGCTTCCACTACTTTTCGTTATGATGTGTGGTCAGGAATTATTCCCAATTCTTGCTGAAGGGTTCTGTTCTCTTTACTCACCGTCTTGCCATAGCTCCTCCACTGGAAGGGCTGTCTTGTTGGTGTGGTGAACTACGGGGGTGGATAAGCCTGCATGGCGCGTCTCAACCTGTCCCTGTGGAGCTGGCTTTCTGGGGCCCCCCACAACTGACGCTCCCTCCACTGTGGGGCTCTTCTTCTTAAAGGAGAACTTGCGGCCTTGAGGTGTGGAGGAATTGCTCTGTACTGTGCTCAGAGGCCTGGCTGGCTGGGGCGAGGAGATAGATGCCCCTGTATTGGTTCCCCCTATAGCAGCAGTAGGATTCCTTAACTGACAGGCAGTACTGGTGGTAGATGTGTGCATGTTACTCCCTGCAGCACTGACTGAACCAGATATACGTTCTCCAGAGAAGTTGGTAGCAGAGGTGTTCCTGGAAACATGACCCACTGTAGATGGCACAACTGTGCTAGACACAGTTGGCATATTACCTCTTGAACTGACTGAAGCCGATAAATGTGCCTGTGAAGGGTTGGTGGCCAAGGGGTTCCGGATAACATGAGATGTGGTAGGTGGCACCCCAGTTCTAGACACACCCACCATACTCGCCATTGAACTACCTCCACTTGGCATCCGTGGTGATAATTGTACTCCCGAATTACTGGCAGCAGGGTTCCTCAGAACATGACCAGTTGTAGATGGCGCCACTGTACTAGGCACAGGCGTACCTCTCAGACTGGACGCCATGCTTCCTCCTATTGAGGAAGGCATGGGTGACACAGATGCCCTACTCAGTGCTGCCCCCTGCATGTTCTTAGCAGAGTTAGAATCATTGTAAGGCAGTCTAGGATGGTTTGACGAGAATGTTTGTGAACCAGGTACAGGACTCCTAAGTGGAACAGCATTCCTGGGGGGTCCACCACAATTATGTTGCAAAACACCAGATCCACTAGATGTGAAATTTTGTCTGGAACCAGGGGGAGTCATAAACCTGCTGCTGTTCGAGGGGTTGCCTCTTGCAACTGGGTGCGGCATTTGAGGCGTTCTTGGAGTTTGGTTGAACAGCATGCCCCTAGGACTTGCCCCCATACCCTGATTGATACCAGGAGTGCTGGGAGCCATCAGGCCAGCTGTTGGTCCTCGGTTCTGAGGGTCACCACCAGGGGTCCTTGGGGTAGGTGGGGGCTGGGGAGGGGGATCGAGATCCTCTTGTGTTAAGTCACCAAACTTAAGGACCTTCACATCACCCCCAATGTTCCTCCCATATAAATGAACCATGTTATTCGGGGTCACATTCAAGTAGTGATTGCGGCTAGATGGGCTAAACACTGACACCTGAAAAGATAGGAAAAAGTTGAAGAAAAACATCTCAAAATCATCTTTGATCAAGAATGATCCTCTTTAGGAAAAAAAGGGAGGAAGGTTCATTTTCTGTTTATGAGCAACTAATAATTTCACTTTCAAAACCTGGTTTGATTTACAATGGAGACAGAACATCAACATGTTTGCAATCACTTAGGTTTCAGATTTCAAAGTTATTGATCAAATTTCTTATAAATTGAAGATGGTAATTTCCATGACTTGGAATATCTATATATAAGTGTATGGATTTATCATGAAGCTAGACTGACCTGTCTGAGCACTAGCACAGAGCCGACCTGCAGCTCAGCCTGAAGCTCCCTCAGAACCTGCCTGTGGATGGTCCCTTTCATGGTTCCTGCAAACAACATCAACAGTCATAAAACACACTCCCTCGATACAAACATAAATGAATTGTCGTCTTAGAAAAATTTGTGATACAATCCAATATTGATATTTCCTTGACAATGTTGATATGTCAATGGTACTCCTTCCAATGAGCTTTATTTTGTAAATTTAGCCCTGTCAGGAAATAACCAATTGCCTTCGAGCTGAGAGGATCAGGGTGCAAGCAAGTCAATTTTATACTATTAAGCAGTATCGATATAATGGAAATATGACAAAAATCAAAATGAGTTGAAATTTCTAATAATTCAACAAAATGGTACAGTTTCATATCCTTAAATCCATATAATTCACAGAAATAACTCTATGTGTTAATTTTAATTTGCCTATCATTCAAATTTTAATAAACTCCAGGCCAAAATGTTTGGGTGTCATAGTTATTTAAGGATCTAAGAACTGCATTAGACTTCAGGGCTGGACGGTCCCCAGAAGGACCAGGTAGGCTGGCGGGGCTACCTGAACACAAAATCAGGTAGTCCCGCCACCATTTTAGGTAACCCACCACTTTTTTCGCTAACATTGTGTAGTGTTCTAGTGGGGAACTTCCCCAGGATTCAGGAAGTCCAACGGGACTACCTGAATCCAACTTTAGGTAGCCTGACAGGGCTGTGTTTGGAATTTAGATCCCCCGGGAGATGGGACTATATGCTATTTGTTGAGCGCTGGACTTCTCACTGCTGTAACGTACCAGTCAGGTCTTTGAACACGACGCTGGCGTCGGCACCTTGGAAGTCTATAGAGTCTATGATGACACACAGGGCAGGTACCTTTCCTCGCCACAACTGTTTACGGCACGCCTGCAAAAAAGCAAAAAAATGAAAATAAAAATAAGAATTATTTTCCATGCTGTCAATTGTAATTTTTTCCAACATTCTTGCCAATAAACCGATGGAAAAACACCAATTAAATACTAGTCACCAACAGCTTCCTCACAGGCCTAGGTAGGTATGCATTCATTGTTGCCATTGTAGCTAGTTAAATATAATAGCCAAATACAATTCAAGGCCACTCATGCCTAAACAACCTCTGTTTCTCCACTATTTTAGTGACATCTTTCAGAGTAAGGCCACTCCAATTTATTTATTTGTCTTACATGCTCAGGAGGTAGGAAATGAGCCATTTTGGAATAAAAAAAAAAGTTGAAAAATGTGACTTTTTTTATATATTTTATTTTTTTTAGAGTCTGACGACTAGGACTGGTAGCGATATGTTTCTACCAGCCTACTCTCAACTAACTAAAATCAATCAATCTATTAATCCCTGTAACCTGAAGGGTGGGAGGTATACCTCCTCAAGTCTGAGGCTGTACTACAGCAATGATAGCTTCCTGTAGTTGATTGAATCACACTTACAAAGAATATTCTTAAAACTTGCACTTTTTTTTTTGAGTCTGACAGAAAATTTCATAACCACTTTCGTCCGTAAGACACCAAAGATGACTTTTTTTTTCTTTTTTTTTGGAGTCTGACAGGATTTTTTTTCCAAAAAAAGCTTGTAAGACAAGTAATTAAATTGGAGTGGCCTAAGCTTATTTTGAAAACATATTCGAAAGAGGAATAAACCCAAACAATTAACAGCTCCTTTTATTGTTTTCTAAAAGATATCTTACTACTCAGTCACCTTCATAGGTATCATAGATCCAAACTACACTTTTCAAGGAGCAAGTTTGCAAACATGGGTTAACCCATTCATTTACATACAGCTCCCTGAAAATATGTATCTTCAATTATTTTTGAAAAAAATAAATAAAAAAATATTAATTCAAGAACATACTTGTTTGATAACTGTTATAGGAAAAACTTCGTTAAACTCACCTTCTTGAGGATAAGATCGATGTTATTGTTTGCAAGTATCTGGTCTGTGATTGGCTGCAGCTCAGCCTCCATCTCTTTCCAGGGTCCATCGAAAAACGCCTCCTGGGACTGGGACTGGGACGACTGAGTGCAAGGGACAAGGTCCTACAAGACAGAATGCTAAGTGGTAGTATCTTGAATTCAATTAACATAGTATGATAGTAGTCCTGTAATAAGGACACGTCCAACAAACGTTTTCCAAACCTACTTCCTATAATGGGCACATTTACAACAGTTTTCGCTAACCTCAGAAAAAAATTTCAATCTTGGTAAAACACCTTTGAGAATCAAAATATTCATTAAGGAACAGCTGTAAAACAATATTCCATATACCACCATCTCTTAACTCAGGAAACTCAAACATTTTGACTGATCTTTATACAATACAGGTGAACTTGGATATGACGGACTCAATGGGACCTGGAAAATTGGTCCGTCATATGCAAAATCTGTCGTATACATATGACGAATTCTTGATATGCATCGGACTGGGACCAAGCATATCGTTCGTCATATTCAAAAATCGGTCGTACAGTGGTCCGTCATATCCAAGTTCACCTGTACCCCTTTTCTGCTAAACTAATCGGAGTTATGGTAATGCCAGACCAATCTGCCAGACTTATCGAAGTTGAAACAATCCAGTGTTTTTCCAGTAAGATTTGGGAGCATAAGAGCTAGCCTACCTTGTCAACAGTCTTGGGGGAGGTATCCACCAGGGGCTGGGGACTGGCTACTGCTGCAGCTGCCACATCAAGGTTCTCCTGCGCTCCCTAAAATAAACACATGACAGACGCACATGTAAACCCAGGTCCTCAAACATGATTCAGACACATGGTTAACTACATATGATTCAATAATGATACATAACATAATTTCATTATAACATATAAATGTATCAATCAGTTTTTTTAATGGGGGTGGTGTGTGTTTATATATCACTACAATACATAAGAAATTTAATCTAAAACTATAAGTTTTCATCCCATATATTACAAGTACAAGAGAAATCCATTTTGGTACATTATGATCTGGTTCACAACAAAAGTTGTATATAGAGATTAAAGATCCTTATCAGAAAAACTGAAAACACTAAATGTCAGGCAAATGATTACAAGCATTAGCAGATGAAATTCAGTAAAGTAGAAATATATTTGTAAATTAGTCACCCTTCACTAAAACTAAAATTCGAAGAAAAAATATGACCGTTATGGTCCTAGCAAGCAGGGCATCTGGCATCATTTGGACACCCATACCTTCAAAAATCACAGATCAAAGTTAGATTGTGACCTGTCTTACTCACCAGTCTAGGCAGAGCGCCAGCCGGACCAGGGAACTTGCGCTTGGTCTTGGTTCTCACTGGCCTTGGCGTGTCCCCCATGCCTCCTCCGCGGGATGCTGGCGTCCTCAGCCCTCTGGTGGCCGCCACGGGAGTCGCAAACATTGCAGCACTCGGGTCCTCACTCCCTCTGGTGGCAGATGCAGGAGTCACTAATGTTGAGCTATTGCCCTGTCTCAATTGTGTGGTGCTGCCCCTTGTGGTGGATGTTGGGGTTACTAACATTGAGGTATTAGCCTGTCTCAGTTGAGCAGTGCTGCCCCTTGTGGTGGATGCTGGAGTCATGAAGACAGTGCTGCTGGTCCTGCCAGTGGTCTGTGGAGCTGTTGGGAGCTCAGTGCCCTTCCTTTGTACTGACGACTCTCTAAGAGAATGGTTGTTACCAGATGGTGTCATGACTGTCGAGTTTCTCATTTGATTCACAGCGACACCAATACTTTCTTTCTGACCTGCGTTTCTAAAGTCTCTCCTTTCATTTCCCTGACTTATCTCCCTTAGTGCTGGCTTGCTGGAGGTTGCATGTCCCTCAGAGAGACCTGTGGCGTTACCAAGAACATTGGGCATCTCTGGAATCTCAAAACTCAACTCCAAATCTGATTCCAAACTCTCTTGACTAAAACCAAAGTTTACTGTTGGTATATTTCCTTTATTTCCAGACTCATTCTTTCCTGGCACTGGAACGGCAGATTTTCCCCCTGCATTACAAATAGAACCCTTTGCGTGCAGTGAATTTCCTGCATCGCATTGCATAGCAGGATTACCACACAATAAACCACTCACTGGAAGTTCACTTCTGGACATTGTGGCGGAAGCTGCAGCACAAACTGAACCCTTTGACTGGAAATTAAACTTTGTATGTGTTCTTGGAGCTTCAGAAGATGGACTTTGTGCAGGTATGGCTGTGCCAGTGACTGATGCAGATTGAAGGGAAGATGATTTACCCTGCCCTGCAATTGGTGGAGAATCACCACCTGTGGAGGAGACATACTGGGCCCTAGAAGGGTGCCCTGTCAGAGGACTCTGCAGGTCCACAGTCCTGGGACGTTTAGCATTATCTGGTTGGCCGAGTCCCAGCTCGAATGATTGCCGCTTGGATCCTGCCTGGGGTCCACTTAGTGCACTCTCCACTTCACATGCTGCCTGCAGGAAGTCCTGGAGACACAGAATAAATAGTCATAAAACATGATTAATTTTCCAAAGAAATATATAAAGCAGTAAGTCCTGTGGATACAAGGCCATATTTAAACAACTTTTATTTTTGAATCATGATTATTTGAAAAAATATAGAAAGCAGTAGGTCCTCAGGAAACAAAGGGTTTTATAAGCCCTTTTTGATGGTAATTTGTATTTTCATAGTATACATGATGATTATTTGAAGAAAAAATATAGAAAGCAGTATGTGCTCTGGATATAAAGGAATGAGCCCATTTTATTTATTGAGCAGTGTTCTGAGGATACAAAAGAATATGATCATTTCATTTACATACATCAGATGATTTTTTGGAAAATATATTCATACAATAGCAAATCCTGGTGATACTAAGTTCCTATAATTGTAGAAAACATTTGATGGAGAAATATTCATCAAAACAAATCAACAACCTTCTTCAAATTGTATGCAAATGTAAGCTTCATCTTCAAGAGTTTTTCAAAGAACAACAATTTTTTTTGAAAATATTTGAAATGTTTGTAAATGTTTCTTTACATATTTGCATTTTATTATCTTCATAATCATTATACAGCTATTCAGCACAATTCAATTCTTAAGGTCAAGTGAGAGTCCTACTTCATCATCCAAGTCAAAGTCATCATCTCCCTGTGTCTGGAACATGGTGCTGTACCTATAGCCTCAGCATGCCACACTGGTAATCTAATTCATGAAGAGTTGACAAGCATGGCCATCATGTCTGCTGGTAAGCTGCATCTGCAAACAATAGAAGAAATATCAGTGTTTTACTGTATTACAATTGTTAACAAACTTGTTGATCAATTTGACACATGTATATGTATTGAATACTTTTTAAGTTTGATTTCTTATGTCAGTTGAAATTTTGAGTGCAACCAGGCAATTCTTACTTCAATGATAGTAGTCAATTTGAGGAAAAAGGTAGTATCAACCCCAGCCAAGTTTAAAGGATGTGAATGTGAAAGTTGGTTAGCTGGGATGTTACCTGATGTTGTCCCTAAAGGTCAACTCCTTATGGAGGACCTTCTGAGAGCTCTCTTCCCTTCCCACACCAATTGTTTCCATCTTTATCTTTGTATGTTCCCTATCCCCCCCACCCTATCTGTCATGCTCCCTGCATCAGGTCTGTCCCCTCCTCCGTCTTCCCGTCAGGCCCCTGAAAGCACACAAACCTTCATCTCTGATAAACCCCACATAAAAACTGTGTAAACATTTTTTTTACAAATGCACACCCTTAAAGACTTCCTTCCCCTTCCTATCCTGTTGTAAACAACCTTCTCTACCCTTCTCTCTTCTTAAACATTTTCTTCTCAGCTAGCTAGAATCTCTGATGGTTCCCCAACCAAACCTACTCCATACGCTAGGGGGCGCCACTAGATGCATAGCTAGGTCTAAAAATAGTGGTCCTCAATTTTCGAGAATTTACAAGTTATAAGTAAGCGAAACATCAGCAAAAAACGCACTTAACATTCATAAAGGTTAAAAGTTGCCTTTGTGAAAAAGTGGAATCTGGATGGTCAAGGACCTGCTAGATATAAGTGGGATTCACTTGCGATGTCCAACTCAGCTGTCAAGACACGCAACATGGCGGCTTCCAAGCAGGATGCCAAACAACCTACACAGGTAGCCTTAAATAGCATGGTACACTATTTCAAGAAGGCAGTCGCGGCGGAAGAACGCACTACTAGGAAGGCTGTTTCCACTCCAAGTAAGAAGACTCCAAAACGAAAAGGCAGAACCAAAAAAGGTAAAACAACAAAAAGTAACGCCATGCCGGCACCGGAGCAAACGGAAATAGAAGTTGAAATGGAAGAAAACAACTCAGAGTCAGAGGTGTGTAGTGAATCTGATAACGGAGAAAATAACTTTACCCTTGACGCACAATACAGCACCCTAGCAGATTTAGAGATAGATGTATCTGATGATATAGACCCAAGAACTGTATCTCTCTCAGCCGAATCTCAGCCATTGCTAATTCTCGCTCTTCTCAAGAAACTCGAGACTCTCGAAAGTAAACAAGAAGAAATGCAGGAAGAAAATGAAAACCTGAAAAAAGCTCTAGAATTCAATTCGAACAAAATACTTGATTTAGAGTCGGACGTGACACAATACAAAAAAGAAGCAGATGAGACCAAAGAACAATTGAACAATGTAAATGTGTCGAATAATAAACTCAGAGAAGAAAGCTCTAAACTAAGAGACAAAACCGTAAAGGCAGAAGCCTACAGCAGAAGAAATAACTTGAGGTTTGAAGGCATAGTGAAAGAGCCAAATGAAACCCAAACTGATTGTAGAAACACAATATATGCCATATTAGTGAAAGAGCTGGGGATAGCAGATGCGGAAAGCCGTATAGTGATAGAGAGATGTCATAGAGATCAGAGATACCCCAATCACAACCCCCCGTCCATTTTAGTTCGATTCCTCTCGTATCTAGACAGAGATGAGATTTGGCAGAAAAGGGATCAGCTAAACCGAAACCAAGACAACAAGCTCTATATGAATCAGGATTTCCCTCCAGAGGTAGAGAGGAAAAGAGCATTTCTTAGGCCCTACGTCAAGGCTGCCTATGCGAAAGGTAGGAAAGCAGTACTAGTAGGAGATATGCTTATGGTAGACGGCAAAAAATACTCTGTGAATGATCTAGAAAGCCTCCCTGAAGACATCTCCCCAGATAAGATTGCCATACAAGAAAAGAATGGAGCTGTTCTATTCTACCGTGCTGATGCATATCTCAGCAATTTCTACAAGGCCCCAGTCCAGATAAACAACACCAGATATGTGTGTGTAGAGCAGTATTTTACTGCTGAGAAAGCCCGAATGTTTAAGGACCAGTCGACCGTAAACAGAATTATGGACTCACAAAACCCAACAGAAATGAAGTTCCTGGGTAGAAACACGAAAAACTTCAACCAGAAAACATGGGATGAGAAAGCCTCAACAGTAATGCTTCATGCATTACGAGCTAAATTCAATCAAAATCCAAAACTACAAGAGAAACTGATAAGTACACAGGACAAAATACTGGCTGAGGCTTCAAAGAATGACAAGGTGTGGGGAATTGGACTGGCACTAAACGATCAAAATGCTTTCCTCAAAGACAAATGGCAGGGCAGAAATCAACTTGGCAACTTGCTCATGACAGTACGGGATGAAATAATCCGTACAAGCAACAGGCAGTAATGAACTCAATGCAACAACAATACTAAAAACTTTTTAAATGAAATTGAGAAGGAATCGTTTTTCTATTCAAGATAAATTCCGCTTCCTCTCCAACTCTCCTAAATGCTGCAGAGGAGAAAAAATTGAACAATACAAACTCTTTGTTAGGTATCAACGAATGGATTTCAAAATCCATGCTAATATCATTCTTGGCCACTATGATCCAATATATACATACAATAATGCTTCAGGAACTTAATGTTTCGGTCTACTTCCAATGGAGTTTATTTGAAAAAAAATTTCTAGATGCATCGCCTATGTACTTTTATCAACACCAATTTATACATATCCATACATCGAGATTTATACAAACTTACCGTATAGTGATCACCATAATAACGTAAATCGCCATCTGCAATTACGTTTATTTTTGGCGGAAGGTCATGGTGAAAGCATAACATGGCTTAATATACTCAAAGACTCTCCAAAAGTCCTTCCAACTATGAGTTCCCACGCGAGAAGTCTCTCAAGTCTCAACAATAACAAGATTGTATAAATCCAAGGTTATCGGAAATGATATATTCGAGTTTGCGAACATTTAAAAAACGTTACACACAACGTACATGCTATTAGTTGGTGCTTAAATACAAAATGCTGGATATATGCTTGTAGGCATTCATCGATAATTTAAAATAATACTTCAATCCAAAAAACCAAACAAACATTTTAAAATGTGGTCCAGGGACCCTTGAATTATCGGTTAGAAAACTTTAAAAAGTATGCTCGGAAACCTTAAAAGCGAAAGCAAAACGTTCACGTACGTTCGAGTAAAAAGGAACATGATCTGGGGAGCCTCGTTTTGAGATAGCCTCCTTCATAGGTGCACGTGCTGCTCGCTCAACTGATCTTCCCACGGTTACAACGCACAACAGACATGGAGAACCACATGGTATGCGACGCGGAGGACTTTCAATTCATCGTTACAGACTACGAAAACAGACTACATACTACTTATGAAGTCTTCCGAAACTCCTACGGCAAGTACATACAGGTGAACAGAGCCTCGCTCGACGAACGACGTAGAGAAGCCCTAAACTCCATTTTGGATTGCATCAAGTATTGGCGAGAGATGGTGGACAACGCGAACGTCGTCTTGGGAAGCGGAGACATGGTGCAACACTTGCCGATAGAAACCCTCGTTCATAGCGTCAACTGGGAATCACCGAAGTCAGCAAATATCACAGCACTCAACTTCGAACTGACCAGTCTAATGCAACAAGTCAACGTTCAAATAAACGCCTGGGTGGACGAAAATGCACAAGAAAATCAAGCTCTCATAGACGAACTCATCGAAAAGGGAATTCGTCAGGAAGATGGCGAGGGAATTCAACATGATATCTAAGAAGACATCGTGCCAACTTTGATACTGACATAGTCGCAACTTCGAGCTAGGTTTTTGACTCCGCCATGATGTGACCGAGTTCATCTGACAAGTTTCGACTCCGCCACGATGTGACCGAGTCCAGTTAACAAGCCTCTTTAACTCATCATTTGAACCACCCTAGGAAATGGCGAACCAGAGACTTATGCACATTGTGCTTAAGAGGAGATTTTAAATCCAAACTTAAAAGCTAGTCTCGTCACAGATTCAGTTACGCCACTGAACAACCAACCAGACATCGAACTTCAACTGAATACTTCACTCCTCGAAATAGTGGGATCATTGACTTAGTCACATTGTGTCTAAAGAGGTAATGATTATGGCCTCTGTCACCATAACCAAGATAGGCAAGAAACTAAAGACTCGGGCACATAGTGGCCGAATGTATACATACATAATGTCTACACGGACCCCTTTCAACTATTGGATTAACAAGATCAACAAAGCAGTAAGCGTACGGACCTCATTGCCTATTTATTTATTGAATAGAGACTCGGTCACATCGTGATCGAAAATGTGTATCTCCATACTTAGAGACAATACTACCCCTCTATGGGATGCGGAAATTCAGCCGGACATGACACATCCATTCTACAGGAGTCGAACCCATCTCTACAAGACTGCCAGCTTCCTTCAACAAGGAAAAATTTGAAATATGTGAGTATCCTTTTTGATCTTTCTTACATCCACCGACCCGGATTTAAATATTTCAAAATCGAACAAAATTTAATTTCTTTCTTAACATAACAACATATAAATTTGCTATTAACTATGATTCTATAACATAGAATAATTGGTTACAGGTCCCATATACAACAGACAATGGGCTATATACTTATGACTAAATTTGATATAACCTTTGGGATTCCTACCTTATATACCATTTAACTACATAGCTAGTAATATCAGTGTGGGCCAGTGTGGAGGTGAGATAAGTGACTTAAGGATACTTAAGTTTATTGTTTATTGTATGCAGCTACAAATTGTGGTTTATATGGATATTTTCTTGAATGTATTGTCACTCCTGTAATAGGGATATGTATTCCTTCTCAAAAAAACAAAACAAAAAATACAATATAATACTGATATACATTTAATTTATTTAACTTTTCGCAACATATTCATATATTACATTAAGCAGAATTGAGGACCCTGTAACCTTAAGTTACAGGATATACTGAATTTTATACCTCTATATTTTTGCTTACTGACATAACTGCAGACTGTCTAAATTGTCAGGTAGACAATTCGGATATATATCAGGGAGAGATTACCTGGCTGTGATTGTGTCTATTGACACTAGGGTAGATAGACTGATTGATTATTTAACTGTGAGTTGTGTCTGTGGACACCAGGGAAGATAATCTCAGGACAAAACTGATTGGTGTCAGTGGATCTTAGAGATATCAGACACACAGTTTTCTGTTTGTTGTTTTTTTCTTTGTTTTGTTTTTTTGTTGTTCCTTGTTTAGTTTGGTGATAATTTATTGTGCTAAAAATTGGCTTGGTTGTTCTCAGAATAGTAAGTTTACTTAACTAAGTTCTCAGAATAGTAAGTTTACTTAACTAAGAGTTGTGGTGATCTACACTAGGTTAACAGTCTGAGAATAAACTAGACTGGTGTCAGGAAACTTTAGACACATCAGATTCATATTTTGAGCAAGTTCTATATTGGTTGTTTGTGATAACTTAAAGAATTAGCTTGTATCTAGATTGTTTTAGGTATTGTAAATTCATTTAACAGAAATAGTGTACATTGACTTCAGTGAACATAAGAATACTGGAGACTTTTTATATAGACTGACTCCGGCCACAACCTGTACTTCTTAATTTGACTCCTGACACAGTCAGGACTTCTGTGTTGTGTATTGTGTTTTTGATTAATCCGTTTTTTGTTTAAAAACTAACCTTTTCATACTAAACTATAGGGATTGACTACACATAGATTGTATAGCCTCCCTTAGTGATTAATTAAACTTTAAAGCTATTGACAACGAATCCAGTTCACATATATTACAAGGTTGAATATCATTTGAAGCTCATCAGAGTTTGTCAAAAAAACTAGAGAGTATTTTGAACATTGTGCTTTTTTTCTTGAATATATGATGGGACTTTTTTGATTGGCTATTCAGTGTATTGATAATATAACTACAATTGATATATAGAAAAATATATCAAGATATTACAATTTATTTTTGCTTTAAGTGAATTGGTCCTTGTGATATATAGATACATATCCAAGAGTATTATATTCATTGTGTTGATACTTTAGTTGGTCACTAATTGTAAAAGAGTGTTTGAAAAATAAACATCAACTTTTAAACTGTGAACAACATAGTATCTTCAATTTTTTTTTCATATATATTTGGAAAAATTTGATAGAAATACCAAATACTCATTTATAACTACCAGAGGAAATTAATTCCTGGTATATAAAGGGTGACAATAGTTTTGAGTTTATTGCATAAACACACTATTCTAATTGGTGATATATTTTATGGTTGAGTTGAAGAGGAGAAAATTCTCCTGGTGTGTGATATTTTGGTTGGTACTTTCACTACAACATGGTATATATGGACAATTGTGGTGTTGTGTGGGGGCTGCGATGCACTGTGCTCTAGATATTGGGATACAATTTTCGATAGTGTCTAGGTCTGGGCTGTACATTAATTTTCAATTGGGTAAATTTGGATGGGAAGTCTTCTAAAGATTGAATCCCTGAACTGTAGGGGACTGAGGAATCTCAAGAAAAGAAATGACATATTAGATGATTTCAAAAAAAGAAACGTCAACATTATCCACTTACAGGAAACACATTTAATTTCATCAGATCTTTCAACATTAAAAAAAACATGGAACTGCAAGTTCTTAATTGCAGGAGAGAAAAAAAATTCACTTGGAGTAGTTACAATCATCAACAACAACTTTGAATATAAGATACATTCAGTGATTAAAGACAGGGGTGGGAGATATATTGTGTGTGACATAGAACTTCCTGGGATTGTTAGATTTTTAATGCTTAACATTTATGGACATAACCAGGATAAACCAGATTTACTTAAAGAAATACTTGATCAACTAGAAGACAAAATGATTAGGAATTGGATACTGTGTGGCGACTGGAACTTTGTATTAGATCAAAACATTGACACCTATAATTATATTCAAAACAACAATCCCAACTCAAAATCCCTTTTCGATCTATTTATTAAAAAACATAATTTAATAGACATCTGGCGAAAGACGAATCCTTCCAAAAGACAATACACTTGGTTCAGAACAAATCCTTCAAAAGCAGCCAGATTGGATTACTTTATAATTTCCCCAACACTACTCGATATTTATGCGGATTCCTCGATATTCTTTAAATATAGATCGGATCATTGCAAAATTAGTTTATATTTACACTTAGACAAAAACTTGAAAGGCAAAGGGATATGGAAGCTAAATTCAGATTTGTTGAAAAATAATGATTTAATACAATTAATTGAAGATGGCATTTTATTGATGGTCGAAATACATGCCTGTACGCCATACAGTCCAGAATTTGTTAAAAATTATGGAAACATGAACCTAGAATTTATGGTTTCTATAGACACTTTTTGGGAGGTTCTATTAACACACTTAAGAGGGATTTTCATATCTTTTGCAGCAAGAAAGAAAAGGGAAAGATCAAACAGAGAACAACAATTGGTTAAAGAGATTGAATCTCTAGAGGAACTTTTTATTTTGGACATATCTGATCGACTCTTAGAGACAAACTTGAATGAAAAAAAAAAAGAATTGGAAACCTTGAGAGACATTAAACTTCAGGGATCTTTTGTAAGATCAAGGGTCAAAGATTACAATTTGGGAGAAAAGCCAAATAAACATTTCTTAAATTTAGAAAATTTCAACTTTGTCTCTAAAAATATTAAGGAGTTGTTGCTGGATGATGGTACAAGTCTCAAAAAAAACCCTGAAATTCTAGAAGAGATGAGGAGATTCTATCAGTCGCTTTACAGTTCAAAACCTATTAGATTGCTGGAAGAATCTAACCTTTCAAGATTCCCAGATCATTTCAATATTTTGGATGAGAATGAGAGTGCAGCCTTAGACTTAGAAATCTCAGAGGAAGAATTAAAAAGCCAAGTTTTCAAAAGTGGGCTAAACAAAAGCCCAGGGCCCGATGGCTTTACCAATGAATTTTACAGAGCTTTATGGTCTAAACTTAAAATTCTGCTCCTTAATTTAATGCAATATATTTTTGAACAAAAAAACATTAGTCAAAATCATCTAATGGGAATCATAACTTGCATTCCCAAAGGAGATAAGCTTAGGAATAAATTAAAAAATTGGCGTCCCATTACATTACTAAACTCGATTTATAAATTTTATTCAGGAATTTGGGCCAACAGGATTAAAAAACACTTACCAAAATTGATAGGAAATAGTCAAACTGGATTTGTTCAAAATCGTTTCATTGGTGAAAACAATAGATTAACTTTAGACATTTTACAAGAATCAGAAAATGAAAATTCAAGTGGCCTATTGATTTTAGTGGATTTCGAAAAAGCTTTTGACAGTATTTCATGGGACTACATCACCAAAATTCTAAATTTGTTTAATTTTAGTGAACAAACCATCCAAGTAGTTAAAAGTCTTCAAAAAAATTCAATCTCAAAAATTTTACAAAACGGTCATTGTTCAGATATAATTAACCTTGCACGTGGATGTCGTCAAGGGGATCCAATATCCCCTTACATTTTTGTTTTATCGGTAGAGCTATTGGGCACCGCATTTAGAGAACACACTCAACTTCAGGGGTATACTATTGGGGGGAGAGAGCACAGGGTGTCGCAGTTTGCAGACGACACTACCTTATTTATAACCAGTAGTGAAAGGAACCTAAGGTTATGTATGGATATTTTGGGCGAATTTTATTTGGTTTCTGGACTTAAAATAAATGTTGATAAAACCAAGGTGGTAAAATTCGGAGTGGATAGGGACAGCAGAGATATTTTGTGTCCAGACCTAGATCTAATATGGACAAACAGATTCACTTCTTTGGGAATAGATTATGACGTATCAGATTTGGATAATATCACAAAACTCAATTTAGATCCCAAAATTATCGAGATTGATAACTTAACAAAAATCTGGCAAATTAGAAACTTAACTTTAATTGGAAAAATAACCGTTATTAAGAGTCTTTTTATTTCCAAAATTATACATATCCTGCTGTCCCTGCCCAGTCCAAAAGATTCTCTTTTTGAAAAGATAGAATCAATATTCCAAAAATTTCTTTGGAAAGGAAATCCACCAAAGTTCAGGAACCAACTACTAGAAAAACAAGTAGCAGAGGGGGGTCTTCAATATCCAAATATCAGATATATAGACGCTACTATGAAGATATCGTGGTTCAAACGAATATATGCTTCAGATGGAGGCTGGGCCTCCATTCCTTATATTCACAAAATGGATAAGATTTATTTATATGGTGATATATATTTAAAAAAATTGCTCAATTCAGTTAAAAACCCATTCTGGAACGACACAATAAAAGCATTGCTAATTTTATTTGAGAAACCATCATTCAAAGGGTTTGATTCTATTGTTGCAATGCCAATCTGGTATAACTCGGACATAATCAAAGAAAAACTTGATCCATGGGTAAGAAAAGGGATAATGACCATAGGTGACATAATAGATATAAATGGGAATATTCTTGATAAACAGACAATTGAACGAACTTGGAATGTAAATTGCAATTTCCTATTTTATTTACGTCTTAAAAAACAAATACAGAGTATTATGAGACAATACAATATACATGGCTCTTGCATGAAACCACAGATATCACATATACTGTATAAGGTAGATATGGGAAATGATGGTAACAGAAATGTCTATACTAATATTGTTGGTAAAGATCCAAACATTGTGTGTGTGATTAGAGACAAATGGAGTGTAACCTTAAATGATGAGGTAACTCTCAATACCATACAATCATCACTTGTGAATGCAAGAAGATTCTCTCCATCAGTGTACCAATACTACAACCAATTTAAATTGATTCACAAGAGGACAGTAAATAATAGACTGTTGAAAAAGATGGGTATAATTGAAGATGAGAACTGTCTATTCTGCAGAAATCATGTTGAAACCATTGAACATATATATTTATCATGTGCTAACACAATAAGAATTTGGAATGATGTATTGACATGGGTTAGGAGAATATACGATCCACACTTTATGATTTCAGATCATGAAAAAATTTTTGGTTGTAGTTCAAAAGATCATATATGTCAACTTATAATAATCAGTGTAAAAGATGTGATTTATCAAAAAAGGAAAAATGGAAAAAAAATGATCATCACTGATGTAAAGAGAAGCTTATTGAAAAATTTAAATATACTTAACTCCAAGAACATGGTTCAAAATAACCAACAACAGTTCTTGAACTTATGGGAAATATTTATTGAAGACTTGAGAAATGATACATTCACAAAAAACAGTTGGTATATTTTTAAATGGAGAAAATATATTTGAAACAAGACAACTAGAATTCGCCTATAAAAAGTACTTAATTGTACTTATTTGTAACACTGTGACTATAACATGCTATGGAGAATAAAAACCAGAATTGTTGCAGATGTATGTGCAATTTGAAATTTAAAAAAAAAAAAGTTTGATTTCTTATGTCAGTTGAAATTTTGAGTGCAACCAGGCAATTCTTACTTCAATGATAGTAGTCAATTTGAGGAAAAAGGTAGGATCAACCCCAGCCAAGTTTAAAGGATGTGAATGTGAAAGTTGGTTAGCTGGGATGTTACCTGATGTTGTCCCTAAAGGTCAACTCCTTATGGAGGACCTTCTGAGAGCTCTCTTCCCTTCCCACACCAATTGTTTCCATCTTTATCTTTGTATGTTCCCTATTAGGCCTGCGGCAGATCTGGAAAAAGGGCCTTAAATAAGGAGTTTAATGCACCGAGAGTCATACAGCCACAACATACCTCATTTGAAAGCTTGAAAGGTCTACTTTAAGATGAGGTATGTTGTGGTGGTCAAATGTGGTCACGTTTTTCTGAAATTTGAGTTGAATTTCATATAGTTATAAAATAATGAGCAAAAATATGAAAATCTAAAAGTGATCCTGACCGGTCATTTCTTTTCCAATCTCAACCCCACTTGGTGTGGTCCTCTCAGGTATGTATACAAACAACATGCAGTAATAAAATTACTTATCCATTGCTTTATTTGCAGATTTTGCCATTTTGTAAGAAAAAATACACCGTTTTTCGAAATTATTTTTAAGTAAGTTCCTATTGCTTATCATATAAGAACTTCCTATCACTGAAAAGCAACACATCACATGTTTCTTGTGTTTCTACATGATTCCTTTTATATTTAGTACCAAAATTGATACCTTTGCTTGACTGAAGCCAGAGCTGTAAGACTTTGTCTACCCCTACCCCTATTATTGAAATATTGCCGAAAATACTAAAAATGCCTAAAATATTCTGCTATAAATTTAAAAACATTGAAGACCCTCCAGTTACCACCTTGGCTGCTAGATTTATATTCAAGCAATAAATTACTGAAGAAATGGGCATGTACCTTACAACATATTTCAGTGTAATAAGGTATACTGGAAGATGCGTATAAACCATATTTAGGTGACATTGACAGTTACACTGGTCAAGTGGGATTCTCCTTTCCACACTATTTAATAAGTACAATGAGGAAAATATAAATGCTGGAAGAAAATTAGTTATACCAACTAATTGGGCCTGTACCTGGTAACAAATCTTCGCTGTCAGCTTAGTTGATTCAGAACAGGAATGGCACTAAGTTCAGACAGTTTTGCGTTCAAGGATTTCATAATTCATCCTCTTCATCCACACCATCATATGAAGTAATGGTATTGCAGCAATCATCACTTGCAGAGCATGAACATAGTTCAGTACATGGCAAATTTCGTTGATGGCACGTGCAGCATGTTGAACATACTTTCTTTCCCCTGCATCTGCAAATGAGGTCTTGGAGTACTTCTGATACCATAGGGCCTTCATCCTTCCTCCATCCATGATCCTAAGGAGATCCAGTGTCTTGCATTGCTATGTGGGATGTCATCCAAATTATTGTCTGCCAAGAAGCTCTCCTGACATGCTGTGTGAAAATGGCCTTACAAGGTGGGAGCTTAATTAAGCTGGCATTCTTCTTTGAGGCTTATTTGACCCTAGGATTGTTCAAGTTTTGAATGGCATCTGTGCGCTTTGCCTTTGGATCATACAAGGCTGAAGTGAGCTTTCGTGCTGCTTGAAGGGCTGATGCATCATCTTCACTGTTCAGGGTGAGGAGATCGGAGAAATCATCAGGATGGTCATAAATTGCCTTGAATACTGACTTTTTGCCTATTCCGAACAAAGCTGAAGTTGAATCACAACCTGTGAGAGCATGTACAGCAGGCAGGATTCTGCTGAATGTTGGAGAAACAGATTGTAATATTAGCGAATCAGACCCACTTGTTAAAGTCGCTAATATTACTTCCACGTTAATATTTCGAACCTTACAGTATATATGGACCCAATCACATTTCATATGGGAGTGAACAGTATTATTCCCATGGTCACTGTACACATTCAACAGATGGTATTGTGATGCTATTTAAACATCATGGTGGCTATTAGAGATAGAGCCCCGGGTTCTTCATACTGGGGAGCTTACATTAATGGGTGTCTAAAAGGGGGGTTTGCCAAAGAATGGGTCATAGGGACTTGGTAATAATAGATATCAATGGGGTTTTGATGATTGGTGGGATATGCACAGTGAGAAATCTTTAAATGTAGGTTTCCACTATAATGATTACTGTAGAATGGCTAATTTTTCCATGTGACAATTTTCCCTAATTTCTCATTTTTGGGTGTCTCTGTTTCTAATATTTCCGCAAAGAGGACATATGTTTTTTCCGTTTTTAATTTCCCCGTTTTATGTAGACTTTTAATTTTAGTATAGCAGAGAGTAAATATTAATGGGTACCTGCACATGCAGGGCCTTAATTGCAGCAACGCACGTGGCGATGGGACTATAACCAGTCTAGAGACCAGTCCAGAAATAGATCAAAGGCGGTGTAATCTGTGAAGTGGCACATAGTTGAGCAGAAGTCACAGCATGATCAGTGGTCATTCAGTGCAACTAGCGATTATTCACCACCACATCAGCGCTCAACAAATAGCATAGTCCCATCTCCTGGGGGATCTAAATTCCAAAAACAGCACTGTCAGGCTACCTAAAGTTGGATTCAGGTAGTCCCGTTGGAAATTCCCCAAACAGAACAAAATTGTAGCGAAAAAAGTGGTGGGACTACCTTAAATGGTGGCGGTACTAGCTGATTTTGGGTTCAGGTAGCCACGCCAGCCTACCTGGTCCTTCTGGGGACAGTCAAGCCGTGTTTGGTAGATTGCAATGAGGGATGACTGCTACCACTCTGAGTAAATTCTGGTCAGATACTTCAGAGATAAAGCTGGGCCAGTCTATTTCACTAAGGTCAGAATTTTCCGTGTTTATTAAGTCCAGACATGAACTGTATAGATTTTCCATGTGTTAATTATTCCCTTTTGATAGCATTCGGGAAAAAATGGGAAAATAAAACACACGGAAAAATTAGCCATTCTACAGTATACAGGCACCCAAGAAAAAGATTCCTATCATTTTAAGGTATTTCAGTACAGCGTGGGAGCCCTGGTACTTTAGAAATAGTCTGGAACCATCTGTAGACACTTCACTTTCAAGCAGGGTGCATTTTTTAACCATGCAACCATTCATTCATTCATTCATTTTGGGTATATCCTTGTGCTCGTATGATACTACATGCAGTAATGGCTGATCAGGTGTTCGAATCGGCATAAACTGCAGGGCGCATCATCATTCGGTCTCCAGACACAGATGTGTTAGTGCTCACAGTCCACTACTTTCCGAAACTGA
Source organism: Maea johnstoni (assembly GCA_963942565.1). NCBI lineage: Eukaryota > Metazoa > Annelida > Polychaeta > Spionida > Magelonidae > Maea > Maea johnstoni. The sequence goes on along the minus strand of OZ012687.1, from coordinate 8,695,807 downwards.
AGAGTACTGAGGAACTGTGGATCCAGACAGGTGTAATCACAAGCACTTCAGACCTTCGTCGATTCATCTATCTGTCATTCTGTTTCTCCAACATTCAGCAGTATCCTGGCAATTTATGACCATCCTGATGATTTCTCTTATCTCCTCACCCTGAACAGTGAAGATGATGCATCAGCCCTTCAAGCAGCACAAAAGCTCACTTCAGCCTTGTATGATCCAAAGGCAAAGCGCACAGATGCCATTCAAAACTTGAACAATCTTAGGTTCAAATAAGCCTCAAAGAAGAATGCCAGCTTAATTAAGCTCCCACCTTGTGAGGCCAGTTTCACACAGCATGTCAGGAGAGCTTCTTGGCAGATAAAAATTTGGATGACATCCCACATAGCAATGCAAGACACTGGATCTCCTTAGGATCATGGATGGAGGAAGGATGAAGGCCCTATGGTATCAGAAGTACTCCAAGACCTCATTTGCAGATGCAGGGGAAAGAAAGTATGTTCAACATGCTGCACGTGCCATCAACGAAATTTGCCATGTACTGAACTATGTTCATGCTCTGCAAGTGATGATTGCTGCAATACCATTACTTCATATGATGGTGTGGATGAAGAGGATGAATTATGAAATCCTTGAACGCAAAACTGTCTGAACTTAGTGCCATTCCTGTTCTGAATCAACTAAGCTGACAGCGAAGATTTGTTACCAGGTACAGGCCCAATTAGTTGGTATAACTAATTTTCTTCCAGCATTTATATTTTCCTCATTGTACTTATTAAATAGTGTGGAAAGGAGAATCCCACTTGACCAGTGTAACTGTCAATGTCACCTAAATATGGTTTATACGCATCTTCCAGTATACCTTATTACACTGAAATATGTTGTAAGGTACATGCCCATTTCTTCAGTAATTTATTGCTTGAATATAAATCTAGCAGCCAAGGTGGTAACTGGAGGGTCTTCAATGTTTTTAAATTTATAGCAGAATATTTTAGGCATTTTTAGTATTTTTGTCAATATTTCAATAATAGGGGTAGGGGTAGACAAAGTCTTACTGCTCTGGCTTCAGTCAAGCAAAAGTATCAATTTTGGTACTAAATATAAAAGGAATTATGTAGAAACACATGAAACATGTGATGTGATGCTTTTCAGTGATAGGAAGTTCTTATATGATTAGCAATAGGAACTTACTTTAAAATAATTTCGAAAAACGGTGTATTTTTTCTTACAAAATGGCAAAATCTGCAAATAAAGCAATGGATAAGTAATTATATTACTGCATGTTGTTTGTATACATACCTGAGAGGACCACACCAAGTGGGGTTGAGATTGGAAAAAAAATGACCGGTCAGGCTCACTTTTAGATTTTCATATTTTTGCTCTTTTTTTTATAACTATATGAAAATCAACTCAAATTTCAGAAAAACGTGACCACATTTGACCACCACAACATACCTCATCTTAAAGTAGACCTTTCAAGCTTTCAAATGAGGTATGTTGTGGCTGTATGACTCTCAGCGCATTAAATTTCTAAAATTTGGTCCCTGGCCGCCAGCCTATATCCCCCCCACCCTATCTGTCATGCTCCCTGCATCAGGTCTGTCCCCTCCTCCGTCTTCCCGTCAGGCCCCTGAAAGCACACAAACCTTCATCTCTGATAAACCCCACATAAAAACTGTGTAAACATTTTTTTTACAAATGCACACCCTTAAAGACTTCCTTCCCCTTCCTATCCTGTTGTAAACAACCTTCTCTACCCTTCTCTCTTCTTAAACATTTTCTTCTCAGCTAGCTAGCATCTCTGATGGTTCCCCAACCAAACCTACTCCATACGCTGTTCACCCTTCTCTTTGCCCATACAAACGCCCACTCTATCTGTTCATCACCTTTCCTAATATTCTACCCCTCTCTACTGTATGCTGGACACTTTACCACCATGTTGCTCATTTTTTATCACTCCATGTATGCTTTTTCCTGCGCTATTCTACCTGTCATATTCCTCAATCCTAGCATCCCTGCTCTTCTGTCTTTCTTACTCTAACACTTTTGTAGTGTACTCTAATATGCCATCTCCTCTTGCCTTTTTGGTCTACACAGGTGAAAATTGACGGGCCCGTAACGAGCCCGTTACCGGTCCGTTATATGGAATATATAGTACAACCTACCAAAATAAAGAATCACAACAATACAAAATGATATCATAAAAGGAAAAATCGTGTGAAATTTATATTTCAAGTGTTTTTTCTCACTACACTTATTTCTTTAAAACTTTCCGTTTTTAACAAATTCCAAGATTAACAGTCACATGCTGTAACGATAATCTTGCGATTTATTTATTTTGGTACATTGTACTATATATTCCTTTTCGTCTTGATTCCGTAATTCTGGGACTTACATGCAACTGCTCATGTGCGAGTTTTGCAGAAAATAAACATGGCTTCCCTTAGACTTCGTTTCTATAAATCTTCGTGTTTTAGGCCTCAAAAGCGGCTTTATAAGGGACGACAAGGAAGCACACGGATTGTTTAATTACATATCAAGGATATTGGAACCGCAAGTAAGTATAAAGAACTGAAACCAAAAAGTAAATTTTGCGGCTGTTTTCGTTCCGCCTCAAAAACAGGGCGTCTGGGTGTCTTTTTGGACACCCAAACCCTTAAAAATCACCCCCCCAGGACACCCAAATATTTTTGCAAGGAATTTCTTAAAATGTCAATCTCAAGCATATAATTGAGTTGTTTCATCTCTATGTAAATCCCATGAAACCGTATAATGATATCATGCATTGTTATGATAAATTTATACATGCTTATGGTAGAAATCTGAGTATATTGTGGTCCCCCTTCAAAATTTGGACGCCCAAAAATGTTGCAATAGCCAATTTTGGCCACCCAGTTTCTAAATCCTGGCTAAGACCATGGGGCGGAATGCTGCTCAAGTGAAATGATGCTAACTTCATTTAGATGTCTGAGCTGGAGATAGGACCAACAATATTAAAAATAACCAGCAATTGAGGAATCGGTGCACCAAATATGAAATATGGCGCAATAGGTTTCTTCACTCTTGAGAGCTGACACGGAGCCGGTCGGTGTCACTTCGCAAAAGTTCTATCTAGAGAATTGTCTGTTTTGTAAGTGATGGCCGCTTAATTTCGCAATATTTTTTTTCAGAAATTTCACATTTGAAATAATAATTATTTCAAATGCCGTTCGAACGGGTCGAGTAGGCCTCACCTCAACCAAATTCTCGTTTAATCGACCGACCACAAGTGGCGGGGGCAAGTGGAAGTGCCCACGAGGCAAGTAAACTTTAGGAGCAGCTTGCCCCGCTTGACAAGTTATGTTTTGGAACCTATGTTGCACCCTGATCTCCATTCTGCCCTCCCCCCCCCCCCCCCCTGTCATCCTTAAAGTATTATCGCTCATGGGATGAATCTTCAACTTACCAACTGACGATTTTTAGAGTACTGACATTCAAGTAAAGAAAATCAAATGTGACATACTTTTAGGAAACAAAATATCTTGCAGTTACACGTTTAATCACATTTGAAAAGATAATGTTTACAAGTTAAATTGATTTTTTCATCTTGCCAGCACTTGGCCTTTCGTCGCCCTTTCCTCCTCTCTTGAAATCTCGCGGTAACTGCGCAGAGTATGTGCGCAGTAGCACTATTGTTTACCTATAGACTGGAGCCAGTTCAGTCATCCAAACAAATCCGTCTCCTGATGATCCTGGGGCCGCCACCAGTCTATGGTTGTGAAAAATACCCTCACTCCAGTAGGATAGAACATCAATGACAGACATGAAAAAATTGTTTTTGCAACCCTTTTTTCGGAAAACGTCAGAGAAAATTCAAATGGCAGAAAACGGCAGAACAAATTTGAATATATGTTTCCAACACCTTATGGAAAAGTGTTTGATAAAAATTATCATTTTTTCCAATACTTTTGAAATTTTGATTATTGACTATAAATGCCAGTGCAGTAGTGCACGTGGCTGGTAAAATAAGCAACGCGCACGCGACATCATGTCCAGTTTCAGCCTGCCAAAATACCTCGCTCGGGAACTTTATGAATTCGGTTGTTCAAGAGGTATATAATTTAAATTCTATAATACGAGTCCTTGATAATAGTCATTACAGCGTAATGAAACCCCCCCCCCCCAAAAAAAAAAAAAAAAAAAAAAAATTAAAAATAAATAAATAAGAAATAAAAAATAAAATGAAATAAATACTAGTAAATAACAATAATAATTAAAAATAAATAAATATGATAAAATAATAATGAATAAATAAATGAATGAATAAATTAATCAAAAGAAGAACAGGGCTGTAAAGGGGAAGGGGCCACTTTTTGTAAATGAGGGGCACTAGAACAGGTAGGCATGGAGGATGCATGAGGGGAGATGTGGTAGAGTTGCACTGCTGATGGATTTTTGTTTGTTGGAAATAATCTTGGATGAAGAAAAGAATGGATATGTAGCGATAGACCGATTACTATATGCCCTAAAGTTACATGCTGGACTCATGCCAGGAGTACCAGATAAGGCATCAGCGCGAGGTCACATGGGAACTAGAACCAATCAGGGCTCTCGCATCGATTACATTACAGAAAACCCTTATCTCCAACACCAGCTGGGGGTGTCCAGAGCACCAACTTTGGCATAATTATCGGCTATTAGTTGACACTGGCTGAGGCTAGCATGTCCAGGTTGAACGGCTGGTTTCGAATCCACTTATCTTTGGTCATCTAAGGAAATAATAAAGTAACACAGTTTATATGTGGGGTTTCATGATTGTTGAGGGGTCCCTATTTGTGGGGTTTAAATATATGTGTAGGACGGGAAGAAAAGAAAGGGACGGACCAGATACTTGGTAGGATATATGTACAGGACAGGAAGACAGGGAAGGCTACGGACTTGATGCAGGATACATGACAACAGTAGGGGGGGGGGGGGGGGGGGGGGGGAGGGGGGTGGAGGGAGGGAACATGAAGTGAGACGAAGCCCTAGGGTGGCGAATGGCCTAGGTGGTAGAAGAGCTCTCCATTCGCCCTCCCTTGGGAGTTGACCAAGTGGGATAATAAATAGTTATTGCCTGGCTTGTTGGTGGATAGTGCAGATTATCACCCCGAGGAGGAATTATTTCCCGAGGGCAACGCCCGAGGGAAATAATTCCTTCGAGGGGTGATAATCTGCACTATCCACCAACAAGCCAGGCAATAACTGTTTTGTTATACCGAACATTTTATAGCAAGCGGCAAAATCATAAGACAAGAGCTAATCTCAATGTTTTAACTTGTTGCCAACTTGACTCTTTGCCCTTTGTTGCACGACTTTGCTTCATCTCCGTGGTTACGGTCACGTTATTGCTAAGTGTGTGTTGACACGTGCGTGTTTGTGTCCGTTTGTTGGCACAACGCAACACTGTTGCATTGTTTCATTGTGTACGCACGGACGTTCATTGTTGTGCATTGTTGTGCATTGTTGCGCCATGGGATAGGGGAGATTATTGACTGGCAATTATTCACCTGCTTGTGCTATTATTCCACTTTTTCTGACAGATAGTGTGAATTATAACATGACTCTTAATATAGGGTGAGGTATAACAATATAAGTTTTCCCACTTGTAAAAAAGGGATACGGCCTGGTATCTGCGAGAAGCCAGCCGTATCGCACGAGGCCTGAGGCCGAGTGCGATACGGCTGGCTGAACTTATATTTTTATATTAATATATATATATATATATATATATACATATATATATATATATATATATATATATATATATATATATATATATATATATATATATATATATATATATATATATATATATATATGTATATATATATATGTATATATATATATATATATATATATATATATGTATATATATATGTATATATATTTATATATATATATATATGTGTATGTATATATAGGAGAAAGCCCAATTTGGCCATTTTGTGTACCATAAAATGATATGGGGGGCGGCAAAGATGGGTCAATATCTCAAATTGCCCAAGGTTGCCAGCCCGGCACCCGACAGATTCTTAAAGTGGGTACCCTTGGGTCCCAGAATCAATTGAAAAAAACTATATGAGAGAAAAAAAAGGTTCAGCCCAAAATCCAGCTTTCTGTGCCGGACTAATGTCCAATGTTCATCCATAGTTTTAATGGTACCGTCATTTGGTGCCGTCATTTTGAAATGAATAAGTGTCACTAATACGTGACGAGTCCTTAAATGCTTCTTTGACTTATTTTTGAAGGCGCTGAACTCTTTTAAATACGATGGTACAGGTGAGAAAGAGAACAAAAAATTCAATTTTACAAGACCGTCTTCTGAGAGCGGATATTTTTTCTGTGAACGGCAGAAAAAAAAATTCCCACCGTTTTTCAGAAAAACAGCGGATTTTTTAAAAAGTTAATTTAATCTGCCGTTCACACATGGACCCTTTTACAAATGTGACATAAGTAGGGTAAATAAAACATTACTTTATCCTACCACTACAATTGGAGTGAAAATACAACTGTATGCCTACACCCGACTGCTGCAGAGGAAGGGTAAATAAAACTTTTTATTTACCCGCTCACTACAGGGTTAGGTTAAATAAAACTTTTTATTTACTTTCCCACTCCATAGAGGGAGGGTAAATGAAAATAATTATCTACCCGACCACTACAGATTGAGGGTAAATAAAACTTTTTATATAGCGGGGGAGTTGTTGTGACTCTGGCAATGATAGTTCCCTTTGCCAGGAAAATGAACCAGGCAACCAGGCACTGCTTGAAATTTATCAACCTTACTTCTGTTGAGGGAGGGAGAGAGAGGGTAAAGAAAAAAGTTGTGTTTAGCCTCCGTCTGGAGTGGTAGCACAAAACAACAACATTTACCCTCCCTTTGGATTGGTCGGAATTATAAGTCGTACTAAACTAGCCAGTTGTGTGGTTGGTAGAGGAAACCGGAGGACCCATTGAAAGCCAACGCCTAACCCCAAGACACTGTCAACTTTCTCACATGCCCTAAATGGTCGGGTAAAAATAAACTTGTATTTACCCTCCCCCTGGAGTGGTCAGGTGAAGGTGAAAACGAAATTCCATTTACCCTCTCTCTGTCGCATTTGCGGTTTGGTAAAAAAGGGTAATTTTTATATACCCTCTCTCAAAAATATGGTCGTGTTAAAAAAAGTATATATTTTTTCTCTGTCACACCTGCACCATCGTATTTAAAACGCTATGTTTGTAGATCAAACTTTGTGGAGTGTACATGACTCATGAGTCATGACATACATTTATCGACAATGATGATGTCAACTAGAAGTTTGAGCGTGTTGAGACGACTGATATCTTCAAGCCCTCAACCACTGAAGGTATCATAAATCTTATAACCAATTTCCATCTACATTGTGCATATGGTCTGACAACTTTGGACATTATTTAGCGTAGTATTTCAAAAATACGAAAAGAGAAGAGAAGGAGATATTGATTATCTATATTTTAATACCGGGTTTTTGAGACCTATGGTAAAGGATTCAAGAAATCCTGGGGCCTGTGGAGTTCTGCTGCTGCATTGGGTTGTTCCATTGTGGTCTCTAGATGGCCCCGAAAGGTTTCTGCTTTTTCAAATTTGTGCATTTACAGTGTATTTTTGCAAAAGATTTTGGTTGCCAATGGCAATGACAAGTGTCTGCAGCCAGTCCAGGTCACATCAATGACATATGTCTGCAGCCACCCGATATGATACAATGTACTTCATACAATGTTGTAAAACTGTATCTATGAAATTATACAATGTTGCTCTCCCCCTCTTTCAACTCTCTCTATAAAATTATACAATGTTGCAAAAAACTCTACACCATACACCACTAGGCTGACAGGAGTGCACATGTACTCAGACCTGTGGTGTTACAATTAACTCTCCCCTCTTTCTTGCCCTCCATCTGTCTGTCTTTCTGTCTCTCTCTCTCTCTCTCTCTCTCTCTCTCTCTCTCTCTCTCTCTCTCTCTCTCTCTCTCTCTCTTGCTTTAGTCTTTTAGATTGCCACAGCATTTGTCATCAATCTTTATAATATGTTTTCTTATTGAATACTTAAATTTGTATGGTTTGGGCGATCAAATGGGCCCACCACAATATGAAATATTGTTTCACGCTGGCTGTGTCAAACCATTTTATATATATATATATATATATATATATATATATATATATATATATATATATATATATATATATATATATATATATATATATATATATATATATTTATATATATATATATATACATACATATATATACATTTACAAAATCGGCGATTTTGTAAAAATAGGGTACTTTTTTGTACCCAGGTACGAAGTATGGGGGGTGAAAATCGTCTTACAATCCACAAAATATACGCGGCTCTGACGCCGAGTGACTCCCTAAGTTACTGGGCTTCCGAGTTTGCTGCCGCCACTTGCTGCCGCTAAACGGGCAGAGGATTATAAAATCTAAAGTTAAAATATGTGTTCCCGTTCATCCAATGTCAGTGTTTTGATAAAAGAAGGGGTGTTTATTTACTGGAGAAAGTCAGCATTTATATTAAAATAAGGTTAGCTTTTTTGGCCAAAAATCAGTGCTTAAGGGGTATTTTTAAATTTTGATAAGGAGCATATGCCCCCCTCCCCCTCTGGGATGGCCCCACCAAACTGGAAACACTGCCGGACCGCTCCAGAGAGGTGGATGAAGCCGGATCCATTTCTTTGAGCGATAGATATAACCACGCCCCCAATACGATTTTCATCGCGTCATAGGGTACCTTATCTTGAAAATTGTGAAGGATTCTGAACACTACTTATTTTTCATGCGTTCTATTTTTTTTGGCACTTGCTGTTGGGCTCTCACTGATAACATGGGGGGGGGGTGATTGGTTACATCCTATGTTTCTTTTTTTCCTTTTCTCTCCCCTGTAAATTCCTTTCTGCATCTCTTTGCAACATTTTGTTCTTTGCAACATTCTGAACACTACTTGTTTAAAATGAGTTATATTTTTTGACACTTGCTGTTTGACTCCCACTGATAACATAGGAGGGGGGGGGCTGATTGATTACATCCTATGTCTGCAGCGTAATCAATGCTGTGCTATAAAAACTAAAGCGTGCCTATTCTTTGCAAGCAGGGGGCTTGCTATAAGGTGGGCCTGAACTTTTCATTTTTTTCTGATTGATGCTGGTGATAATTCATGACTGAGAACTAGAAAACTAAAAAAAACAAGAGCAACACCAATGGTTCAGTAGGTGGTTAGGGTAGTTTGATTGTGTTTTTTTATCTATTTACTTTATTTTTATTCTATGCCTCTAAACCTCCTGCACTTAATTGAGTATGACTTAGAATCCAAACCCGTGCTGTGCACGGGGGCCTGCTAGTTGTTTATAAACCTCACAAGATGAACGATACATAACTCAGTGCTCTAGATCTTATACAAGTTATAGCGGTTGCCAAGTTTGTTACATAAAAGAGGAAAAACGGTCTGCTAAGTTTGTCTAAGACAGGGTATATATACTTATAATGTGCGAAGACAAAAAGCGTGTTTTATTGTTAAATCAGCATGAAAATTTAGATTAAGCAATGAATCTAGGCCACCAAGGTCACATCCCTATTAAGTCTTGGCCTTGAGAAATGTGAGGAGAATGCGAGGGTATGCATCAGGTATCAGGACAATATCGCCCCGGACAATATCCACCCGGGCAATATCCCCCGGACAATATCCCCCCAGGACAAAACCCACCCGAACAAAATCCCCCCGTTCCAATATCCCCCCGGACAATATCCCCCCGGATGATATCTCTAGTAAAGTATGTGTTAGTAAAAAAATGATAATAATTCCAGTGTTTTAAATTATCTCAAAACATGTGTTAGTAAAAAAGTTTTTTTTTTTTTTAAATTCCAGTGTTTTGAATTATCCTAAATCATGTGCTGGTAAAAAAAATGTTTTAAATTATCCTAAAACGTGTTAGTAAAAAAAAAATGTTTTAAATTATCATAAAACATGTGTTAGTAAAAAAATTCAAAAAAAATTCCTGTTTTAAATTATCCTAAAAAATGTGTTAGTAAAAAAATTCAAAAAAATTCAAAACAATTCCAGGTATTGTTAATGAATAAAATAAGGATAATTTAAAATACTGGAATTGTTTTTAATTTAAAAAAAAATTCTAACACATGTTTTAGGATAATTTAAAACATAGGAATTGCTTTTAATTTTTGAAAAAAAAAATTCTAACACATGATTAAGAATAATTTAAGACATTGGAATTTCTTAAAAAAATTTTACTAACCAATTTTTTATTAGAGATATCATCCGGGGGGATATTGGAACGGGGGGATTTTGTCCTGGGGGGATATTGTCCGGGGCATATTGTCCGGGGTGATATTGTCCGGGGCGATATTGTCCTAGAACCATGCATCAACCCATTTATGCACTAAAATGTCTTGACTCTTTCTTTTTTTAACCATATTAAATGAAACATTTTGACCAGAGAGATTTATTTAGAAAGTATTATAAAAAAAGAAATAATAAACATAACTGTATTAACTGAATTATGCTTGGTTCAAAGTAATTGTACAAATATTTAAAGGAAAACATTCAAAAGAATTACCAAATATGATATATTCACTAACTGTGATTTGATGATTTGGAGATTTTGAATAGATTCCCATGTCATATCATTGATTTTGCACTGATTAAAATAAACCAAACATTTTAATCTGAATCTATAAATTTCCTTCTGCTTTCATGCTATATTTTCCTCCAAACAATATTTTTCTTGCTATCTAGGGCAATATCATCTTGATAGGAAGTCCTGGTTCAGGAAAGACCTCTATAGGCAGACTCCTGGCCAGCCAGCTGTCCATGCCAGTGCTAGATGTAGACAATGACCATCTGGAGCCCTACTGGGGAATGAGAGTGGCTGATAAGGTACGTGGAAGGGAGGGCAGGGTCCAATATGATATATCTCTGCTTGCAAAAAAAAGCTACCCTTGGACTGACTGCTGTTACCTCAGAGTTCTGAGGCTTAAAGGCCACATAGTCACCCCACATAGTCACGCCACATAGTCACAGACACTTTATTCAACTGCATTTTTAGACTAGTTTTAAATTTGAAAACAAAAAACTGTTTGCTACATCAACCCATAATGCTCACAGCAGTCAAAAGCAGCCTGACAATTTTGATGAAATCTTTCAAGCATAATTAGGAAAATATTTGAAAGAGAAACGTTTATAAGAACACTGCCAACAACTGACATTCGACTGTTTTGTAAAGTAATTTTCATAATTCAAAGTTATTGTCAAAAGTAGATTAGATAAAAAATTCTCAAGAGTAACTCCTAAGCATTATTTGGTTAAGGCTGTTAAAAATGGCTTTTGCCACTAAGCTATGTCTTAGGCCCCTGAAATGTTATGTACCATACTATACTCCTCAGGTTTTAATTGTTTTACCTTTATTGTTTTATTTGAACTGAAATTTGAAAATAGGTGATTTGTGGTCACTCTTGTGGGGATGTTAGGGGTAAAGGTCTACTAACTTGAGACTCCCTTTCCTGCATTTCCACTAGTCTAGGCTGACAGAAATACTGCTTCCCAGACTGTTATTGAAGTAGTATGTAAATATTGAAACAAGCATGCGTTTGCCAGGGATAAAAACTTGATCCTCCCTCACTTCAGTAAGAGGGAAAGAATAAGAGAAATTTGCCAGTGACTTGTGGTAAGTCAGTGGATTTCCCCAGAGACCCCAGTTTCATCAGCCATGAGCTAAATTTTAATCAAGATTAAGTCTTTATTGGCAGAAAAACTGGCAATAAACAACAAATTCCATTCTAATTCCTTTTTTTGTCAATGATTTTTCTGTTTTGGGTTAGCTCAAGGAGGTAGGAGGAAAAGGCTTCCTACAAGCGGAAGGGGAGGCCCTTCTACAGTTCTGCCCAGAGAACCATGTGGTCTCCCTTAGCGGGTCCAATCCCATGCATAAACCAGCTATGGATCACATCAAAAATACAGGTAAGTCTATTCATAGTGTGCTGTATGGAAAAAACCTTCCATTCTCATCCTTTGTAAAAACAGCTATGGATCACATCAAAAATACAGGTAAGTCTAATCATAGGGTGCTGTATGGAAAAAACCTTCCATTCTCATCCTTTGTAAAAACACCTATGGATCACATCAAAAATACAGGTAAGTCTAATCATAGTGTGCTGTATGAAAGAAAACCTTCCATTCTCATCTTTCGTAAAAACACCTATGGATCCCATCAAAAATACAGGTAAGTCTAATCATAGTGTGCTGTATGGAAAAAAACCTTCCATTCTCATCCTTTGTAAAAACTGCTATGGATCACATCAAAAATACAGGTAAGTCTAATCATAGGGTGCTGTATGAAAGAAAACCTTCCATTCTCATCCTTTGTAAAAACTGCTATGGGTCACATCAAAAATACAGGTAAGTCTAATCATAGGGTGCTGTATGAAAGAAAACCTTCCATTCTCATCTTTCGTAAAAACACCTATGGATCACATCAAAAATACAGGTAAGTCTAATCATAGTGTGCTGTATGGAAAAAAACCTTCCATTCTCATCCTTTGTAAAAACTGCTATGGATCACATCAAAAATACAGGTAAGTCTAATCATAGGGTGCTGTATGAAAGAAAACCTTCCATTCTCATCTTTCGTAAAAACACCTATGGATCACATCAAAAATACAGGTAAGTCTAATCATAGTGTGCTGTATGGAAAAACACCTTCCATTCTCATCCTTTGTAAAAACTGCTATGGATCACATCAAAAATACAGGTAAGTCTAATCATAGGGTGCTGTATGAAAGAAAACCTTCCATTCTCATCTTTCGTAAAAACACCTATGGATCACATCAAAAATACAGGTAAGTCTAATCATAGGGTGCTGTATGAAAGAAAACCTTCCATTCTCATCCTTTGTAAAAACTGCTATGGGTCACATCAAAAATACAGGTAAGTCTAATCATAGGGTGCTGTATGAAAGAAAACCTTCCATTCTCATCTTTCGTAAAAACACCTATGGATCACATCAAAAATACAGGTAAGTCTAATCATAGGGTGCTGTATGGAAAAAAAACTTCCATTCTCATCCTTTGTAAACCAGCTATGGATCACATCAAAAATACGGGTAACACTACTTCTGACCCTATTGAAGTACTTACCTCCAACAAATTTATATTATTTAAATATGTAGGCAGTATCCCAAAACTATCACTATATAGTCACTTTAATTAGCTTTGTCTCTGTGTATTTTTGTTGTTCTGTGCTCTATGAGTTATGACCCAAGAAGTTGGAAAGAAGAGCAATGACATTTTGAAGTATGGAAGTGTGTAAGAAACATGGCTTTTGAAATTACTTTTTGATATTCTTTGTATATATCTGAGATTATCTTTATCATGTGTGTAAACTAATAACTGATATTTAACTGTTATGATATAAAAAAATCAATCAGCAATGAAATTATTTATTTCAATGATTTTTTGTTTCAGGAGTTGTTGTCTTTTTGGATGTCCCAAATAAAGATATTACCAGCAGGCTGGAGAATATGAAAGTGGACAGGATTGTGGGACAGGAGGCCGGTGTACCTATGCCTGAAATCTTACAATACAGACAGCAGTTCTACGAGAAGAGCTACGATATCCGCATCACCTGTGAACCAGGGGAGAGTCTCGAGTCCATCGTTCGCAAGATCCAGGTTGCATTGGTCGCACACAAGCAAACGACTCCATATGTGTCCACCAGAGGGGGCACCTGTGGACGTAAAGATTTTGCTGATGTGGTACTTCAAGGACTAGCAGAGGATGGGGGTCTGTTTGTGCCTAGCGTCCTTCCCGCACCCCTCTCCATTCCCCAGTGGGAGAGGTTAATTGATGCCACCGTCCAAGAGCGGGCACACAGAATCCTTGAGCGCTGGATACACCCTAGTATTATCAGTCCGCAGCAGTTATCTAGTATGATCAATAAGGCATATTCCAGCCATTTTGAGAGCACATCTATCTTCCCAATTGTTCATCTCCAGGGCAATCAGTATCTACTGGAACTCTTTCACGGCCCAACCGCATCTTTCAAGGACGCTGCCCTGCAGTTGATGCCGCAATTCTTCCACAGTGCATTACACACCAAAGAGAGTCAGACGGGATCTGGGTAAGGTATAAGTCCGGGGATCATAACTATGTTGTTGCATTGATGCACCATAGTGTCACAGAGGCACATGCAACAGGTCAAATCTTCAAAGTACTCTTAAACTCCTCAAATTCTGGGGGTCATAGTCCTTAGCCTTTCAGATGTTCCATGGATATATCAATTTTGATTGATAAAGATGTCATTCAATATGTGAAGTCCACTCCTTAACTAATGATAGACCCAGGCTTTTGGTATTGTTATTATGGCATATGTATTAGCGGAACCTAGTGATAACTATTTAAACCTGTTTTTGCATAACTGCCTTTAAAAGCCATGCTCCAGGACAATGTGTCTATGCTTAAGTATTTGAATACTTAGACAACCCTGAAACTGTTATAAAAAATTGCCAACATGCAGATTTTGCACATATTTACCAACAGGGAATCGCTTTTTCTGGATATCACAGTAGTTGGTAATCGAATGGTATTTAAAACAGAAGGATTTAAACAAGTTATAAGAGAAAAAGATAGCCAGCCTTACTTAGAGAGACAGAGAGTGAGAGAAAGGGAGAGAGAGAGAGAGAGAGGGAGAGACTCATTAGATAGCAATATACCGGCTTTTGGAGTGAATTAATTATTTTGTCTATTGTTTTTGCTCATTGTTAAGTTACTTGGTTCTGGTGGCCACCTCAGGAGACACAGGAGGGGCTGTGCTGGACGGATTTGCCAGGCAGGCAGGTACGGTGACAATCAATAACAACAATAAACAATTAATTGAAGTAATTATTTCCAAAAATCAACTTAATTAAAACACTGTATTGTTAAATAAAATAGTTTTGTGGTGTGATGACATTGCTGAGTACTAAATGGTAGTCTCTTGTAGCCCAGTATTGCTACCAGTATTGGTAAGTACTAGACTGATGTGGCACAGAATTGCTTAATATTTGCTGTATTCTTTATTTTTCCTAAAGCACTAACTGTTCCCATATTTTTTCCTCTGACCATTAAGCCAGTAACCTATCCTTTTATATATAATATTAATTCTTTGGCATTTGCTGCAGAATGAATTGTATTTGAACTACTGAACTAAATGGCTAGATATATCCATTTTTTATTGTTTCCAAAAATGCTTCTGACCATTGAGACAGTAACATTTTTTGTTATTCATTCTACATCATACACTGCAGAATGAGTAGTATTTGTCACTGTTTGAACCATTTGGTACCTGGCTGGATTGAGCCCAAATAATTTATATTTCAAGTTGTTTTTTATTTGATCTCTAAGGCAGTAAACTATTCTTTACATGTTTTGATCAATAAGACTTATTGGCAGGAACGGTGCAATGAATGTTTTATTTTGTTTTTTTATATTTTATTCAGCCAGTGATAGGATCAAAGTGATGGTGTTATTCCCCGCAGACGGTGTTAGTGCCATCCAGAGGACACAGATGACTGCCATGGAAGGAGAAAACATACATGTAGTAGGTAAATGGAAATTTGACTATTTTAATGTTTTCTGCCATTTTAACCCATTCAAAGCTTTCAGCACCCCAAACAGGTATGAGTATCATTAAGATGTTTGTTTGGTCTAAGCAACTTTCTGTAGAATAACTGAAGATGTAATGTAAATTTAAACTTGACCTACAAATCTCATTCAAATATTTTCCAATTTGCTGCTACTAGAATTTGTTTCCCAATCTCATTTTTAAAAGTATCAAAGCCAAAGAAACGTGATTCTTTTCTAGAAATCCATCAGATCAAGGACAATACTTAAGATTGAGAAGTTGGCACCCAATTTATTTTTCAGTCTAACATTTTTTACAACAGATCTCAGTATTAGAAAGATTTAAAAATCCTCAGTAAATGAGATTATGTATGGTTTGATGTCTATAGCATTATTGGTTACTATTTTAATCACTCTATGCCTATTTTTTCACAGGCGTAAAGGGTGACTTTGATTTCTGTCAGTCAACCATCAAGAACATCTTTAGCAATAAAGCTTTCAATCAGACTCTTTGGAACAATTACAAGTATAAACTGAGGTAAGGCTGTGTATAGTATATGAGTCTTGACTCTAACACACAATTAACTAATTCAAAATTAATGAATATTTAATTGGAAATTCCAGAAGTATGATTTAGTAAGGTAACTTCAATGAATTGTAAGTCCTTTAATTACATGTTATTAGCAAGTCACTTAATACAAAATTTGATAGAAAATGTCTTGAATATCAATTGCAATATATCAAAGGTATATGGCAGGTCTAAGAAAGAATAAGACCATGCAAAAAGACTTCTGTTTCGCATCAGCTCAGCCCTATATCTAGAAATACTAATAGAGAATAACCTATTTTCCACTTATCCATTATATCCTTAAAATTTCACCAAAATGCATAACTTGTTAGTCTCTATCAGAAAAACCATTTTCACCTCTACAAGCATTTGAAATATTGACAAAACATCTCTGATAGAAAACTTTGTATGCTTTAGAGCATTCATGCCACCACTCCAAAGGTGATTAGGGTTTTTTCTCACTGCACTTGTATTTTCACTGTCCAACCTGTATTATTGATTCCTCTGTAAAATCTGTTTTTAGATCTAATGCTGATTTTCTGTAATTTCTAAGGTTCCATCCTGCTGTATTTTTTTTCCATGCAGAGACTTGACATCTTATTGTTTTTTGTATATTCCCAGTACAGACAGTTTTTTTTCACATTCCTCTGCGTTTCACCTGTAATAAAATATTCATGAATTCCGTTTTTACCAGTGCTGCCAATTCCATCAACTGGGGTCGCCTGGTGCCACAGATGGTCTACCATTCTTCCTCCTACCTGGATCTGGTCCAGAAGGGTGTCATACCCATGGGTGACCCTGTTGACCTCTGTATACCCACTGGCAACTTCGGAAACATACTCGCTGCCATCTATGCCAAGGTGACTAAAACCAAATCCCTCTAACAAATAGCTCATGGAGAATTTAAAATGTTACTATGTTTACACCAATTCTTTGCTTCATACATCTAAATAGAATTAATTAAGGATGAGGTAAGGAGAATGTCTTTTTTTAACACATTCATGACTATATTGGCTTTTTTTAATCCATTCATGACTATATTGGCCAGAAAGTATTGTACAATTTTCATTGCGTTCTGGAATTCATCTTCGTCATCTCCTCAAATTTGCTAGTCAATTAATTATGTTTTAACAAATTGATGACATTTGTAAGCAAACTTAAACACAACCACCATTCCAAAAAAAACTGCAGCATGACTCAGTGTTGGCTTGCAGAGTAGTACGAGAACAAGAGGTCAAGAAATAGTGTGATTATAAAGAGGTTGGCAGTGTTTCATTGGTAAAACAGTGACAAAGATTTAATTAACTCTTTCAGATAACATCCTCTCCAGATGGAAATTGGTTATCTTATTCATTGCCATGTGGTGACGATTCTTTTGTTTTCGCAGTATTCTGGAATTCCTATACGACGTCTAATTTGTGCCTCAAACAGCAACAATGTCCTTACCGAGTTCTTCCAGAAGGGAGTGTATAACTTGACACAGCGCAGTCTCCATCACACCTTCTCTCCCGCCATCGACATCCTCAAGTCCTCCAACCTGGAGCGCTATCTCTACCTCCACTCCGGAGGAGACGCTGACTTCGTTAGGCAGTGCTACTCCTCATTACAGGACCAGAAGTCTTTCCAGATATCAAACCAGGTAAATCGTCTTGTGTCTCAATTGACCGCAGTTACTATGTTATTAACTAATATAGATACCTGAAAGTCTTATATCAAAACCTGTTAAAACATAGACCAACAGCAGATACAAAGCCCTTCATTGATCTTATTGTAATCATACTTTTTATTATTTTCATACAATTTATGGAAATGATACCTAAGTTATCAATTTTGGTATTATAATTTGTATAATCAGTTTCACCATTATCATCACTTTAACATATATGATGTTATTGTTATCAGATGCTGAGTGACATGCAGAGGGACATCAAGGCTGACTTCTGCTCTGAGGAGGAGTGCAGGCGGGAGATACAGAACACCTTCAGGCAGACAGGTAGGCAATCCACTCTTAGACTGATAAATGTTGAATGTAAACACTGCTCTTATGAGAGTGTCACATGGTACTAGTATTAGAACCCTTCGTATGCTGAGGCTGCTTTTATTCAAAGCACAAATGTGGACAATATTGTTATGAGCGTTACAGGTCCTTTTTGTTAAAGATTTTCAGCTCGAGGTGCTTTGGGCAGACGAGTGAGCAATGGAAATTTTTGTGAACAATATTGTTATGAAAGTGTAACACAGTGTTTAAATGTTGAAACAAAATCATAGCTGGGGTGACTTTCATAATTGG
This sequence comes from Maea johnstoni, assembly GCA_963942565.1. Classification (NCBI taxonomy): domain Eukaryota; kingdom Metazoa; phylum Annelida; class Polychaeta; order Spionida; family Magelonidae; genus Maea; species Maea johnstoni. Next base: position 8,677,282 of record OZ012687.1, on the reverse strand, counting down.
CAAAGTATCTTTAGGTTAACTCAGTTTATTGCTTATTTGCTGGGTATCTATTTGGCCCATAATCAAATGTCAAATGTTTATTTGCAGTATATCCCACATGCAATTGTAATGATTCAATTCATTTCATATTTACAGGGTATCTTTTGAACCCAATTTGTACAACCCATAGTGTATTGCCCGATATATGGGTAATCTTTTGAACCCAACTTGTACAACCCACAATGCATCGCCCTATTTGTGGGTAATCTTTTGAATGCAACTTGTATAACCATAAGTATATTTCATATTTGCGAGGTATCTTTTGAACCCAACTCAGCATACCGCCCTATTTCTGGGTGATCTTTTGGATGCAACTTGCGTAACCCTAGATGCATTCCATATTTGCAGGGTATCTCCTGGGACCCAACTTGTTCAACCCATAGTTTATTGCCTATTTCTGGGCAGTCATTTGGATGTAACTTTCGTGTAACGATAAGTATATTCCATATTTGCAGGATACCTTCTGGACCCGCACACAGCTGTGGGTAAGGTAGTGGCGGACAGGCACAATACTGGCGATGTTCCCATGATCATCAACTCCACTGCCCACTACGGGAAGTTTGCCCCGGAGGTCCTGACGGCTCTGGGGAAGGACATCACCGGGATCGAGTCATCACCAGGAAAGATGTACGAAGCTCTAGAGAGATTAGGACCACGCCCAGGGATGCATGAGAACTTGAGGCGATCCACAGAAAAACCTGTGCTACATAGGACGGTACTGGAGAGCAATATGAATGAAGTAACTGCAGAGGTGGAGGCTTTTCTGAGTCGTGCAAGACATGGATAGATTTGGAGAGTTTGGAACCAGGCAAAGGTGTTACACACAGCAGGTTGGAAGAGCATTTTGAATGAAATTAGGGTAGAGATTGAAGCTCTTTATAGGATGTAACACATGAATAGATTTAGAGGGGTTCGAAGCAAGCTAAGGTCTGCCCAAAATATATGGGACACAAGACATTAAGAGTGCATTATGAATGAAATTACAGGAATTTGAGTCTCTTTTGAGGGGCACAGCACATGGATAGCTATTTTGGGTTTTAGAACCAAGCAAAGTTCCACAAAAAAATGGACAACCGGAGAGCATTTTAAGTGAAGTTATAGCTGAAGTTGAGGTAGAATGAGACATTTTTAAAGAGATTAATGCATGAAAATATTTCTTCTTGAGCCATGCTAAACAGCATAACTGCACACTATGCAATGCATGGACAGATCTCTCTAGAATTACATGACAGCGCAGCAGTTGACTCCGCTTGTCGGGGGGCTAACTTTTACAGCTATTCACTAAGCTTCAGAAGGAGACCTTTTAAGTAGATGTAAGCATGGATAGACCTCTGGAGATTGTTCAGATATTACAGCTATTCACTATTCACTTAGGTGGAAGGTGACTTTTATGAGGGGCTGTATAACATCTATGAATAGATGTGGGTCTAGATATCAGACCTTTTTAAAGATTTTTTTTTGAAATACAGCATGTCTTTTCAAAGTAAGTGGCATAATGAAATTTGGAAAAAAAATAACTTTTTATGAGAAGGGATACATAAAACGAAAAATAAATAACCATACTAAGACATTAATTGTTTTTAAGCTTTTATTTCACACATAAGCAACTGCTGTGAATAAAACTGTACTACACCCACTATATTTAATTGATATGCAAGATAAGTTAGAAAATATCTATTTTCAGTAAAATAAAAATACCTAAAGAAAGTCATGAGATATTTCATGTGTACGATTCTTCAATCAGTGAATTATAATGACCACACATTCTTCAATTCAGCATTTGTTAGTTTGGCAAAGGAGTGTAAAACTTTAACTACCCAATACAGTAAGTCTGAGTATGTATGAAATACATTCAATTTCTCCAGATTACCTTTACCTGCATGTACTGCTAACACTATCAAAAACCTGAAGTTATACTTTTGTCTTGTGGTAATTTTGACCTTTGATTTTTTCCAAGTACTTTTAGAAAATTGACGAATTTTGATGAAAACTGACTTTCCATTCATGAGCTTCTTTTTTCTTCACGTTTGCAAACCTTTGTCAGTATATTCTAGGCTTCTAAATACCTAAATTGAGTCACCTGGTGAAGTTTCATTTTATCACAAGAAACATCTTTTTTGATAGGAAGCTAGCAGATAAATAGTGTGTTATTACTATAACTCCAAAGTAAACCCACTGATTTCATATCAGTTAAGAATAAAAACACTTTTTAAATGTGAGGGAGAAGGGGGATCCACTATGTCAAAACCTAGTATAGATATTCAGATATAAAACCAATCTTAATGAAGTTAGAATACACCACTCCAAATAAACACTTGCCTTTTATGATAAGACATTTATGTTTACATTTGCACAGAGAGAAATACCCACCGAAAAGCCAGATAAACCTATAGATCCATCTTTTCTCTTCAGCAAGAGATTCAACTAAGTAACGTAAACCTCTATATAAACGCAGAAAACAATGCTTTGCCTAGCTTAGGTATGAACAGTTTCACAAAAATAATCAATTTTTTCAGCCACTGCAGGCTCTAATGGTATAATATGCAATCTATTAATATGCTATACAAGCAACATCACTACAAGCGTAATAAAAATGAGACCAAACAAAACAAAAGTCGGTAAGCTTTCTGTTATACAAGTGATATTCTTGGCTTAAGTCTGACATATGCCAATCAACTTATAGAAGTATTCTGAAGCATGACCAAATTGATTCTGACACACAAGTTTGGTACTTTTCATCTATTCTAAGAAACTGCAAAGAAAATGTTACAATTCATTTTAACATACCTCTAAGAAACAAAATACTACACAAAATAATTTCTACAATTGTTCAGTTTTCACACCAGGGTTTGATATGTTTCAGTAACAACTTGCCATGATGGTAAAGTGGAGATCGGTTATACTTGCACAGCAAAAAATCCAAATTGAATGGCCAGAAAATGAATCAAAAGTTACCTCTAACATCATAAAATTACATTTATCAGGGCAATGCTGTGGTGTTTATTGGCAACATTTTATTTTTCATAAATACCTGTGGCTGTAAATTTGCTTTGATATCATTTATGCATTTCATGTACAGGTTTCCAATTTTCAATTTGCCACTTCTAGAGACTTACGAGTGATGATTCTACTTACCAGGTAAGCACTTATACCAGAGCCTGTAAACCAGAGCTTTTATCAACACTGGTCAATACTTCATTTCATTTCTACAATATCTATAGTAGCATATACTTCATGACAAGGATTATCAATTCACACCAGGAGGATGCATATACACATGGTCTGAAACATGTGAAACATCTTCATAATATGTTGCCTTCCAGAAATCACATACACCAAAATTCCTTGAGGTCTATTTATCGTTTAATCTAGGATGCATTATATTGAGAGTTCTAGCTCCTGTTGGATTAAACACTCTTCAATCAGATATTTTTGAAGACTTTTTGTTTTGATGAATTATTCTCTGATGCGCTTTTGATAACTTATGTTCAAAATTGTTAGACCTTCACCATCCACCATGTCTGCACTCCAGATGCAAATAGAATGAAATAACACATTAGCATATAAGGCAATATAAATCGTAACAGCCAGCACCAATAAACCCACACGATAGGGGACCCTTAAACCACATGAGAAACCAATACATTTGACAAAGCATTCTTAGTTAGCATAAAACGAATGGATAAAGCACACACAGCCTTTATGTAATCCCCTACTGGGACTCAGTCTTTAAGGAAATTACTTAGAAATAAAGCATCATTTGCACTACATTTAAATTAGATAGCAAGTCTTTCTAATTTTTGGCTATATGGTGGTGACATTCTAATTTCATTGGGATTCTAAGTAAGAAGCTGCATCTCAATTCATTCAATCTCACCATAATAGAATGGAAGGACAATTTAGCAACCAGCAGAAAAATTCCTTTTCCCAAATATGCTTTTGCCTATAAGATTGGACTGAAAATAAAAGGCTCCTTTTGGCAGCTGTGAGCACTGATAGGTTAACCCCTCATGTTCTGATTGATGATATTTGCTCTGTTCACTGGCCAGACTTCTTTGCCTGTGTCCCCCCTTTCTTGTGGTCTAGCTTGTGTCTGTTTCCCCAGTCGCTCACTTGGCACTCCCTGCTGCAGTAGTACTTGCTGTTCTTCACTTGTTCATCTTTACACCTAGAATAGAAAGAGAGGTTCACTGTAAGTACTGTAATCATCTGATCAAGGGCACAATGAGGGTGCAGGTTAGGGAAAATACGCCAGAAGGGGTGCTGGCAAAAATGTACAGTGCAAAAACATGCAGTTTAAGATTGAAATCAATACTCCGCAAAGTGTTCAAGATATGGAAAATAAAGACACTACACATTCTGTATTGGTACCACATGTAAAGGTAAGGAAACGTTCGCGGGGGAGCTTCAGAAGGCCAGAAAATCATGTCCGGTGTCTTGTCCCTTCCAACAGTTTTTCAGGAAATAAAGGGGGAGGGTGTGGCAGTTAATAGGGGTCTGTGTGCTTATTTGGATAAATACGGTAATGTGTTAGGTCATCCATACTAAAATTCTAAGGCTTCAGGGGAAAGAGCCCCCTTATTTTTACACAGACGTCACCCCTTGGCCCTGAACCCCCAATAACTAAAAGTAGGATCTTCTTATTTAGGTCTTACTGATAATGATTGAGATACACTAAACTTACTTCTGGCAGCGCTTGTAGGTTTTTGGTTTGGGTTCGACCTTGAGACAAGCAGCACACTGATGCAGCTTCTTCTTCTTGGCAGCAGTTTCATCACACCTGGGAGGGTCCTGAGGGTGAGTACCCAGAGGAGGGTAGCACTGAAGAGGGGTGTCCTGAGGAAAGGCGCCCTGTGGAGGGGTGCTATGAGAAAGATTGCCCAGGGTGATCTTGGGAGCTTCAATATTGCTGAAATACTTGGAGCCTTGCAGGATGGATGAGATTGCTGCAGTGTGACCATCGAGGAGACTCTGTGCCTCGTCTCCAAAGGATGCGGCTTCATCTTCAAAGGATTGAATGCATTTCCTGGTTTCTTCACTTAATGCAGTAGGGCTAATGTGCTGCTTGGCAGCTAACTGAATGCATTTCCTGGTTTCTTCACCTAATGCAGTATGGTTAATGCTTTCCTTAATGGCTGATTGAATGGATTTGCTGGTTTCTTTACTTAATGCAGTATGACTTATGCTTTCCTTAACAGCTGATTGAATGCATTTCCTCGTTTCTTCACTGAATTTTGGATGGATACTGCTTTCCTTGGTGGCTGCATTGGAAGTTGCCTCAGATTTTACCTCTGCATGCGGTGATTTTCCCAGCTTGGAGACTTCGCCAGAGTTCTTTCCCAGGTTGCATATAGCCGGTCCCAGTTGGAACAAATCTACAATGTCTTGGTGCTCAAAGGTACCTGAAAAAAATAACATTTATATTTTAACCACCTGAAATCTAAATAAGGTCCACCTTTCCATACACAGACAAAGGGCTGATCTGAATAGCTGAGTGAGTGAGTGGTCTATGGCATTGCCTCTGATTACTTGGATTGTTCAATGCCTTTCTCGACTACCTGCCACCAGGGTCTTAGCCAGGATTTTAAAAATGCCTTTCCAAAATAGCAGTTCCAAAATTTCTGCCTGTCCGGATTTAGCTACTAATCTACTTCAAATCTACTAATCTACTCCAACTAGATTCAATAGCTTATTGTGTGAAAAGGGGCAATTCACACCAGCCACATCTTAGATCATGGTTTGTAGGGAAAATATTTGGTTATTACACCCAAAAAAAGTCTTAATAGAAAACCTGTCTTAAAAGGAGATTTTCAGGAAAGTGCCTGACAGGTTGGGCGGGTCCTGGCTAACTTCCTGCTATCACTCCCTGCCTTTGAATCACAACTTTTTTGGTAATTTCATCTTTACAGTTCAACTTGAAGGATTTAAAAAAAGAAGTCTAAATTCACACTGCTAATTATTGAATTATTACTAATTAGATAGAATTGTGGGGTTGATTAAGTCTTAGTACTTAATTACTATTGCACAGAACACCCTTAACATTACTCATCATTAGGCTTCATTTCTTCATTAATTCCTTTGCACAGTAGATATATATGTACATATATTACCTTTTTCCTTTGCAAGATGAACTCTGTCCAGACAATCGCTAATAGTTTTCATGTCATGATCTCCTGCAGCGTCTGGTTTCGATTCCTTGACCTCTGTGCAGTCACTGTTCTTCCTGCTTTTCTGGTCACCGGAAGCCTTTTCAACATCCTTCTCCTCTCCGCTCCTATTGACCTTCTCCATCCCAGCATTGCTTTTCTGATCACCAACTGCTCCCTTCTTCTCTTTCTCTGTCTTCTTATCGACTGCTCCCTTATCTTTTTCTCTGTTCTCGTCGCTCACTGCCTCCTCCTTTTCCTTTTTGATTCCCTGGTCATTGACTGCTGCCTTGTCCTCTTTCCTCACCTGCTGATTAATCGCTGCTCCCTTGCTCTCCTTCTTAGTCGCCTTATCACCAGCTTTCCCTTTCCTTTCCTCCTGAACACATGGCGCCCCCTTTCCTGTCCCCTGCTGTACGGCAGCGCCATCCTTTGCTTTCTCCATCGGTGAATCAACATGTACTTCTGATTTCTTTTCCTTTCCGGTTTTGGATGTTGCCATGCTGTCATTCACCTGAATTCAGAATGTAAAATAGAAACTTAATACTCGCAACAGTTGTAAGCATAATTCAAGAAGAATTTATTAAGAAGAGAAATAATCATGCAATAGGAATACCTCACATAAGAAAGTCTTCCTATTGAGGTGGGGCAAGCTGATGCTGGTGTGGCAAAGCCCCTTTCACTTGCATTAGACTGCAACCGAAAGCAGCCTTATTCCTATTATCTATGGCATATCTATCATAATAAGAAATTGATAATAATAAGACAATCATGTGCTACATACTCGTTACACTACATACCACATAGTTGTTCAATGAAAAATTATTTTAGCTCATGGTCTGTAGGACTTTATGCTTATTTGAAGTGTTTAATTGTAGTTTCTTTGATGGTTCCCAACTTATCCTCTGTGTTGTATGTAAAGGATTATGCATACCTTTGTGGTTCCTCCAACATGTTCTGTCTGTCCGTTCTCCTCCCTAGCCTCCACATTACCCATGCCTCCCGATTTCTTCTCCTTGTCCTTGGCCAGGTTTTTAAAACTGGGATCGTCAGGGTATTTTATAAGTAACTCCCTTTCTCTGTCAATAAAAAGAAAGGCATTTAAGCATGACTGGTATAAGCCAAGACAGTGAATGGATTCTTTTAGAAGGGACATGGAGAGCTAGTTGTTCAGCACCTTCTATGTGAATGCCTGCACGTGTCAAATTTGATCACATTCAATAAGGGGATCCTTTAAAGTTTCGTTTGCTTTAATTGCATCTGTCAAATGCAATCGAACATACATTTAAATATGCCATGTATAACTAGTTGAGAGATTTATAGAGTCAGTGGTTACTATATACAATCACTGAAATCCGGCATTCTGATTGGCTGGGCCCCCTGCCAATTGGATTGTTTTAGAATATGCTGCAAGGAATCAATTTGTTGCAAGGTTGCAGAGAAGGTATACTCCAAGGTTATTAAAGTGTAAATTAGAGTGAATCTTTGGCAGTGAAAAGCAAAACATGGATGGAATGAACGATACTCAAAGTTATCCAGTATGTCATCTAAGATGTAAGCCACCAAGAAAGAAAATGACAATCAACTATAGCGTAGTTAAGAAACAACATAACAACAAAGTTATGTTTCAATGTGATAGATAAGACCTGGAAAGAAGCTTTGTACACTCGAAACACTCGAGCCATTGTGAGGCAGAGCTGACTGCCCCAAGGGACATCACATACACTGAAGCTTCTGGGGGGTCTACTTTGCTAGCACCATGGTTGATTGCTTTCCACCAATCACAGGCCAAGCAAAACTTGTAGGAGCACTCTTGCTCCATACCCTTGAGTATAGCCTTTGTGGCTTAGGCAGTTAAACAAACAAAGGCTCAAAAACTGTGCTGGAAGTCATAAACTACACCTGTGATAGGTGGATGGCTGCCAACTTGTGCAAATTTAGGAAAGACTGGCTAATCTATAAAACTCTGACAAGCTTCACTTCATACTGACAAATTATGAAGGAACTGATCTTTTCTATATGGTTGAGAATGAGATGCACAAAAACTTCAAATACAAGTATGCCAATACTCAAATTGGTCTCAAACCTGTTTTTTTTTTAATCAAAATTAATAATTTTTTAAATTACCAGAGACACTTAATATTTAGCTCTGTCTGACATTCATGAGCCCGTGAAGTGTTGATCTCTCTTCTTTGGAAATGAGACCAGAGAAAAAATATGGAGAAATCCTACTTACATGCCTTCACGAAGTTCTGGGTCTGCAAACTTTTGTCTGATAATATGTTCTTGTTGCTAAGGAAGGAAATAAAAGAAAGAATACATAAATACTTCACCAAAACTTATAATCACTTTTGGGAACATGCATTCAATATCCAGGGGGCCTCTCCTCAATTCTGGGATAAGACCTCCACAAAATTTATCTGCAAATTTTCAGACGCACTAATCCAAAAGTTTTGCTTTTTTTTTTTTTTTAAATTCATGCATTACAAGTACATATATATAAAATCCTATATAGGATTTTATCAAGGTGAAGAAATATTGTTAAGCGACATGCATCAAATTACACCAGAAGTTAATATTTGAACAAACATAACAAAAAGATTCGATAAACCAAAGTTTGATGGTAAGGGTATGCTTTTATAATGTTAATTTACTGTATATGGTTTTTTCCAAACGACAGACTGCGTATACAGCCCTTGACATGAATGACTGTCAAACTGCCAACAGAAGATAACAACCCTGGAAAGGAGTTGTTAGGCAGGTATATCTGTTTAATCAACCTATACTTGACTTCTAACATATTTATTAGCAAGAGTTAAAAGATTATCAATTTATGTTCGAACAGGTGAATTTTATTTTCCAAGGGTATGTAAAATTGTGGGCAGTCAGAATCAACATTTAGCCTCATAAGTTAGCATCGAGGCCTGTTACATTACTATGTGTAAAAACCATAAAAAGCACATACATACCTTATAAATGTTTTGTGGTAAGTCTAAAAGATCTAGTCTACTTATGACATCACCCATCATTTTATCTATTTCTTCTCCCATGATGTCTATGGCTCCACCTCCTCCCTCCATACCTCCTACTATAGTGCTTGCTACAGTAGCCTTGTGCTGATGCAATGTCTTTTCAATGTGTTCCTTAACAACTTTCTCCACATTACAAGCTGCCATAGCCTTGCCATGTCTGCGCATCATATCCATTTCATCCACCTCTTTCAGGAGGTCGTTTTTCTTTGTGTTTAGCACAGCAATGTTGCGTAGGGTCTCGGCCTTCATGCGGTCGATGTTGTCGCTCTGTTTGAGCATCAGCTCTAGACTGTGGACGTTTCCGCCGAGCCGCTTCCTCCGTGGCCGCACGGCGCTCTGCTCCTGACGACGAAACTTGGCGATCTCCTTCTCCAGCTCCTCCTTCTTGCTGGTGAAGTCACACACCGACTCGTGCAGCTTTTCCAGGTCCACATCCAGATTGTTGATCCGCGTGCGCATCTTGATGCACTCCTGATCCCAGATCTCGGAGTTGAGGGGAATCGACTCTGCTTGCATGATGAGATCCTCCAGGTTCTTTTTGTCGCACATGTTTTCCGCTTTCTCCGGTGTTGGAGTTGGGATCATGCAGGACCCATTAGGACCATGGTGCCACATTCCACCAGCATGAACTTGCTTCACAACCACCTTCACTTCTTTCTTCTTCTCCTTATGACATTTCACTTCTTTGATGGTTCTCACTTCCTTGATGGTCCTGACTTCCTTGATGGTCCTGACTTCTACGGGACTATTCTTTCGTTCGATGGACTTTCCATGCCTCTTCTTCTTCTTGTCACACTTGCCATTTTTATGTTGCAACCAGTGAGAGTTCATTAACTGATCATCGACAAACTTTATGAATTTTTGAAATTGCGGGACGTTCAGGTTCTCTCTCCAGTCTCGGTCTTCCGGATAGTTGACTGGATCGTAGAGCGGGTTCTCTGGCACACAGGTCCGTGGGTTTCCTCCACGCCACTGTGGTACAAACAGAGGACCGGTCGGTGCTCCGTTCAGCTTCTCCTCCAGGAACTTCTTGGTGATGGGGCACGCCTCGCCGCACTCAATATTGGCTTTGTGATTTGTTTGTGTATCGCTAGAGGGAGCTGGTGCGAGCGGCGTTTGGTACCAGGTGTCCCGCAAGCTTGCTGGGACCTCCTCAGCGCTCAGCCACAGGCGCAGGCACGTACAAACAGAGCCACTGAACCGCAGGTACAGGGGTAACAGTATGATGACCTGTAAAGAGACCAGGTAACAGGTAAGAAAACTTGAACTATTTATTTATTCATTTTTTTTAGGGGGGGGGGGGTCAAAGGGTTTGATCTGACACCCATTCATGCATCTAATTTATAATACTCTTCTAAAGTCATAAGGCCACTATTCCCATTGAATTAGCTTAACTTAGCCGTCTTATAATCAAAGCAAATGGGATCATGAGATTTTGAACCCCATGGTAGGTTTACAATATTTGTCTCAAAAGTAAACCTGAAATATATACAGCGTACTTGCCCAGCGGGGCAAGCAAGATACAGTTTTTGCTTGCCCTTCAACTTTAATTTACAAATTCTACTTGCCTCGGGCAACAGGGGCAAGCACCAATGTGGAGCCCTGTAACAGTGGTTTTGGCCTGTCACACATTTAGAAGCCTATGTTGCAAGCTGGTGATACTGCTGCATACCCAGCAGGCCCTGCTTCAAGGGACTCTCAAGCAATTACAATATTCTACCTATTAGCCATACTCATGCACTAAGGCTGCCATACTAACCTTGATATACGCCAACTTGTCATTTGGTTGTCCAAATAACCCACGGAAAACTTCCCTTGTGTCCTTATTGTAGAAGGGGTTCTTGGCTGAAAAAAACATTTGAACTGATTAACCTTCACTCATATTCATTCAAAAAATTTCACATAAACCAGCGAGTTGATATATATTGTTCTTTCACATGCTAACTGAATCAGGTACCGACATAAGTACTAGCCCCGGCGAGTGAATTTTTGAAAAAAGGGCTTTCGGGCAAGTACATTTTAGTTATCACTTGCCCGAATGGGCAAGCTGATTTTCTGAACACTTAACTTCTTCTTTTTTTTTTTATAGTGAATGGCCCAAATACCCAGAAATGAACAAACAATGCAACAAAACTGAAAAGGAAATGGTTTTCAAATATTTAAATACATGATAAACAATACTTGTATGCCTTTCGAGCATGTTATAACTTATTGCGGGCAAGTCAAAAATTATGTCCGGCAAGTCAAAATCATTAACAACTTGCCGAGCGTGGCAAGTTAGTTTTGAAAATTATGTTGGTGCCTGTGAATAGTATATACTAATTTAAAACTGAGTCTGTCTCAATCAAATTCTCACCTCGCTCTTCTGGCAACCATTATGAGATCTTTTCAATTCCTTGTTTAAGCTATGAGGGTGACATTCCTTAGTACCATCCTCAGAAAAAGTTAAAACCAAGGCATGAAGTTAAATATAAAGATCTGAGTAGAAAAGCAGGAACTTATCATCAGGGTCTCAGGCAGGATCTTTAAATTGACTCTACAAGACTACAATTCCCAAACTTCTGCCCATCCAGAATTAACTACTTATCAACTTCAAATCCTTATATGTTATAGCCTATTGTGTCAAACAGGGCAATTCACATTTCAGCTATGTCCTAGAATATTATATGTTAGGAAAAAATTTTGTGATTACCCCCTTAAGCCAAAATTGAAAATTTTAGCTTGTCCAAAAAGAAGGTTTTCAGGAAACTACCTGTCCCAAAGACAGACTTCACAAGCCTAGCGATGTCCCTGCTTGTCATTCCATGTAGGCTAGCAGTTACTCTAATAATATAAATAATAGTTTAGTTACCATGTGATCTTGATTCCAGGTAGTGTATAGCATGTCTGTTCTGGGCAATGATGGCAGAGTCTGATATAAAGTTGGCAGCTGCACTGGCTTTACCTGAAAACACAAACAGAAATTGACAAAGCTGAAATGAAGAGTGATAAAAATACTGGTGCATGTAATATCTAATCAAAAATCATAAAATTGTAAAACCAGCATGAATGGGTTAATAACTTGCAAACCATTTCAGCAGCATTAGTTTGCGGACCATGAATAAGTATGATATAAACATCATTAAAGTGATATCTATGCCGGTGAGTGGTACATTATAAATGGGATTAATCCTGCCTATTTCCATATTGTTCAGTCTGTTTTGAGAAAGATATTGTTATCATAACATCTACATACTCTTACAGCAATACTGTGAAACTTTTCTGTTCCAAACATGTTCAACGCTTAAAAAAAAAAGATTTTCAAAGTGTGTAAGATGCGGTACAATAAACCAACATAGTAAGTTTAAACAAATAATTGTCAAATCTTTAACAATATCAAAATGGGCTACACAAAACTAAAACCTGACATCTTTCAGATGATGACTCTCCTCTAGTGTACATACTCACCATCAACAAACTGTTCATGAATGTAGATGAATGCCTGGTCAATTACATCTTCGTACTGCTCAAAAAATCCAGGTGTGTCTTTCAGTACTCCAAGAGTGACGCTGAACCTCCTAAAGGTAATTACAAACCTCGTCCAGAACTTCTTACCCTGCAAAGGCAAAAAGAAGCATGATAGTTGGATCTCTCTCTCTCTCTCTCTCTCTCTCTCTCTCTCTCTCTCTCTCTCTCTCTCTCTCTCCTCCCTCCCTCCCTCCCTCCCTCCCTCCCTCCCTCCCTCCCTCCCTCCCTCCCTCCCTCCCCGTCCCTCCCTCCCTCCCTCCCTCCCTCCCTCCCTCCCTCCCTCCCTCCCTCCCTCCCTCCCTCTCTCTCTCTCTCTCTCTCTCTCTCTCTCTCTCTCTCTCTCTCTCTCTCTCTCTCTCTCTCTCTCTCTCTCTCTCTCTCTCTCCCTCCCGCTTAGACATACTCCTCTCTCTCACGCACGCTTACACACTCCTCTCTCACTCTCTCTCACACACAACACACGGATGAACATGCACATAGATGATAATCTTCCAAATATTTTTGAAAATTCTAAACAAAATAACATCACAGCTACAAGTAGCAAGTATTAGCAATAATAGCTAAGACCAAAACATTTTGTGGAATAAATTTGACTGTCCAGCAAATAAATAAATAACAAATGATTCAAAATTTAAAATGCTGCTATCTAGCAATTAATTTACTTGTACATACAGGTGAACTTGGGTATGACGGACCACTGTAAGACGGACTTTTGTCTATGACGGACAATATGCTTGGTCCCAGTCCCATGCATATCAACTATGTGTTATATGTATATGACGGATTTTGCATATGACGGACCAATTTTCCTGGTCCCAATGAGTCTGTCATATCCAAGTTCACCTGTAGTATATTTTAAGGCACACATGCAAAAACTGGACAAAAATCTCTACCAACTAGTATGTTTCATTTCAGCATTAGAGAATGATTAATGGATACAAACTAACAAGAAAATGATCAAACATGTTTTAAGATTTACAGGCAGTGCCAGTTAGTCAAAAGTGGCAATAACAGCCAGCTCTGTCTTAAAAATAAAGAAGTAAAATAGAAATTTTAAAACTAAATTTTAGAAGTGAAATTTAAATGTTCAAATGTTGTTTTTTTCTTAAAATGTAGTGTATTCATAAATTGGAAAATAAGTGATAAACCAAGCAAAAAGAGGCCTGGCCCACAGATTTTGCCTGAAAAAAGATGTAAACAAACAAACATATAAATGCATTACACCACTAAATAAAGGACTTTCAAACATATTTACCTGATCTTTCATCATCCTTTTAAAAGTATCTTTATGATTATAAAAGAAGGTAAACTGTTCCTGTGTGATGTCATAATCATACATGTCAACATCATTGTCAGATAAAGTGATGTCCCTCATATTTCGAGATGGAAGGGCATCAGATAACTGGTGTTTCACTGCAGCCTGTAAGCTTGAAAGAATCCAATCTGTGGCAAATTTCAATCCATCTGAAAAGTAAAAAAAAAAGCTATACTTAGTTATAGTAACAAGTTTTAACTTTATATCCACCTTTAATAAGCATTTCTTCAAAAAATACTATGTACAGTAGCATGCTACCCATTTCTGACATAAGGTATTGAATTGTGGAACTTTTCTACATTGAACATTCTACACGTACACAGGAAATGAATAAGTGTTCAATGTATGCAGGTCAGGTGATTTCGATACAAAGTCAGATGTATGCAGATAAATATAATCTCACTGACAACCGCAGACTCTCTTAGAATCAGGTATTGCTGGCTTTGAAATCATCATGTCACATCTTAACAGAATAGCCGCAGGCCTGTTCCTGGAGCATGGGACTACTTATGGGAATGTTTTACCTTCTGTATGTTTGAGAGAAATCCCACATCAAATTGCGCAGTTCATCATAGCTGGTTTTACCAAGTTTACTACATCTCTCTGCACTCACATCAGACTCATATTACTACTCTACTTCATATTTTTGTCTTAGCACGTTAGACACAGTTCCAACTGACACTCCATGGTCCTTAGCTAGCTGTATCACAGCTTTGCTACCTGAGTTCAACTTTCTTCACAATAGGCAATTCCTTATACACTCTCTTACCTATGTTGACTGGTTGCTTCCAAATTTTGGACTGATTGGGGGACCAAATTCGCTGCCTATGTAACCTCATTTTCAGTTTGCAGAACTGGAAAACTGTTAAATGCAGTTATGAACAAGGGTTGCCTAGGGAACAATTGTTCCATGCTGACCATCCCACTTTACCAATTGCTATCTGATAACAAAAGGATGCCAGAGATTCCACGACTAATTGCCATAAAGACCTAAGGTGTGGGTTTTATTTTAGCTTGGCTTATAAAACAATCAAGTGGAATAAATCAGGTGTCTAAGGGATGAAAACACAGGCTGACTTGGTAAATAATATCCATTAATGAATGTGTTCCTTTTTTAAGAAAAATACTTGTGACTATGTTACCATTGACCCATTAACCATACTGTATAATTTTTTTCTGTTATCTATCACATTTTGTTGCACACATTAATCAGCACTACCATGTAATTGCATCTGGTCTGTACCAGGATCAGATACCCGAGCATTTAAAAATGAGAATGTGCTCCAAGAAATCTGGGCACTCATATCTCCATTCTCCAACTTGTTTGAACACCTGATACCAGTCACATTTGGTGTATCATACCTTGTTTTATATAGTCATAATCCTGCCTTTATTTTATTCATATCAATTGTTAGATGCCTGTTTGTCATAATTAAAAAGTTGAGGTGAAGGAAAATCTCAAGAATATTGCAAGAATTCACTATGTGCACTGCCACTGGCATGGGGTCAATTACTTTTGAAAGTAATATATTACAATTACAATTACTTTGTATTGGCCCTATTACAATTACAATTACAATTACTTTTAAAAATCACCATCCCTATTACAATTACTTTTGAAATGTAATATATTACAATTACTTATTACTTTTCTAGCTGCGGTGAATGTGACCCTTTGTCAAAATGTCATAATTTATCTTTTATTCAGTCTGAGTATGTTTTATAACAGCTGCTTCATACTTTTTAATATGCTGATAGTTCTGAATTGAAGAGTTTAATGTAGATAAACACATATCAAAAATAGAAAGGGGTTCCCTACCTGGAAAAGGGGACCTGTATTTTTATAATCCCACAAAGATTACTGACCCCAGTAATGATGAATATTTTGTCTACCATACACAAGGTGGACACAGCTTTGTTTAAATACCTTGTGGACAACAAAAATATGTTTACTTTGTGCAGGAGTTCATCTAATAACGGGTTCATCTGAATCAAAGGTACTGATTGATGAAAGCAAACAGGGGTGTCCTAGTATTTAAGTCCTGGAGCAAAGAGTGATGCAAAAATCCCTCAGCAATTCAGTATAGAACAAATGTGCAGAAGATCCCTGGTGTTTGATCACCTCCCATTCACAAAATGATTGAGAAAATGGTCCACCTAAGGAGGTATGCTATGCATTTGACAATATGAGATTATGTGTAGCTTGAGGCAGGCCTCTTGAAAACCTAAAGCCTACAGAGGTGTGTAAATTAAAAGAGATATTGGAAAATACCAAACCCACAATACTCTATACAATATAATCTGATAAACAACTCGCTCACCCATCCAAAAAGCCTTACAAATGAGCATAACATTTGGTCTCCTTGAGTTTAGAGTATGCTCAAAAATCCTCATGTACATGCATGTGCAGGTGAGGATTGACAGTGTCTGTAGCTACAGGAAGTTATAATTGCAATTTTGATCACCTGGGGGTTCATCGACCTAGATCTTTCATGGAAATGATGATACCCCTAAGTCTTGAAGTCTACCAGTTCCAACTGGAAGTCCACATATTGTATTCATATCTCATAATAACTATTTGACACATACATATAGTCAGAAATAAGCTGGAATGTATGTTGAGCAATATCTATTGGGAAAACATTGTTTGTAGGAGACCATCTCATCATTTTAATATTAAATAACACAATATGACAAAGGGATCATTACAAAGTCACCATAATTAGAGCACAATTGCTGAAATGTGCCTAATGAGTTTTGATATTATAATATTCTTTAAAAGGTGAATATGAAGGCTATTACACTGAGCTTGTAAGTAGCCTTTAACGTTTCAAGGAGAAATATTCTGAGAAATAACTCATACATTTTGGGGATGTCTTGAGGGGTGATTTCTCAGGGTTAGGGTGTCCAAATGACTCCCAGACACCCTGCTGTCTTAAACCCTGTAGGCAAGGCATCCATACTTATCCTATGAGAGGAACTGAGAATAAGGATGGGCAGCTTGAACCTCAGAGCCTTCTTGTTCTCATTGGGGATTCTACAGCACTTTGCATTCAGTTCCATTGTACACATAATGGTAGCTATTCTTATCTTTATCAAATTGCAATTAAATCAATTCCTTTGGCCTCTGACCTAGATTGAAGCACCTAGACCTAGACAACATTACCCTTTAGGAGATGCAGGGAATAAATTCTAAGTACTGCCTTTCAGATGATTTACTAAACCTTTTCACAGACTTATTACTGAAATCAATCCTTCACTTCAAATGCAAGCTCTTTGAGACAATGAGTGACAATCTGAATCTGTATGGATAGAACTATGGAGTCATGGAAAAGTGACTTGTTTACTGAACAGTTGATTTTTTGGTCATAAATGGGGAAAGTAATAGAAAAGTTATAGAAAATTACTTATTACTCTTGGGGTCAGTCTATTACAATTACTTATTACTTGAAGATTTTGACTATCTATTAATTATTACAGGCTATTACTTTGAAAATCGGTCTATTACCTATTACTTTTCTATTACCTATTACTTATTACCCCATGTCTGACTGCCAGTTTGCGCATTCGGTCATTTTGAGATTTTCCTTCGCCTCACCTTTTACATTGTGCCAATCAGGCATCAAAGTAGGTACCAATCTGAGTAAAATAAAGACAGGATAGTATCATAAAACAAGGTGAAGATTCGAATGTGGCTAGTTTAGGTGTTATTTAGGGAAATATTCAGTGCCCAGTTTTCTTGGCGCACATGCTCATTTGTAAATGCTTAGATCTCTATCTCTGGTCAAGCCAATAGACAGCAATCTATGGTTGGAAATGACATTTTACTTTACTCCCCAAACATTTGGTTGTCCTGAAGAGTGATTTTTAGGAATTGGGTGTCCAAATGACACCCAGATTCCCTGCTGGCTAAGACTATTTGTTTGTTTCAACGTTGTTCGTTTAAGGATCCGAAACCGCATTTGGCACACTACATGGTCTTAGCCAGCAGGGGGTCTTTTGGACAATCAAACCCTTAAAAAGCACCCCTATAAGGACACCCAAATTGTATAAGGATATCATGCCTTATTTTGATAAATTTGTATATTGTGGTCCCCCTTAAAAATTTGGATGCCCAAATATTTCACAATTGCCAATTTGGGCACCCAGTTTCTAAATAGTGGCTAAGACCCTGGGCTCACAGGTTCAACTGCCAAGGGAGGACCTACGGAGAGCTCATTAGTCATATAATTACTCCCGGGCCTTTCAGTTTCAGTTTGACTCCCTTCATGTAATGATGTTACATGTACCTATCTCCAGGCCTCATAGTAGTTTTTGTCATGCATACTTCCTCAGGTCTGAACCCTATTCATGTAACAATTCCACTGCCACATAGCCCCATGTTAAAGGAAGATATTCACAGAATGTTTGAAGTGCACAAGTAGTTTGTTTACAAACTATTATTTATAGGCCTACTCCTGAAATAAACACAATACTGGCTCAAACAAGTGCTTCATGCTCACTGAACTCTGTTGCAATACTGGCAATTCTTAAGAGGATAAAAAATTATGAGTAATTTGATACAAGACAAGCCACAATGGATGCTGTGATTGCCAGAGAGCATTTCAATGCCACACGTCCACGTTTATGGGCCCATATGCATATCCCAACTTTCAAGATACATTGTCATTGATCACTCAGATGTTTAAAATGAAAGTAAAACATAATTGGACAAGAACCATATCTAAAGTCCTCCAGATCCAAATTGTCGACACTTACCTAATACATAAACAGTTTCACCAAAAGTATTAACTTATTGTATAATAAGTAAAGGCATTTGTACGACCGCGTTTAAAAAAAGGAGAAAGACCTCTAAATGGAAATGCAAGTGATTAAATGCCGCATTGTTGTAGTACCAACGGTAGGTTGTTTGCTGACGCTTGTGGATTCGTGGAAGCAGCCACTATGTACATATAGCGTTACCACATGGATCAACTTATTGGTGCAATTTAAACAAATAATTCTATAGTCATCCAAGACTTTACATATACTTATTTGTTTTTGACATTCATTCATTTCGATCCAGAAAAGTGTTCCCAAATAAATAAATTTGACAGTTCCGCAGCAAGTCTTTTCAACAAGGTTCTTCATCTGGATCTGGCAAATGAAAGCTGAGAGTAGCAGAAAAATGCATATAATTCCACTTCTGCACTGATCTGCATATTGCATATCTTTTATACGGGCGGTGACACGCTTCCCCCCCCCCCCACACTAAAAAATACTCTCATTTATTGTCCTTGCCTGCAGTCCTGGTAGCAGCTGGTAACAGTCCTGAGTTACATCTTACCTGTGTTTTTTCCAGAATCAAACATCAATCGCAGTTTTTGCCAGAAAAAATGTGATTTTTCATTACCTGGTATTCATAAATACTAGATATTTTTAGATTGGTTGTAGACATGAAGTCAGCCTCAGTCTGCAGTCAAAATAGACAGGTAGATACCAGGATGATGCAGCAGGGGCCAATTACCATACAATCACATTAAACCCAATGCACAATCGACACGTATCATTCTGGATGTGTAATCAGCATGACCAACACGCCTGCAGCGTAATCAGTCCTGCACTTTGGTTGTCAATGGCCCTCTCTCAAAAATATAGCACACATATTGATTGCAAGCAGGGTATATCAGTTGACCCCCTGATGTGACCTTAACTAGGGTTATGCAGCAATTAAGATCTGCTGCCTACAAGTACATGTTATATTTGTCAAAAGGTCAACAGTGTGATAAGTTTTATCAATGCTTTTGATTCTAAAGCATTTTTAATCCAATTAATAGTTGATGCCAATTGGTATACTGTTTAAAGCTGCGAGATAATATAGATATTTTTGGTGATGACATGAAATTTGAGTTTGTGATAGAGACAAAGCTAGGCATGAATGTCTCGAATTCATCTGTCATTAGTTGGGGTATGGCTCGATAGCCAACTGGTCTAAGGCACTGTCACTAATCTCACCAGTGCGAGTTTGAATGCTGGTATGTGAGAAATATATTTGTATGTATGTTGACAACAGGTTTTGAGGAATTTGACTGTGATTTTGCAGTAAATGGTGATTTTCCCTAGGGTTTCTTCGTCAATCACAGCTAGCATGAATATGACAGAAAAGGTGACGATATAACAAAATTTAAAAAGGAAAAGAGATGCCATCTGTTGTCGATGATTCTGCCGTAGGTATCCATCTGAGTGAACATTTCGTTACTCCACATAGTAGTTCGAATTATCCCCGCATGAGAGCGCCAGTAGTTCGATAAGCCGTCCGACAAGTTTGACTCACTTCATCAGTTCATCGCTTCTACTTGTCAGTCCGCCCAGTGCAACAGGTAAATCCTTAATGCATTATATTTGTTTAAGTTTTGTATGTAAATCTGAAGAATGGCAAATGTGGCATAGATACATAGGTTCTAGAATGATAAAGGAAATAGAATTACAATTTAAGGACTTTTAGCCGGGTCTTTCAATTTATCATATCTGCAAGCTAGGAGATCAATGTACAAGTTTAAGTATATAAAGCTGTATTAAGGTAGCTTATGGGATTATTTTTTAATTTAGTTTTTTCTCTACTCTGCTTCTATTTGATAATTAAGCCTATATAAAGGATATATTGCATGAAAGGCCTTTTGATGACAAACACGTAAAGCTTACAAATGTACCCTCCCAGTAGTGTTTTTTTACTTAATTTTTTTATACCCAAAAGTGGAACTTTGTTGACTGTGACAGAGTCACAGAAAATTAGCACCTGATTTTAGCCCTTTAATTCGAACCCCCATAACATGACTGTTCTTTTCAGAATTTTCAAAGTTTTCTCAGATGGTTTGGTTTAAAATATTGTTTTCTATGACAAAACTAAATATTGAGTGAAAATGATCTCCAATAATTACTTTATTGAGCAAAATGTCAGACAAAGTCTTGTGACGAAGTCACATCTGCCCACTGTGACAAAGTCACACTGATAGTGCAAATGATGGGTTTTCTACTAATTTGCCATTAATTATCAAAATATTGGAAATTTATGTGTCTCATTGAAATTCAAAGTTTGAATAAACATTAACAAACAATATGTAAACATTATCTAGCTATAAGAGACTTACAACTTCTATTAGCCTAAGATTTTCCAATGCAATTGCCTTGCTTGACCTTAGTCCCTATATATAGACAAGTCAACAAGGCAGATTATCCTTTTCAAAATTTGATTGCACAAATTCAGTGGCCTAACAAGTTTGGTCAAAAATTGCCACTTCAGGGTTCATGTTCTTTTTTATAAACTCTTTGATGAGTGATTTTTACATCCAATGGGAACAGTATTTTTCTGCTCCTTTTT
This sequence comes from Maea johnstoni, assembly GCA_963942565.1. Lineage (NCBI taxonomy): Eukaryota > Metazoa > Annelida > Polychaeta > Spionida > Magelonidae > Maea > Maea johnstoni. Next base: position 8,655,886 of record OZ012687.1, on the reverse strand, counting down.
TCATGATTTTACCTATTTTTCAAATATTTCTCAAACTAGAATATCAGCTTGTACCTGCAAATACAAAAGTCTCCCCCCTTGAGATAATGAAAAATTAGGAACTGAAGGATGACATTCTATTAGAACCCTTGAACTGTTTCTTATACTATCTGGTATGAAATGTATATATAGTTAGGGAAAGGTATATAGTTTGGAAGTGACCCTGGAAACACATAATACATACTATACATTCATACCATATACTGCATTGAACATTTTATTGCAAAAGAGTTGATTCACTGATTCAACTAAAGTGATACATAGTGACTAAAAATTCAATTTACTTCTAAAATGATACATTCATATTGAAAAGTGTATTCATCTATATAGCTATATATATACAAAGTATATATATATATATACAAAGTATATATATATATATATATGTTGCAGCCCAACTTCCGATCCAGCCCATCTTAAGATGGGCCAAGCCCAACTTCCGATCGGAAGTTGGGCTGGATTTTGCTGGCCCATCTTAAGATGGGCTACCCAACTTCCGATGACCCAGATAATACAGCAGCCCAGCCCAACTTCCGATGGCAATGGTTTTTTATTAAGTGTTCATCTAGAAGTTTATAGCTTTGTTGGAATATTTGTTTATTGAATAAGATGTGAATTTCAGGAGACAAATTACTTGCATTTTATTGTTAAATCTTTACTTAAACACTACTGAATACTTCTGATTATGCTGAAATTTAAATATAAGTTGATTACAGATTCTCTCCTCTCCTTTTGTTAAAAAGACTAGAAGAACAAAACAAAGAAATAGTTATTCAAACACAACAGATTAATTTACATGTGTAATGTTTCTTATTGTGCTGGATTCCAGCACCTGTTAATTGCAATCATTGATTGATTACATTCTTTTCTGGCTTCTAGAATGAGTTAAAAAAGTTGTATATACCCTACAATCTTTTTACCTATCTAACAAAATGTAAGTATCTATTACATTATTCATAATAAATGTCTGTAAAAGTATAAACATTTCATAATAATTAGCCAATTAAGGTAACATGGTACATCTATATTACTTTTCTTTATCTACATTCAGGATGAAGGGCTCTTTCTGACACATCTTAATAAAGGTCTCAATTTTAGAAGTTCAACGACCAGTTTTCTGATATACTCATTGCTCTTCAATATTTAAAAAAAAAGGTTCCCTCTTTTACTATTGACTACCAAAAAGACTGCTTCATCCAAAGTATAAAGTAATTGGCCAATCCAAGATCATAATGTCTATATCTTACTAAATTTGGATCTGCCAAAATTTTATATATGTGTCGCTTAGGTACAAGTACCAATTCAATCTGCGTACACCTTATCTCATATCAATTACAACTTGAACCATGTGTTCATTTCTTACTACCTCACCTCATCTAGATACTATAAGTGCCCTGCTCAGATGAATCTTGATAAAGGACACAATGTTTTTGTAAATTCTGACAAGTTTTTTGTCAATTCTACTGTCCTGCCAGTCACATGAATCTCCTCAAGTAATGCATTTACACTTATTTTGGCACACACATGATTATATCATTATGTCAAGGATTTGCAAGGGGTTAAAGAATACCTAAAAATACTAATAAAAAAGCTTAAAAGACAAGAAAAAAAATTCACTTTTCCCTTTTTGGGTCATTAGAAAAATTCCATTGCTATTCCTTCATTCAAATTGTAAATGATTCATCATAGCTTATGTAATGTAAGAGCACACAACCCATAAATAACAAAGGTAGTATTGTGCAAATTATCTAATTGAATTAACTTTGAATTACATTAAATCTGAAAAAGCTTAAAATTCCATATATATGACTCTTTAATTTGTTATAAAAACAAGATTCTTTTATTTCGTTTTTCTGCTTACAATCAGCAATAATGTTTTGAGTAATCAGGTTATTCTAGCTACCCATTTCAATTTATTTCTTGGACTAATATTATCTTGTAATTTAAAGTGGATGCCCTATGAAAGAGTTGAAAATTCCATATTTATAAGAGTGCAAAAATTTGTATGAATATTCATGAAGGGTTACATCCTGGTATATATAATGATCAGAAGTTGGGCCAAGCCCATCTTAAGATGGGCCAGCCCAACTTCAAATGACCTACATCCTGGTATCTAGAGATCGGAAGTTGGGCCAAGCTCATCTTAAGATGGGCCAGCCCAACTTCAAATGACCTACATCCTGGTATCTAAAGATCGGAAGTTGGGCCAAGCCCATCTTAAGATGGGCTAGGGGTCATCGTAAGTTGGGCCAAGCCCATCTTAAGATGGGCTACCCAACTTCCGATCGTAAGTTGGGCCAAGCCCATCTTAAGATGGGCCAGGATCGGAAGTTGGGCTGCAACATATATATATATATATTTTTGTTGCAGTTACTGTAATCATCTAAGCATAAGCACCGGCGGATCCACGTCGGTGCTTCCGGTGACAAGTCACCGCTCAGTTCAAAAACTGGATGTTTGGCACCGGTCAAATCCGCGAGCTGATTCCTGCCTGTTCACACCACCACTTAGACGTGCAGTTTACGGGTATCATGCCCCGTATAAGTTTCCTTAAAAACAACTTAGTAGCGTGTGTTTCTTGTAATTGATATACCGACTTTACTTTACTTTACATATGGTGTAACTTTACAAAATAACCATATTGCATTAAGTTATGGCCGGTGTAATTTCATAATAGGTTAGAAATAATAGTCATAATACGGTATGTACATGCGTGTATGTATGTATGTTGTATGTATGTATGTTGTATGTATGTATGTATGTACATGTGTGTACATGTGTACATGTTGTATGTATCTATGTATGATTGTATACTTGTATAGATAACTGTATGTATATAACTTGTATGTATAGATAACTGCATTTGTTCATACAAACTGAACGAAGCATACGAATAGGTATAGAAGTTTGTCGGCATGAACGTGTGAATATGCATGTATATTGTGTTATTTAGTTTATTTTGAAAAAACGTAATACATAATTGCATATAAACTGACTTGTAACTGTTCGGGTAAGGTACAAGAGTCAACACACACGCTCACACAAACCTGTCCAGAATTCAAATACGATGAATTGTTATTTTCATTCCCTTGAGTACTTGATGACCAGGCGAGATGGCGTTAACCCTTCCAATGCTGAGGCTACTTTCGTCCAAACCCCCAAAGCTCAAAGATTTTTGAAAAATATTCTTTCATTGTTTGGTATTGGCCAAATTAGCCACCAGCAGTATAAGAGTTAAGGTGTTTGCCCTACCATACCAAGCCCTACCCAAGTCATGTCTGGAGTAAGCGCATGCTTTGACACTGTCAGGAGTAACACATTAATTAAAGTACAATTTGAAAACGATTCGAAAATGTTTGTGTTTTTTTCAAAACAAAGAATTGAATGCGAGTAACATTTTTTAATATGTTGTATCACAAACAAAATTTCATATAAATGTTAGAACGTGAGCTCTACGGATGGGAAAGGGTTAAATACTTAAAGGTATATATAAAGCATGTAGCTCGTCACCCTGACCACTACCTACTGTTATATAGATAGATAGATAATCTTTATTTCAAGTCGGTAATGATTTTACATAGTAAACACGAGCTACCAGGGCTCTTGGCCGACTACAAAATAACAATTCAAAATATAACATACATCGTGTAACAGCGATATAAATGATAAGTAGAGGGGAGGTAAGTTGGCACACATTAAGTATATCTAGTCTTTCAGGACATACTTTTATGATCTTGGAGTAAAATAGCAGATAATTTAAAATTCAAGAGTAAATCATTAACTTATGAATTTTGCTTAAGTTCAAAAGGTCACAGTTGTACTCCAAATGCTTATGGGCTAACACCATCTAACGGTTGTGTGGTGGTATTGGTAATGTCTTAATTTCCCTGTTACTTTCAGTCAGCTTAATGCTATTAAAGTATGCCCAGGTAAAAGAGGGTATTCGAGTAGGTAATGCAGGTAAGAATCCACGTAGCTAGCTTTTACAGAGTATTACTCTCTTCAACTGGTTCAAACCTGTTCTCATACATTGTGTCGAGAAAATCCCTTTGTTGAGCGATCATCTGGATTTCCTTAACGACGCCGAATATTTCCTTTCATGAAGCAAATATAATTCCCTTGAAATCGCCGCTGGTATCGGCTAATGCGTATTCAGACGGTCAGGGATTTAAAATGTTATTTAATTCTGCATCAAGCAGGTACAATCTATCCACACCTATTGAACCTTTTCACCTCTGGAGCATACGAATGGTCTGCCACGTATGAAAATGTCTTGATTTAAGATGCAATATCTTCATATGTGTTTGACTCAAAGTTGATTCTGCTTTATTTAAGGATAACTTTTTACTAGTCACTTTATTTGAGGATGGATTTCACTTGCCACTTAAGTTGAGGTTCTATGGGATAACAACCCCTCTTCATGTAATGTTTTACTTGTCACAGTATTGGGGGGTGACATGTTGAAATGTGTCATGCCATGCATGTTGGCTCACAATATGCAAGTCACTTTTCCCTATTATCCACTCCCCCGTCTCTACGTGCTCAAAGTGTGTCTCGATATGTAGCCACACCTTCTCTTTACAGTGCGTGTCTTCAGGAGACTACCTTTTTATGTTGATAATAATGAGGTCGTTTTTGTTGTTGTTATTATCATTATTATTAATTGTTATTATTATTATTATCATTATTATTATTATTAGTAGTAGTAGTAGTAGTAGCAGTAGCAGTAGTAGTAGTATTACTGTTATTTTCTATTATTATCATTATCATCATCATCATTATTATCAGTCTTACTACTATTATTATTATTTCATTATTATTATTATTATTATTATTATTATTAGTATTATTAGTATTATTAGTATTGTTTATTATCATTATTATTATTATTATTATCATTATTATTATTTTCATTATTATTATTATTATTAGTAGTAGTAGTAGTAGTAGTAGTAGTAGTAGTAGTAGTAGTAGCAGCAGCAGCAGCAACAGCAGCAGCAGTAGTAGTAGTAGTAGTAGTAGTAGTAGTAGTAGTAGTAATACCAATCATTATTATCATTTACTAAACTTTCAACATTGTAAAATGGGTTCTATTCACTAACTGAACATAAGTGAAGATGGAAATCGCATTTAAATAAAATATTGAACGAGAATACAAGGCCAGCCAAGCTATTGCACAGCTGTTGCAGTCAACACAATACACCAAGTAAATCCTTGAAGTGGGGGATGAATTTAGCGCCAACAAACATGGATTCAAATGTTACAGGCTTATTTCGGCAAATTATGCAATTAATCTTATAACAATTTCTAAAGGCTTTCTTGATTGTAGCACCTGGGGCATCAGCGGTGGATTTTGTTTTGGTAACTTTGGTGCCTGCAAAAGGCTTCCAGGGCCCTATATCAATGTGGTATAGGGGGGGGGGGGTAGTTTGTATTCATAACACGCAGAACGTTTTTTGCCTTATAAGATACAGTATTCACACCACAAAGATGGGTTTTTATAATATACTAGTTCTGACATATCCTTATGTAAATAGAATCCGATTCAGTGTATCTCTAGATTGGATATCCAAGAGACCATGCATTTTCTTTTATAATTTAACCCACTGATGCCCACAGCGGGCTAAAACAGCATGACACTTCTGATGAAATCTTTCAAGTAAATGCATAATTGCAAAATATTTAAAGGAGAAGAAGATGGTGATGAGGAGGAGGATGATGGTGATGAAAAGGACGATAGTGATGATGAGGATGTAGAGGAAAATTATGACGATGATGATGATGATGATGGGGATTGAGCAGAACGAGAGAAGAAGAAAAAAATACAATAACCTCATCATTGTTATCCCTCCATTTATATGCACTTCTTCGCACAGCCAAACCCGCCCACGAGGCAACCTGCACACAGAGACCACCCTGTGGGGATAGTGAATGTGAAGTGTAATATGTAAGCAATCATTACAGTTTCAATAACAAAGAAATATTTTACCCATAAATTAGTTTAATGAAATACATTGCAAAGAGTAATGAGTGGTTCAGTATATGGCTAAAAAAAATACTAGAAATGAAATTAAATTTCTTGAAAAGTAAGTCCATAAAATTCATAATTTTTAGTACCAGGAATGGCTGAGAATGCATATCAGAGCATCAATAATCCTCTGGCTTCTTGGGGCCTTGATCGGCCCCAGACCCGCTAGTACAGAGCACCTATGGTGCTCAGTGGATATTTTCATTTTTGGCACCAGTCAAATTTAGGGCTGGGTCCGCCCCTGATAAGTGCACACTCACTGTGAGGGTGCAGATTAAGGAAAAATGACCAGAAGGGGTGCTGGCAAAATTCTGTTTGACTGCACTCCGTTCATGCCCTGTGCCCATGCAGAGCTTGAACGCTTCAAATATACGTTTTATTTCAGTTTTTTTTACAATGTAATCTAAGGTCCTACAGCATAGGAATTTTCATTATAGATATCCCAAAATGATAGTAGTAATATATCATTGGCTACTTTCATTTAATGAGTTCAGGGGAATGCTGTACAAAATGATCCCGAGGAATATGATAGGATTTGGAAGAATGCATTTGAGATATCTTACAGACAAACTAGTCTGGACCGGATTTTGATCTTAAAGGTCCCAAACATGACCTAGAAGTATATCAAAGGTTTCCAAAGTCTAATCAGTTCATGTGAATGCCATTGATTAGGAACCCAGAAAATCTTTAAAGAGTTCACTGTTCAAATGGTTTTTGAGGTGATCAAAGCTAATCAATTCATGAAAGTACCATAAGAAAGGATTCCTGAAAATTTGAAAAGAATTCAGCAAACTGTTTTTGAGATATCTTGCAGACAATTAAGCCTGGATGGTGACGGTAAGTGTGTCTCAAACAGCGTCTCCCTTGATAAGGGGGTGATGTAAATATTGCTTGGTTGATTGTTTTTCAGATATTCCTGTGTGTGTGTATGTGTGTGTGTGTTAGACCATGTGTACACTCCTGATGTGAATGTGTTATTACATATTATTTAATTATATTTTTTATTGTATTTTCTCAAAATGTCAGTTTGACCACTCGATTTGGTTTTATCAGAGAGGTAGCTAAACGTCCTTCCCTTATCTTTTTTGACATTGTGTTCAACCTAGGAGCACTTATGTTCCTCTAAGGCATAGGTTCAAAGTTTGGCTGAAAATCTGGTCACCCTTGTTGAGTGAGCAAATAGGCCAAGAGAGACTTTGTCCCATAAACTTGCTGACCTAAAACACAAATGGGGTGGCACTATGTATGTATATGTAGTGGTGTGTGAGGTAAATATTAAGGTGCAAGTTGCCTTTGGTATGAGATGACGTTTACTTCCTGGGCATGCATGTCTAGACCAATTATTTTGCTGATGATCAGATAAGGAATACAGTTGCATTTTCTACACTCATCATAATAGGGACATACAATATCTCTAAGTTATTAAATCATTGTTTGTTAGGTGTAATAATTATGCTTGCCAGTTAAGAAGATATGAATAACTCTGGTTTTCTCCTGTTCTCATTTTCTAAAACTAAAATATATACACACTTCAATGAGTATAGGTATAACATGCTATGTAAAGGACACCATTATCTTCAAATAAACAAATCTTTTTCCATGTACAATTTTTAGGCCCATATTACTACCCTTATATGGGCAGTCCAATTTTATTCATTGTCTTTTGATGCAGTTTCTTTTGCTTTCTCAGCTTTCCTCCTGCTTTCCTCAAAATCTGTAACCTGCAATATGCTTGCTGTTGACATCAACAGCTTTGGGTTGAGTTGATTCGATCATTTAAGGGTGAATTTAGCTTTATCTCACTCGCTTATTCAATTAATTTCAGTTGAAAAGAAGATTGATAACATAATAATTATAATCTCATTGTCATTCACAATAGAATAATTGTCCAACTGGAAAAGTTTATCTTTAAATCTACAATCCAGCTATGTTTTTTCCTTCAATCTACTTAAAATGTATTCAATTGGTATCTGTACAACAACTAAAATTGGTCTTACCATAAGTCAACTGTATGTGATATTGGAATGTTATAAGGTATCTAGTAAGTTACACCCATCATTCACAGTTTGTTGGAATCCAAAGTGCCATCTAGTATTCAATATTTACTACATCATAATTTCAATCATCCATACAATGGTATGTATTTCTGATACAACCCCTGTTTATTCCATAGGAAGCAGAATGGCCTCTGGGATTGCCTGCAGAACCTCCCGGTTGTTAGCTCGTCACTTTGAGAAGAAGCTGCGTGTATTTGGAGGATGCTGGCAGAAAACAGAGAATAGCGTGAAGACCAGGGGCCTGGCAACCTCATCACTGCTCTCACAGGACGTCATCAAGAGCCCTTACAACGATGTAGAAATTCCTGACATCTCCATGCACGAACTGCTGCTCACACAATTCAAGGAGTTCAAAGACTTAGATGCAATGGTGAGTAGTTATCGTGTGTGGTCTTATGTGGGATTTTTTCTTGTACATTTACATTAACATATGTTAAGAAAACCCACTGAAAGTGCTCAGTAGGTACAGCTGGTCTCCTGTAATAGGTAATAAGGAATGGTCAACTGTCCCATTGTCACACCAGCATGAGACAGATCTACTTTGAAATCTGCGACAGGTTAAATCTATTTAGCTCTGTGAAAGATTCACCACTTTCACGAGGCAAGACCATTTGGGCCTTCCAGATAGTTTCTGCATGTATTATTTTCTTACTATTATTATTAAAACATGCAAATTCCATCAATTGCTTATTGTGTATGCAGGGTCTTAGCCAGTATTTCAAAAATGCCTGTCCAAAACAGCAATTCCAAAATTTCTGCCCGTCCAGATTTAGCTACTTATCTACTTAAAATCCTTATACTAACTACATTTAATATTTAATAGCCTATTGTGTCAAAAAGGCAATTTACACATCAGCTATGTTCTAAATGATGGTGTGTTAGGAAAATATTTGGTTATTACCCCGAAAAAGTCAAAATTGAAAATTCTTCATAGAAATTTTTGCCTGTCCAAACATGAGGTTTTCAGGAAACTGCCTGTCCAAAAGACAGGCAGGAAGGGTCCTGGCTATGTCCATGTGTGTATGGCTTCATCCAGGTGTTTAACTTTGACTTCAAGGTGTATTTTCCACCTGTAAACAAGTTTTGAACCATTTGTTAGGTGGGTAGTACCTTCTTTTTTATGTCAAATCCTATATGTTTAATATTTTAGGTGATAAGTACCTGTTTTGTTATTTTGAATCCTGTTTGATTACTATTTCAGGTGGGTAGCAACTCATTTGTTATTTTGAATCCTAAAATGTTCCCTATTACTGGTGTGTTAAGTACCTGCTTTTTTTATTTCAAATCCTGTATTTTTACCTTTTCTGGTGGGTATTATCTGTTTTATAATTTTGAGTCTTAGATATGTTTACTACTTCAGTTGGGTAGTACCTGCTTTGTTATTTGGAATCTTCCATGTTTGATTTTTCAGGTGGATGGCTCCACTGGTCAAGTTTTCAAATATGGTCAGCTGCATGACAAGGTGATTAAGGTGGCCAGTGCGCTGACCAAGCTGGGCTTTAAAAAGGGAGATGTGTGCACTCTCTTCAGTCCCAACTGTCCAGAGTTTGGCATGGCGTTTCTTGGTGTGGCGGCCACAGGTGGAGTCGTTAGTGCCTACAATCCTCTCAGCAGTGCAGGTGAGTCTTTTGGTACATCCTTACTGCCCAGCTACAGGTGGAGTCGTTAGTGCTTACAATCCCCTCAGCAGTGCAGGTAACTCGTGTAACCCAGCCACTCATCAGTGTAGATGCTTAACAGGCCTGTCTATTTTAGTGATATGTAGCGTCCAGGAAGGTCTGACTATTCTCTTGGTATTTTTCAATGGGAAGCATCATAAGAAGCATGTTAGAAGAAAATGTGTTGAATAGAAAGCAACCAACAACTTGTCTTTAGATATTTTGCAGAGTTATGCTTGACATCAAACTATCTTTTCACCAAAAATATTGAAAATGGCTATACATTTGGAAACTGATAAAAATATTTGGAAAACTATTATTTGAGTTGATATGACAAATAGAAAGCTTGTATGCAAATTTTTAGAAAGATTTCATTTAAAGGTAGACATATGATCTATCTTATTTTGTATTCATCCTTTCAGAGGAACTTGCCAGACAATTGAATCACTCTGGAGCTAAGATCATCATAGCACACTCAATGCTTATATCAACAGCAAAGGCTGCTGCAAAAATACATGGAAATATAAAGGTAAGATTATGTATACACACACTCAATGCTCATATAAACAGCGAAGGCTGCTGCAAAGATACACAGAAATATAAAGGTAAGAACATATACACACACACACACACACACACACACACACACACACACACACACAGTGCTCATATCAACAGCGAAGGCTACCGCAAAGATACGCGGAAATGTAAAGGTATGAAAGTACACACACACACTCAATGCTTATATCAACAGCAAAGGCTGCTGCAAATTAAGATACACGGAAATATAAAGGCACCGGCGGATCCACGTCGGTGCTTCCGGTGACAAGTCACCGCTCAGTTCAAAAACTGAATGTTTGGCACCGGTCAAATCCACGAGCTGATTCCTGCCTGTTCACACCACCACTTAGACGTGCAGTTTACGGGTATCATGCCCCGTATAAGTTTCCTTAAAAACAACTGGAACGGGTGATTTAGGAAGGGGAAGACGGGGGGGGGGGGGGGGGGGGGGCACACTTCTCGTGCTTCGGAAGGCACTGTATAAAGCACTGTTGGTCCAGTCGGCCAAGAGCCTTAGTAGCGCGTGTTTCTTGTAATTGATATACCGACTTTACTTTACTTTACATGTGGTGTAACTTTACAAAATAACCATATTGCATTAAGTTATGGCCGGTGTAATTTCATAATAGGTTAGAAATAATAGTCATAATACGGTATGTACATGCGTGTATGTATGTATGTTGTATGTATGTATGTATGTACATGTGTGTATGTATGTATGCATGTATGTATGTATGTGTGTTGTATGTATCTATGTATGATTGTATACTTGTATAGATAACTGTATGTATATAACTTGTATGTATAGATAACTGCATTTGTTCATACAAACTGAACGAAGCATACGAATAGGTATAGAAGTTTGCCGGTATGAACGTGTGAATATGCATGTATATTGTGTTATTTAGTTTATTTTGAAAAAACGTAATACATAATTGCATATAAACTGACTTGTAACTGTTCGGGTAAGGTACAAGAGTCAACACACACGCTCACACAAACCTGTCCAGAATTCAAATACGATGAATTGTTATTTTCATTCCCTAGAGTACTTGATGACCAGGCGAGATGGCGTTAACCCTTCCAATGCTGAGGCTACTTTCGTCCAAACCCCCAAAGCTCAAAGATTTTTGAAAAATATTCTTTCATTGTTTGGTATTGGCCAAATTAGCCCTACCCAAGTCATGTCTGGAGTAAGCGCATGCTTTGACACTGTCAGGAGTAACACATTAATTAAAGTACAATTTGAAAACGATTCAAAAATGTTTGTGTTTTTTTCAAAACAAAGAATTTATGTTGTATCACGAACAAAATTTCATATAAATGTTAGAACGTGAGCTCTACGGATGGGAAAGGGTTAAATACTTAAAGGTATATATAAAGCATGTAGCTCGTCACCCTGACCACTACCTACTGTTATATATATAGATAGATAATCTTTATTTCAAGTCGGTAATGATTTTACATAGTAAACACGAGCTACCAGGGCTCTTGGCCGACTACAAAATAACAATTCAAAATATAACATACATGGTGTAACAGCGATATAAATGATAAGTAGAGGGGAGGTAAGTTGGCACACATTAAGTATATCTAGTCTTTCAGGACATACTTTTATGATCTTGGAGTAAAATAGCAGATAATTTAAAATTCAAGAGTAAATCATTAACTTATGAATTTTGCTTAAGTTCAAAAGGTCACAGTTGTACTCCAAACGCTTATGGGCTAACACCATCTTACGGTTGTGTGGTGGTATTGGTAATGTCTTAATTTCCCTGTTACTTTCAATCAGCTTAATGCTATTAAAGTATGCCCAGGTAAAAGAGGGTATTCGAGTAGGTAATGCAGGTAAGAATCCACGTAGCTAGCTTTTACAGAGTATTACTCTCTTCAACTGGTTCAAACCTGTCCTCATACATTGTGTCGAGAAAATCCCTTTGTTGAGCGATCATCTGGATTTACCTAACGACGCCGAGTATTTCCTTTCATGAAGCAAATATAATTCCCTTGAAATCGCCGCTGGTATCGGCTAATGCGTATTCAGACGGTCAGGGATTTAAAATGTTATTTAATTCTGCATCAAGCAGGTACAATCTATCCACACCTATTGAACCTCTTCACCTCTGGAGCATACGAATGGTCTGCCACGTATGAAAATGTCTTGATTTAAGATGCAACATCTTCATATGTGTTTGACTCAAAGTTGATTCTGCTTTATTTAAGGATAACTTTTTACTAGTCACTTTATTTGAGGATGGATTTCACTTGCCACTTAAGTTGAGGTTCTATGGGATAACAACCCCCCTTCATGTAATGTTTTACTTGTCACAGTATTGGGGGATGACATGTTGAAATGTGTCATGCCATGCATGTTGGCTCACAATATGCAAGTCACTTTTCCCTATTTTCCACTCCCCCGTCTCTACGTGCTCAAAGTGTGTCTCGACGCAAATGTTCATGCAGCGCGAAGCGCCCCCAAAAGTGAAACGGCAGCAGATGTAACTAATTGAACCTCAGAATAGCAAGTTCATAGCACTAGGAAAATTGGATTGCGAAACTGGCGATGCCACAAAGTTAACGACATGTAAAGGAGTATTGATATAGTTATTATTGTTTATTTATTTGAAAAGGCATTAGATTAAAAGATCAAAAACAATTTTTCAGCTATTTTGGCGCTCCTTATTGGGTTCTAACGACATTCGGGTGATGGCGAGCCGTCTGGCAGTAGTTAGACAACAGGCGCCATATTTGATTTGGTTATTTACCAAAGGTGACGAAGGTAGGTCATAATCAGTTTCGGGCCGTATGTAAATGTGTGGGGTCATTGATAAAAGTGGCTTAGTGGTACATGTAGCTAACAAAGATCTACTACGGTTGTCAGTCACGTAAATGACAAGAATGACTCGGAATACTAGGAACGATCCCAAATAGAGTTACGGGATTTCATCAATATGGTTCTCTTTTCACTCCGTCTCACACAATAGAAGGAATAGCCTGATTGATAGCCCAGTCGACTCCCGATTCTAGGGTCGCGGGTTCGATTCCATCTCTCGATCGTGCAATTTTTTTTCCACCCGCCCAGTGCTTCGTGTGGTACTTAGAAATATTTCATACTCAAAATAACGGTGGCTTTATTTCTATTATTTTTTTTACTTAACTTTGCTAAAATGAATTGTTGGTCAAAACCGTTGATCCCAGAAAAGACGTCTGCCTGAATTGCCGTTCGCTGTAAGGGCCGATGACTTTATGTTGGGCTTAGACTAAAAACAATCTTTTATCTTTGATTTATTATAATAAACATTTCCACAGTTGTGAAGTTAGGAATTTCTTCGGGAAAATATATAGTTTAATGGATGCAAGTAATGCCTAGCCTTCATATAAAAATTGAGATCTGTGAAGTTTAATGGGTGTAAGTATTAATTTATATCTGTTGATGAAGGACACTTGCATGCACACTTGCTGCACATGACTTTACCTTAGATCACCAAACACAAGTGGATTCGAAACCAGCCGGTCAACATGAACATGCAAGCCTCAACTAATGTCAACTAATAGCCGCTAATAGGCCAGAAATTGGTGCTTTGGGCACCCCCAGCTGGTGGTGGAGATAAGGTGTCTCAGTAATGTAATCTATGCGAGAGCCCTGATTGGTCCTTGTTCCCACGTGAGCCCGCGCTGATGGCTTATGTGGTACTCCTGACATGAGTCCAGCACTTAACTATAAGGCATTACTTTATGCAACTCCCACCCATCTACCTTCTATCTGCCCTTTCACACGTCCCCACGTGATCATCAGTGCCCTATCCATGCACCTTCCACCTGTACTTTGGGCTTGGATCCGTGCGCCCGCCACTCACTTTTTGGGCGCACGGATCCTTACTACACTGCCACTTTCTATTCCTCCTGCGGCCTTTAGCGCCTTGCCGCAACACTTGCCTTCCCCCTTCTCTGTAATTATACTGTCCTCCCAGTACCTCTTTCAACGGGGCCCTATCTGGATATGTAGCCACACCTTCTCTTTACAGTGCGTGTCTTCAGGAGACTACCTTTTTATGTTGATAATAATGAGGTTGTTGTTGTTGTTGTTATTATCATTATTATTAATTGTTATTATTATTATCATTATTATTATTTAATATTATTAGTAGTAGTAGTAGTAGTAGTAGTAGTAGTAGCAGTAGCAGTAGTAGTAGTAGTATTACTGTTATTTTTTATTATTATCATTATCATCATCATCATTATTATCAGTATTACTACTATTATTATTATTTCATTATCATTATTATTATTATCATTATTATTATTATTATTAGTAGTAGTAGTATTAGTATTGTTTATTATCATTATTATTATTATTATAATCATTATTATTATTATTATTATTGTTAGTATTAATATTATTATTATCATTATTATCATTATAAGTAGTAGTAGTAGTAGTAGTAGTAGTAGTAGTAGTAGTAGAAGTAGAAGTAGAAGTAGAAGTAGTAGTAGTAGTAGCAGCAGCAGCAGCAGCAGCAGCAGCAGCAGCAGTAGTAGTAGTAGTAGTAGTAGTAGTAATACCAATCATTATTATTATTTACTAAACTTTCAACATTGTAAAATGGGTTCTATTCACTTACTGAACATAAGTGAAGATGGAAATCGCATTTAAATAAAATATTGAACGAGAATACAAGATGCTTAGCCAAGCTATTGCACAGCTGTTGCAGTCAACACAATACACCAAGTAAATCCTTGAAGTGGGGGATGAATTTAGCGCCAACAAACATGGATTCTAATGTTACAGGCTTATTTCGGCAAATTATGCAATTCATCTTATAACAATTTCTAAAGGCTTTCTTGATTGTAGCACCTAGGGCATCAGCGGTGGATTTTGTTTTGGTAACTTTGGTGCCTGCAAAAGGCTTCCAGGGCCCTATATCGATGTGGTATGGGGGGGGGGGGGGGGTAGTTTGTATTCATAACACGCAGAAAGGTTTTTGCCTTATAAGATACAGTATTCACACCACAAAGATGGGTTTTTATAATATACTAGTTCTGACATATCCTTATGTAAATAGAATCCGATTCAGTGTATCTCTAGATTGGATATCCAAGAGACCATGCATTTTCTTTTATAACTTAACCCACTGATGCCCACAGCGGGCTAAAACAGCATGACACTTCTGATGAAATCTTTTAAGTAAATGCATAATTGCAAAATATTTAAAGGAGAAGAAGATGGTGATGAGGAGGAGGGTGATGGTGATGAAAAGGACGATAGTGATGATGAGTATGTAGAGGAAAATTATGACGATGATGATGATGATGATGGGGATTGAGCAGAACGAGAGAAGAATAAAAAAATACAGTAACCTCATCATTGTTATCCCTCCATTTATATGCACTTCTTCGCACAGCCAAACCCGCCCACGAGGCAACCTGCACACAGAGACCACCCTGTGGGGATAGTGAATGTGAAGTGTAATATGTAAGCAATCATTACAGTTTCAATAACAAAGAAATATTTTACCCATAAATTAGTATAATGAAATACATTGCAAAGATCAATACTGAGTAATGAGTGGTTCAGTATATGGCTAAAAAAAATACTAGAAATGAAATTAAATTTCTTGAAAAGTAAGTCCATAAAATTCATAATTTTTAGTACCAGGAATGGCTGAGAATGCATATCAGAGCATCAATAATCCTCTGGCTTCTGGGGGCCTTGATCGGCCCCAGACCCGCTAGTACAGAGAACCTAGTGCTCAGTGCATATTTTCATTTTTGGCACCAGTCAAATTTAGGGCTGGGTCCGCCCCTGAAAGGTTATGTATATACACACTCAATGCTCATATTAACCACAAAGACTGCTGCAAAAAATATATGGAAATGTAAAGTTGAAAGATGTTATACACATATTGTGCACTCAAAAGAAAGGATATACTCAGATCATGGCAAAAGTGGCCCTAGAAGGCTGGCCATGACGTCGCAATGTAAAAAGAATTTAAATTCTTTTATTTTTAATAAAATTCATATTCCTGCTTGTCTCTAGAGACAAGGAAAGAGGAAAAAGCTGGTAAAAACCTCCAACACAATGGAGGGATATTGATTTAGTTGTATGTATCAAACTTCTTACATGGGAAATTTCATGCATGGATTTTTATATTTCAGGAAATCATAGTTATTGGAGAATCAGAGGGATGCCGTCCTTTCTCCCAGCTTTGTGAGGATGATGGTAGTATGTTCCCAGAGAACATCGATATTAACCCAAAAGAGGATATGGTGTCTCTTCCATACTCCAGTGGTACCACAGGCCTGCCCAAGGGGGTCATGCTATCCCACCACAACATAGTGGCCAACATTGTGCAGATAGGGTGAGTTTTTCTCTCAGCTAGCCTGGAAATGGGGATGATTTCAGATGTCTTGCAATGGAAGCATTTGTCAAATCAAAATTCAATTACAGACCACTGTTCAGTTTTTAATATAGAATCGCATTTTGGTTATTCTATTGTAATATTTGAGTCTCCAAATAAGCTGATAAACTTAAACTTTTGTTGATTAGTACCATTTCATATTTAATTTTTGTTTTTTTACTCTGCTTTTTATGTGAAAATGTCTATGGATTGTAGTGATTTTGGCTAATTGAAAATTTTCAAAATACTTTATTATATTCCTCTTGAAACCGATCTCCCTCAGTGTCCAGCCATGGCAGTTTGTAGTGCAGAAGTTGCCTACTCTCTCGGGGGCAATACCATTTTTGTGTTCACCTGGACTCTTGACTTAATTTGCTTCACTGTAGTATTTATTGCAGCATGGTGATGCAATATCCGATTTGTCAGGAGGTGAAATGTGAATTGTGTTGAGACTACACTAGGAAAAGGAGGTTAAACTGATTATCTTCAATTATCTGTTGTTGTTGTTGTTTTTTAGCAAAAGTTGATCCCATATGAAATCCAGACCAATACCCATCCCTGTTTTCTTTACCCCCAGGCCTAAGGACGTGATGGGATACACACCAGAGGATGTACTGATGGGTGTCCTGCCATTCTACCATATCTACGGGAAAACTGTCATTTTACTGACAGGCCTCTACCTAGGGGCAAAAATTGTCACCATACCTCGCTTTGAGGAGAGGGCATTTCTCAAAGCTATCCAAGACTATAAGGTATGTGCACTTCAGAATTATTTATCTTAAAGGGTTTTTGATAAAGCCCACTCCTGAAACTGATAAACTAAAAGTGAATTTTCTAAGAGAATGTTTATTTGATTAGACCACAGTGCTTAGGAATCAAGAACAATTAATTTTCAAATAATCTCTCTCCATCTCTCCCTCCCCCTCTCTCTCTAATAATAATAATGATGATAATAATGATGATAATGATAATAATAATAATAATAATAATAATAACAATAATGATAATAATAATGATAATAGTACTGATAATAATAATAATAATAATAATAATGACAATACATGTAGCATAACCATCATCATAATAGCAGCTTTCCATGCCTGCTGTCATCGATTTCGCTCTTGTTATCGTTTCAGTGCACGTTTTTGCACCTGGTGCCGCCACTTGTCCTATTCCTTGGCAAGCACCCCCTGGTGGAGAATTATGACTTATCTTCCGTGCACTCCATTTTCTGTGGTGCTGCGCCGCTAGCTGAGGCCCAGACCAACGAGGCACTTGCAAGACTGCATCAGGGTGTGAAGCTTCGCCAAGGTATGTGTGGAATTTTGTAGTTTTTTGCTCGCCTTGAGATTGAGACTACTTTTTGGTTAATGTAAACCTTGTCAGAATTCAGTGTTCTTAGTATATTCTCTGAAAGGTGTGAAGCTCCTACAAGGTATGTAGTGATGGTTTTTATATTCATTTCATATCTGCATACTCTTGTTCTGACACTCATGTATAATTTTTGATAACAAATGAGAAATATTTGACTGAATGTTTTCGTTCCTGTTAAGTTTCACAATTCCTCCTATATCAAATTTTTGAATGAATGTTGTTCACTCTTAATACCTAATTTTCTTGTTTAAATGTGCTAAATTTAACATGATAAGGTCGCATGAAAAGCAGGGATTTTTGTATAAAGTATTATTTATGTAGTTTGTTGAGGAGTATTGATCTTGTATTGGATTGCAGACATTTTAAGGTGCCAATCCCTAGGAGGCTTGGTGGTAGCTTTCAGCCATAAGGCATGGCCAGTTTCATTCTTTGTCTCAAGGATCCTGCTAATATTTTTGGGCGAATTTGAAAAATGCCAAATTGTACATTTTGTTGTGCTTTACTTATGAGTCAAATTAGAATAGAATTGCAATGAAAGTTCCATCAATTTTGTGTAAATCTCTTTAAAACATTGGAATGAGAAGGTATTTTCATTCAAAGAGAAGATATATCATTATTTAAAAAAAGGCATTTTGCATAAGGCAAAAGATTTTAATACAACGAATAAAGATTTGTCTGCCCTTAATCTGGAAGAGTGGCATTTTTGATATTAAATGTTGTTTTGCAATAGAAAAATCACCAGATGTTTGGGCACCTAGAAAGCATGTGGGCAGCTCGCTCTGATAGAGATACTGTAAATCACTTAAGTATAGCGGGAACAATAAGATTGCGATAATAGCGCTCTGCCCATATGCGCTATTGTAAAATCCCCGTTTTTATTAAATTCATAGTTGAACTTGCTGCTGCTGTTCCCGTTCACCGCTAAACTTAGAACACGCTATCCAGGGCTATACCGTAATTGCGCTTTATAATGTACACGCCATATTTAAGTGATTTACAGTAGTTGCCAGAGACACGCTTACATCAGGGGTCAGAATCAAGAATATTCCATGCTTTTTTCTGTTTAAGTAGATTTGATCAGCAATGATCCCAATATATGTGACAATATTGGGTGTATTAGTACACAATGTTATATTATCAGTATCAATCAATCATATGTATTATTTATCAATATTGATTAATTATATCAGCAATCTGCTTTGCTTGGTTTAAAAATCTACATTGTCCAAAATACACACAAAAATGCTGTTAGATCTTCTTGACAAACTGCACCTGGATCTGGTACTTATTGAAATTTATTTGGAATCAAGCAAACATTTCCAAAATATTTAAATTTGACTTTTTGGTTAGGTTTTGGTCGCCATTTCAAATATGTTATGAATCTTACCTGATTTGCAGGTATCTTTTGTGTATGTTTCAAATTAGAGTCAAGCACCCAACGTGTCGAGGTTCAAAACAGCAACTTGTCATCTATGTGCGATACCATTTGGCCATGTGGAAACCCACCCCTGCTTGCATTGAGAAGGGAATTTCATTTTTTTCATCACTTTTTCTGCAACAATGAAGTTTAATCATGACTAGCCTGCTGGTAATGGTGGAGGAAAATCAGAATACCTGACAAAAATGACCACCTTCCATAATTCACTTAAGTATTTGCACCAGAGAAAAGTATTTATTTTTCCCAGTTTTTGGGAATGACTAGTTTTTCACACAATATTTCGATGACAGCGATTACATGGGGAAAGTTTTTTTCTTTTTAAATGTCTGAAGAGTATACTTGAGCAAGAATAGGGAAGAGGCTGCCTAATCTTGCAAACAAAGTTCAGAACAGAAGCAATAACAATCGCCAATCAGTTGCCTAATACTTTAGTTACACTGCCAATTGCAATATTCCTAAGGGGGCGCCACTTTGCGAATAAAGCTCAAAACGGAAATGGTTAGCAATCACCAACTAGTAGAGAATCACCAGTATTGCTGTCGCCGATTTCTGAGCGCCTGTCATCTTTCTTGACTTTTAGCACTTAAACTCAATTCTAGTCTAGGTTGAAAAGAACTAATTGCAAGTCAACAGTAGCTCATTACTGATCATTTATCTCAAGCTCTAGCTTTGGTTAGCATAGTCTGAGCAAGTAAATGATATCATTATATAGCCAAATTCCACTGGCTGGCTCAAGCTCTTTAAATTTGCACTCCCCATATCAATAACAAGACTTGCTTGACTGACAGATTCTTTCTTCTCTACATAACTAACTTATCAGATGTTTTAGGTGCTACCGACATAATCAATTCAATCCTGTAGCACCTCAAAAAGATCATCCCTAGAAGGGTACTTTTAGCCTAAATTTTGTATGACAGAGGCCGGTCCCTTGACCATGGACTAAGCCAGGCAGTTTCCTGAAAGGCTAAATTTTGCATAACGCTTTAAAACGTGAAGATGACTATCATGCTTTACAGTATTTCTGCTGGCTTGGTACCAAAAAAATGTTTTGTGCACCTAGCTTTTCATTCCCTCAGCTTCTAGCCTCTCATTACCTCCTGCTCTATTAGTATAGTGATTAAGTATTTCTCTACTCTGTTAGCTTAACCCACTATGTTGCTGGTTTTTGTTGTTTAGTGTATGGTTTGTCAGAGAGTAGTCCTATAACCCACGTTTCGCCAGCTGACAGGACCGCTCTGGGTGCTATTGGATGTGTTGTGCCTAAAACATATGGCAAGGTGAGCGAGTATATTATATAGCATTGAAATGTATTGTAGGTTTTTTACATTCATATTACATTATCGTACATTATATACATATTCATCCAGTATGTTGACATTTAAAGATACCAAAAATGTAACACTTGTTAGACACATTGCAGAGTAATAGATAATTTAGCTCATATATGAGAATAAAATTAGATTTTTTTAAGGAGAAAGTGTTATTCGTCCAAATTCCTGTGAGACTTACTGTAAATTGCCGGTAATTTTGGAAACTTAAATAAATGATAAATAATTACAATTTTTATGGATTGAGGGTGGCCCATGTCATCTGAAAATATGTATGAAGCAGGGTGAAGATGGTATATAAGCAATAGGGATATTATATCTCAATAATGCTATTTGAGAAATTCCTGCATTGTGTCCCACATTTGTTGACTCTGCTAGTTGGTAATAGCATGTGGAATCAGAGCCCAATTGACCCATTCATTGGCTATCTATCTGACTAGCTGTCTCGGAAAAAATACTTGTGGAGAATATCTGAAGGAGAATGGTGGCCATAGATTAAACGACAACTCTCCTTTAGATATTTTTCAAATTCAATTCCCACTTACAACTGAAGGTGTTTCAAAGGTACAAGGGGGGGGGGCTGGGTTTTCCAATTCTTTTATTCAGTTTTGGATTTTTTAGAGTTTGTAAAAGATAAGACAAGAGACAATTTGAAATTCATGTCTTTCTGAACCAAATCTACCTTACTTTTTCTGCTTTTAACCTAAAAAAGACCTCTCACTTTTTTAAATTAGGGTATGCCATGTAATGGGCATAGCTTAGTCAACAATAACTGCATTGTTGAGCCAATGTCTACTCCATTTATCTATTAGATGTAAAATGATACCATGAAGAGCTGGATTTCTATAGATAGATTTATTCTGCGCCAGAAAGGTGGCTTCATTTTTATGTTCAGGTGCTGATTTGAGCCACATTGATTGCAAAGAATCTTGTGTGTGTGTTACTACCAATCTAGCCAGAGATTCACATGTCACTAACATTTACAAATCTTAATATAGAAATATTAAAAGAGAGATCACAAAAAAATGTCAGTGAGCTCTTGAGTCATATTAGTGATGAGCTCAGTGAGTGCTGATCTACCTAATACCTCTTCAATGATTCTTTCAAAAATTGATGTTATTGGCAAATATTGTTCAAGGTTGTCAGAAAATGTGTGCATGTGAAGAACGCTTCTAGGTCAAATATTTTTAGATTGTTTGATTAATAAGGTATGTCCATGTGTGGGTCACTATGTTCACGCTCAAGGTGTAAGTGTGTTAAACATTTCATGATCAAGACATTTTGAGGTCTGGTACATGTACAAAAAGACTCTATCTTGAACCCCAACTGTGCCCCACTGTATAATGGGGTGACGCTCCTTTTATTATCACTGTGTATGATTTATGTGACTTACACCAGCTACAGCGCCAACAATGTGCTACATGCAGTGGGAAATATATACAGTCAAACTTCTATTAAGCTACCGCTCAAGGGAAATGTCAAAAGCGGTCTCTTAAAGAGGTGGTCTCTTAAGAAGGGGTTGGGGGTCTGTGTGAGGTTATGAAAAAACAAAGAATTTCTAACAATGACCAGGTATGATTGAGGTTGATATGTTCATCTGCGTTTGTTGAAATTTCTTCATATATATTTTAAGATTAAACAATTCAGATAAATAAAAGTTGAACTCAAACATTAATTGAGGACCCTCAGAAATTATATTTTCTTTCAAATTTACAGATTATTTCATTATTTCATTGTGCCCTTTCCAATAGACAAGGCCTCTCGACATTCAAGTGTCCGTTGAATGAAGGGCCATTTACTGTTAGGGATGAGATTTCATGGTCGTTGGGCGTGTCAAGCAAGAGGTCGTTTAATCAAGGTATACTATACAGGAAATAGCCTTGGGGGTAACTGAAAGGGGTTGTTCACAGCAAATGGTCATTTAAGAGAAGTGGTCGTTTGCACAAGTTTGACTGTAGTGGTGTAGGTAAACACTAAAAGAATTCCCTTCACAACTTCTAGCTTTACCTATATGCCTGTCTATATGGACCACCTGTGCCTGAAATAAAGCTCTGACTTACAATCTGGAGTGTAAGTAAAAGAGATCTCTCTGTTGTTACAGATAGTGGATGTTGAGACAGGTGCAGTACTAGGCCCTGGTCAGGACGGTGAGCTATTGGTCAAAGGTCCCCAGGTGATGTTGGGTTACCTTGACAACCCACAGGCCACAGCAGAGACAGTTAATGAGGAGGGCTGGCTGGTAACAGGTAAAATTTCAATATTTCCACATTTTCCAGGCTCCTTCTCATCACCAGCACCATCACCTTAATTATCATCATGACGCCCACCTTCATCATCATCATAGCAACATGGGAAATCCAATGCTGTGACTACTTTCGTCCAAAACCATCTAAACCCTGTCATGTTGCTACTCATTGGATAGCTCTTGCTGAGCACTCTCAAATAAGTACCCATGTGCCAGGGTTTCAGTCATTTTTCAGGTTTTTGCATCATTTTGTATTGGCCACCTTAGCCACCAGCAACATCAGGGTTAAAACCAAGATTACTTTCCATTTTAGTACAAGAGGGCCACAGCGAAAATCAAATCCTGTATTTGACTGTGTTACCCTCGTGAAATCAAGATTATTATTGTTATTATTATTATTATTATTATTATTATTATTATTATTATTATTATTATTATTATTAATATTATTATTATTATTGTTGTTATTATTATTATTATTATTATTATTATTATTATTATTATTATTATAACTATTATTATTACTATTATTATTATCATTATTATGATTATTATTATGATTATTATTAATGCTTTGCACAGAAAATTAGGAAGAACTTTGAGCATGGCTTTGAGGATCATGGATTAGTACATAGACCTATAAGAAACCAAGAAGCATCATTACCCTTTACCTTTACTGTATAATACAAACACTACCTCCATTTTAATATCTTCCTATTATATTCCAGGTGATATTGGCCATTTTGATGAGGAAGGTAATTTCTTCATTGTGGATCGCCTGAAGGAGCTCATCAAGTACAAAGGATATCAGGTAGGTTAACGAGTAACTCATGCAAATTATGAGCAAGGTATTTTATGCATAGATGACTGACTTTCAGAGCTCATACAGACGATATCAGGTAGGTTAACGAGTAACTCATGCAAATTATGAGCAAGGTATTTTATGCATAGTTGAGTGAATTTCAGAGCTCGTAAAGAGGATATCAGGTAGGCGTTTTATGTGCGTAATGAGTAACTCATGCAAATTATGAGGAAGGTATTTTCTACATTGTTGAATGCCTTACAGAGCCCATACTAAGGAATGCAAGTAGGCTGTTCCAAGCTTGAAATGTGAATTTTGCAAATGATACGTAAAACAACTTCTACTTAGTTGAATGCCTCTAGAAGTTTGTACATGTACAATTGATATTGGGTAGACCATCCCATCATTATTCATTTTATTATTATTATTATTGTTATTATTATTATTATTATTATTATTATTATTATTATTATTAGAATTATTATTATTATTATTATCATTATTATTATTAGAATTATTATTATTATTATTATTATTATTATTATTATTATTATTATTATTATTATTATTATTATTAAAATTAATTTATTATTATTATCTAGGTGTTTAATGTACATATGTTTCCCCAGGTACCCCCTGCAGAGTTGGAGGCACTGATCTTGACCCATCCGTCCGTACAGGACGTCGCTGTGATAGGAATACCAGATGATGAGGCAGGAGAATTACCCAGAGCTTTTGTTGTCAAGAAACCCAACATGGAAATCACAGACAAGGAAGTGGAGGAGTTTGTAAAGAGTAGGTTCTATGAACTCCCCAAAAAATAATCAATGTGAATCCTGAGTGTGCAGTTGATCTGGTAACACTGCATATAAATCACTAAATGAAATTATTATATTCCTCCAAATAAGCGCACAGACCTCAAATAACTGCACCCCCTCTTTTTCTGAAAAATGTTGGAAGGGGCAAGCCAGCAGACATAAGTTTCTGGCATTCTGAATCTCCCTAACCTCCCCCCACCCCCACAAATGTAAATGTTTCCTTCTGTTAATGTGGTACCGGCACAGACCGTATTTTGATTTATTTTCAAGCACTAGAACACTTTGCTACAACTACATTTATATTCATATTCTAAAACTACATAATTTATTCAATTATTTCTCTAGATATTGCTGTTATGAAAATATGCTCTTTGTTGTATCGATCTTAGAGTATTTCTTGAAAATTGTTGTCTGAATGAAATACAACTAATCGAAATGACTTTGCCATTGAGCATGACTTATAAATATGTAATTGTGAAGGAGAGGTTTAAACCTTAATAGTGGCTGACTGGTCTGCAATGCCTTAATGCAGTAATTTATAAAAATAATTTCTCAAAGAATTTGTAGTTTGAGAGATATTTGCCTATAAGTATTGCCTGTTTGGCTGCAAATGGGTTTAATGAAATTTGCCTTATTTCAGATCATGTGTCCCCACAGAAGAGGTTGCGCGGTGGAGTTGTGTTTCTTGGAGAGATCCCCAAGTCAGCATCTGGAAAGATCCTGCGTCGCTTCCTCAGAGATGCTCCTAAATAGATGCTACTCCTCTTCAATACAGATTGGGGTACAGACGGAGACAGATAGACAGAGAGAGAGATGAAATATATATTTTGAATACAGTAATCTTTCTACTATTATTCGTAAAATGGAAAAACTGATGGTCTGTGGGTATTCAGTCATTTGCAAGGAAATATTGAAAGAGAACTGTCTGTCACAGCTTTCTGCATCCATTAAGTGATGACTTACGTCCCCACTCAAGTTTTAGCTTCAGATACTCGGTAAGAAAATGTTTAAACTTAAAAGAACATTACTTCAGTTCGACCCAAATTTAATTCAAAAGTGATTTCAAACTGTACTATATAATAGACAGTACCTGCTTGCTATTAATATGTGATTCTTAAGGATGCTAATGTGATAACTATGTATATAGGTTGTCTGTGATATGTTCATATCATGTATATTTTATACTGTAAATGCATCTTTATACGGTCTGCAAAGAGCCCTAGCTGCTCATGTTATGTATTGTGTACTCTTCAACAGTCTGACAAAAATTAATTATTATTACTATTAACTGTATCCTATACAATATAGTCTAGGTATTATTAGCTATCAACTGTTTTGGAGTGTAATACAACTTATATCTCGCAATCAGAGGGCTGTATCACCCGAGGCGCAGCCGAGGGTGATACAGCCCTCTGATTGCGAGATATAAGTTGTATCATACTCCAAAACAGTTGATAACGAATTTATCTCATGATTGCCTCCTCGACCTCTGCATAGGTAATAAAAATGAACATGCATACATACATACAAATACTGGGAGGTTAATACAGGATTCTGAGAGGTTAATACAACTTCATATCATATGGCAATTGACCAATCAAAAGCCTAGAATTTTGCCAATCATGAGATAAATTATCATTCTATTATTGATAGAACGATAACAGCTTGTATGTAGTCATTATTGTGATATTTGAAATATTTTCTCTTGTGGATCACCTAATATCTTGGTTAATTCACATCTATTTTGTAATAATGCTAACCAACCTTTTCCATGTTAAGTGTTCAGGAAAGGAAAATCCATTTATGATCAATGTTTCAAATGTGTTGAAACTGCAATACAGAAGAACAGGACAATATACCATAGAAGACTAACGAATATGCATAGGATATTGTAAACAGTACTAAACACCAACTGAAGATGTTCGGCAACAACACTGAACTTTACAATTTCAGTGGAATGTTAAATAATTATGTTAAGAACAATAAGACAATAAACATTGAATATAAACAGACAGTATCTACTTTTGTTATTTACCCCCAAAATGAGATTGCATATTAAATGTGAGTATCGTATTTACTGAAGAAAAAAAACACATGAACATAGATGGGTTATTGACAGAAAGAACATGTACACAGATTGGTCATTGACAGAAAAAGCAAAAGACAAAAATACAGAAAAGAACAAAAATATTTATAAAACTAGAACCTCACCAGCTGACGCTGAAGACGTCCCTCTTATTATTTCTGGTATCAGCCCTTCTGACTGGGAACCGTATTAACATATTTGCTTTTTAAACTCATATTTATGCTGGCACAGTTCAAATCACTATCTTTTTAGAAAGTTCTTTGTTTTGCCTTAGTATTGTGGTGGGCCTGCTAGGGGCATGTGAGAAAGTTGCCAATGACTGAAGGTTAGTGGGTGGTTTCCTATGGATACTAAGGTATCCTCCCTCACTCATGTCTGGCTGCTCATGGTTTTCACTTAATGTTGCAGGAAATGTGACGATAAAACCAAATTAATTTGATAATTTGAAATTACCCTCTATTATAGTTTTGCAAAAGATACTCAACTGAGTCTTCCTTTGGTGATGGTGATTGTGATCCATTACTGCATTTGTCTTGCAGGCGCACAGGGTCAACTCCCTAGAGAGGACCACTCATAGCCTGTGGGCCGTTTATTTCTCTGTATTCCCTATCCCCCACACTATTGGTCATGCTACCTGCATCAGATCTGTCCCCTCTACTGTCCTCCTATCCTATCCACACAGATTTGATATAAATCGATTTTAATTATTTATAAATCATAATTATTAATAAATGTAAGTTATTCATTTATTAATATGTAAAAATGTTTTATGAACATTTAAAAATTATATAATTATTTAACGATTATGTCCATTTACAATTATGAATGTTACAAATATTTATGAAAGATTTATTAATACTTGTACATCATTTGTAAATATTTATGATTAACTATTTATAAATATACATCATTTAGACATATTTCGAGATCATGAATATTTCAAAAATTCGAACATTTATCACTTGTATATCAATACTCAATCATTAATCAGAGCCATCTATCAACAAGCCACATAACTTTCTATGAAATAATGATCCCCACAAAGGGTTTAAGATGGCTGACCCCAGCTTTGTTCTTGCTATTTATATATAACATTTATATATAGGGTATTACAATAAAAAGATTTATAAATATTCATAAAAGGTGTTTGAATATAAATAAATCATAAATATCTATAGATTTATAAATATCTGATGATGAATATTATGAATAAATGATTATGATTTATAAACACTGATAATTTAAAAGTATTTCTAAATATTTGAAATTGATTTATAGATATTTATAAACCGTCTACTAAAAGTTACAACGTACTTATCAATATTAAAATGATTTTAAGGATGCCCGCACTAGTTTCAAACTTGATTAAAGCGTCCTAATGCTTGCCATATCAAACATGAATATCTAATAAATGATTAAGAATATTTATCAATCTTTAGTAAATATTTATAAATGAATATGATTTATAAAACTTATAAATCGTTTATGAATATTCTTTAAACATTTATAAATCTTATGAATCATTTATTTTATGAATACTTTTAATTGATTTATGAATATCTATATTTGTAAATTATTTATAATTGATATCTATAAATACTAATTAAAAGTCTGAATCCTAGCCATAGGTACCCTGTTATTTTCAACAATTCAAAATCTGAGTACCCTGCCCCCTCCCATATAACCACAAAAGCAAAAATGTTCACCCATTACACTCCCGCTTACCAGAGAAATACATGTCTATTACTCTCAGCGCTTACTCACTACATGTCAGTGACTTCTGCTACATCATTCATGTATTCCATTCCGACTCATCTACCCTCCCCTCGTTTATATGCGTAATACCTTGGACCAATACAGTACATGTACCAGAGACATCAACCAGTCTACTCTCTATAAATAAGTTCTCCCTGCGTACCTGTCCCATCGTACTCCATGTACACCTAGACCAGGAGGCTTACAGGCTGTCCGTTCCGTTTGCCGTCAGAGCAACAATAGCATTAAGGGCCGTAACCTGGTAACGATACGGCACGGAGGGTCTAATGTACACCCCTTTCATGACTGATCGGTTTCCCTGCTGCTTCATTTAACCGTGACCCGACCTACTGCCTACTGTACAGTTGTTCGAATGAACCCTGCTTGCCATCAGTCCACATTCCAGTTGGCAGTAGCTCAGTAGGGCAGTAGCTCAGTACGTAGTCCTCAGCTGCAGGAGTTGTTTTGAAGTTCTATAGCCCACTTCTAACAGTGACGTGCGGTGCGGCAGCACAGGCTGTCACAGCTCAACTCCACTCTACAGGCGCGGGATCCGCTTACCCAGCTCAGCAGGTAATCCATTCATTTCTTTCAATTTGGAAGCGATATCTCAAGACAAGGAATGTCGCTTTTTATAAACTAGAAGTGTACATTCGTGGTGACACAGGTATGTGCAGACGGCCTTTCTGGAATCGGCAGTTTTGACCGGACAACGTTCAGACACAATTCATAAACAACTTAATTCTTTCCCAATGTCTGTTATCATACGGACACACATATTTGATGAAAAGTCGGATTAATCTTTGATGAACAACCACCGTATACCTAATCCAAGCTTATACATGCATCGACTATATAGTTATCGCCAGTGAAAACATCAGATGCCGTGGACAGTATAGGTTGTAGGTTCAATATAATTGTTGAACTGGTTCTGGATTCAATTCATTTCACTTAGTTTTACCATACCTAAATGGGTAAGAGGGGGGGGGACAGGATTGGCAGAGGTGAGGAGTAGAGAGGGAGACATAAAGCACCAGGGGCGGATCCAGAATTTGAGAAGGGGGGGGGGGGGCGGGGGTTCTATTTAGTTCCGAAAAGTGACACTGGTGGCGCCACTAGCACTTATTTATGAAGACATCACCAGGAGTCAACTGCAGAGAACTAGAAATAATAATTTCATGAGATATAACAAAAAAAAATCTCATAAGAGATATAACAATATATATTATGGAGTAAGAGTGGAATTTTTTCATTGAAACGCATATTTCATAAAAATTATGATATGCATAATCGGATTTGTGGATGGCCACATTGTCCTATTTTTGGGTCGCAAGATTGAATGGACCTCTTGCACTTCTAAAAATTTAAAGAATATATTTTGATATATATTTTGTACTCTACTATGGGGATTAAGATCGAGTCAGGCTGCTGTGTTGGAAAACCCAAGGCCAAGTATGGCATGCCAAAATGATATTAATTCAACTCACAAAATATCCTGCAACTTTCAAAATATCTTTCAGCTTAGTTAAATATATCATGCAACTTTCAAAATATGGTGCAACTTTTAGAAATATATCACTCAACTGTGCATGCCCTGGTCACAACACCCATAACTTTTCTGAGTTCATTATACATGTTCCCAAAAAATATACACCCTTCCTGAGTTGCATGATACACCTGTATTTCTAAAAGTTGCACCATATTTTGAAAGGTGCATGATATAGCTAACCAAGTTGAACGATATTTTGAAAGTTGCATGATATTTTGTGAGTTGAATTAATATTATTTTGGCATGCCATAGCCAAGTTGTTCTATTTTTGTTATGTCACTATTCTCTATATTGTACTGGCCTGGTACTGGCAGTGGTGGCATATTACGCATATGGTTGTTGTGTTAATGTTTTGGTTATGAAACAAATGTTTTATGTTCAGTTAAGCGAAGAACATAAGTGCCGATACCCTAGCACACTTTTTACTGATGTCTGATGTTGTATGGGCATGATGGGGGGGGGGGGGGGTGTTACATGTGCAACAAACAACAATGACAATAAGATATCGTTGCATATACATGTAGTAAGGTTCAATATTATTGAACTAATGATTGCCATGAAAGCCCACGAGGCTAACAAATGATGCTAGAAAACACTTTGTTCTGCCCTAGTAGTACTTTGTGCCAAAAAAACTATTGTCTAAACATTACTATGCCAATATGCTCTATTTTTTTTGTTCAGTTCCTTAAGGGGAAAAGTTCATTTGATTTATGAATCAATGCCTTTTTAAAAAGTTGTTTACATATGATTGCCATGACACAGCGCAAGGGCAACGAATGAGTGTAGAAAACTGTGGGAAAACAGTGTCTAGATATTACTATGGCAACATGCTATAATCAGAAACAACGAAGACTAGGACGCAGTCCATTTCCTAACAAAGTGTGATGTGTACACGATGACATACGAAAGAGCAATCTACCCAGAATAGTAAAGTATGTACCCAAGGCAAAAATAAATATCCTAGCTGACAGCACAAGCCCCACATAGTTCATGCTTCAACCCGAGCACCTAGACAACTCCATCCCTTGCCTAACCCTGCAGACAGACTTCCGCCCTAACCTTTAGGAGGTGGCACAAAATTTTATGTTTTCCTTGCATAGCCGAAGTGCTGGTCTAATGAGGTGTTGAATTGACTTAAAATTAGCTAAATCTAGAAAACAAATAACTCGGAAGATTGTTGTTAAAACTGTTTGATTAATGCTGATTATTTTTCTTAGTGCTATATATATATATATATATATATATAGCACTAAGAAAAATAGAAAACAAATAACTCGGAAGATTGTTGTTAAAACTGTTTGATTAATGCTGATTATTTTTCTTAGTGCTATATATATATATATATATATATATATATATATATATATATATATATAGCACTAAGAAAAATAATCAGCATTAATCAAACAGTTTTAACAACAATCTTCCGAGTTATTTGTTTTCTATATAAATATATATATATTATATATATATATATATATATATATGTATATGTATATGTGTTTTTTTCCATCTCTAAATATAGCTCCTAGATAGTAGGGACCTATCATCGTCTTTGTTGATATTTCCTCCTAATTAGTTGAGCTCTGTAGTATAAATTGTTGTTATAGGATAGTGCTACAACAAATATACAGTTATTGGCTCAGTACAGTTGTTTTTTAGATTTGAGGATAGCAGTTCCCATCAGGTGCATCGCATATATGTAGTCTCTTGAGACGTCTTCCAATGCAAAAATTCTGCTTTTATCAAGTTGTATATGGATTTCTACATCTGGATGGATGGGTTGTGTCAAGAATTAGGCCTACTAGTAGTTATTCAAATGCAGCTACTTCAAATGTGTCAAGTCCAAGCTGGAAGAAGTAGACCACAGCGTCTGTAATCGATAAAAAATGGACATAAAAGTCCAATAAAAAGAACATAAAACAAGTTACAAGTGGTCTGTTACGGTTGCTCACCGTATATTAGTGGTGGGAGTGAGTTGAATCATCAGTCAGCTAGGCCAACCACCGATTACTTTCATGCGAATGTTTGCTTGTCAAACTTAAGTTCTGCATGTTTATTTATTTATTATTTTATTTATTTTTTCAAATTATCTATGGTGAAATGTGATCTATGATGTGACTTTAAGGTTTTTTATTTCATTTATTAATAGATCTTTTAATGTATTCATACAATAACTCATTCATGCAATAACGTGGAGGTTTGTGATACATATATCTCTGATTTTAAGTTTAAAACCTTATTATACTACATAGGAAGCAGAATGGCCTCTGGGATTGCGTGCAGAACCTCCCGGTTGTTAGCTCGTCACTTTGAGAAGAAGCTGCGTGTATTTGGAGGATGCTGGCAGAAAACAGAGAAGAGTGTGAAGACCAGAGGCCTTGCAACCTCATCACTGCTCTCGCAGGACATCATCAAGAGCCCTTACAAAGATGTCGACATTCCTGACATCTCCATGCACGAACTGCTGCTCACACAATTCAAGGAGTTCAAAGACTTGGATGCTATAGTAAGTAGTGATAATATGCTGTTGTTGAACAGGTGGTTATAAACACTAAATAGCAAAATAGCAAAGAAAATCTGCTTACTGATTATCTTCAATAACTGGTTGGTTTGGATCAACAGATTCTTTTCAATATCTGGTTGGTTTGGATAAACTGATTATATTCAATCACTTTTTGGTTGGGATCAGCTGATCATTTACAATCACTGGATGGTTTGGATAAGCTATTTATCTACAATCACTGGTTGGTCTGGATTAACTGATTATATTCAATCACTGGTTGATTATCTACAATCACTGGTTGGTTAGGATCAGATGATTATCTACAATCACTGGTTTGTTTGGATCAACAGATTGTCTTTAATCACTGGTTAGTTTGGATCAGCTGATTATCTACAATCACTGGTTGGTCTGGATAAGATGATTATCTACAATCATTGGTTGGTTTGGATTAGCTGATTATTTACAATCACTGGTTGGCTTGGATCAGCTGATTATATTCAATCACTGGTTTGTTTGAATCAGCTGATTATCTACAATCACTGGTTAGTTTGGATCAGCTGATTATCTACAATCACTGGTTGGTCTGGATAAGATGATTATCTACAATCATTGGTTGGTTTGGATTAGCTGATTATCTACAATCACTGGTTGTTTTGGATCAGCTGATTATCTACAATCACTGGTTGGGTTGGATCAACTGATTATCTACAATCACATCACTGGTTGGTTTGGATTGATGATCAACAGATTGGCATTACCGTATTACCCCACATACAACACGCACCCCCTCCCAAAGTCCCTTTCTGCATGTAAATTACAATTCAGCGTTTATTATACGCAGGGGGAGTTGGCCGGCCATTAAGTGCGGAGAGTCATATGACTGCCTTTGTTTGTGATGGTAAATTGTAATTGATATTGACTGGTTGTGCCCATTTGTTGACTTCACTTGTCAAAAGCCGAGATGACAGCACACACCAGCTCGTACCAACTCTGCTCAGTCCTGGCTAATCCGTATCAATTTCAATTCACCCTCCCTATCCCCTAATTTTAATGCAAGTGAAATCTAAATATGGATTGATTTGCCTTCCTTTCCTCCTGGGGGTACATAAATGGTGACAATAAGATAACAACTAACGGGTGTTTTTAATTTACTGATCACATTTGTTCATGATCGGTAAATTAAGCCCAAATTCGGGAAAATTCGATGTAATAAAGTTCTGGTTCTTCTACCCGTAGATAACACGCACCCCTCCTTAACATTAGTGCTGCGCGTGTATAAAAGTGCGTGTTGTATGCGGGGTAATACGGTAATCACTGGTTGGTTTGGATCAGCTGATTATCTACAATCACTTGTTGGTTTGGATCAACAGATTGTCTTTAATCACTGGTTGGTTTGGATCATCTGATTATCTTTAATCACTAGATGGTTTGGATCAACAGATTGTCTTTAATCACTGGTTGGTTTGGATCAACCGATTATCTTCAGTCACTAGATGGTTTGGATCAACCGATTATCTTTAATCACTGGTTGGTTTTGATTAACTGATTATCTTCAATCACTGGTTGGTTTGGATTATCTACAGTCACTGGTTGGTTTGGATCAACTGATTACATTCAATCACTGGTTGGTTTGGGTCAACAGATAATCTGTAATCACTGGTTGGTTAAGTATCAATTGATTATCTTCAATCACTGGTTGCTTTGTATCAAATGATTATCTTCAATCACTGGTTGGTTAAGTATCAATTGATTATCTTCAATTATTGGTTGGTTTGGATCAACTGATTACCCTCAATCACTGGTTGGTTTGGATCAACCTATTACCTTCTTTCACTGGTTGGTTTGGATCAACTGATTATCTTCAATCACTGGTTGGTGATTGAATACATCATCACATACATTCATCTTCAAATCATACACATTGACACATCAGTATTGGAGAAGTAGCTATTAAAATAGTAAAATACAGACTAACATGATGTTTTATCCATAGAAGTTACATGGTAATAACAAATGACCACGTCAGATAAAATAATATTATAGCATAATTTACCAACAGACAATTTACAAGTGTCCAATAGCTATAACCATAAGTAAATTGACCTAACAAAGTCATAGTTATACAAAACTCATAGACCAATACAAAATCCCGATAAAACACTCATCCCTAAAGTAAAGGAGGCTTTAACCAATATGAGATGCCATGTGGCAAGGATACATGTGAGGCATCTATAAAGGAAAGAAATACAAAATGATAAATGACTAAGTCTAGAACCAAGGAAAACAATGTATAATCTATCTAACTCTTGCCAAAGTTAAGCATTAAGTAAAGCTAATAACTTTTATCATTACAAGAGACAAGAGTGTCATGGCAACTATAACAAATGAAACACCACGCATTAAATGAATCAGCATTACTGTAAATATTCAAGATGGCTGCCATTCAAAATGGCTGCCATGACATGACAAATTAAGCCAAAAACTCTAAATACCCTAAGTGTCTAGAAACTAGCCTTCAAACTATGCTAAATCTACCCTAAGTACAGAATAACCATAAAGCATAGAATATAGACAAATATATCAATGTGTACTTACTGGCAATGTTGCAATGGTGCTAAATTGTAACACTGTCAACAGAGCTTAAAAACCAGCACTTTCCCTTTCATATACATGTAAGTCTGCTGACAGACTAAAACACAAGCTGACCACTGATTGGCTGAACTTGACCAATGCCTGACCACTGATTGGTCATGGATTAGCCAAACCCAGCAACAGATATACAAACCAGAGAGGATCATGAGAAATATTTATATTTTGCAATTTGAACAAATAACACTTCTTTATTGTTACTAGATAACTAATCAACCAAGGAAGTATAACACAGGTCAATTTAGATAAATGTATAGGATAAATAGATATACAAAGCCCACAATCACTTAAAATGACACTCCTACTGACCACAAGTCCTACCAGTGCAACACATGTGGTTCTGCTCTAGTACTACCAGTAGGCAGCATCTGACACCACTGCAGTGTCTAAAAATAGAACACTCACTGACCACAGGTACCACTAGAGCAACAACTTCTAAAGCACTGCAGTTAACAATGGCTATAAATAGAATACTAATCAACCTGTCACATGATTACCTCCAACCATTGGTTGGTTTGGATCAACTGATTACCTTCAATCACTGGTTGGTTTGGGTCAACTGAATATCTTCAATAACTGGTTGGTTTGGATCAAGTGATTATCTCCAACCACTGGTTGGTTTGGATCAACTGATTACCTAAATAATCACTGGTTGGTTTGGATCAACTGATTACCTAAATAATCACTGGTTGGTTTGGGTCAACTGATTACCTTCACTCACTGGGTGGTTTGGATCAAGTGATTATCTTCAATCACTGGCTGGTTTGCATCAGAGAAATACATCTACTACTCTCAGGTTTGCATAAATAGATTATTGATTATGTTTGCTCTTTTAGGTGGATGGTTCCACTGGCAAAGGTTACACATATGGTCAGCTGCATGAGAAGGTGATTAAGGTGGCCAGCGCGCTGACCAAGCTGGGCTTTAAGAAAGGAGATGTGTGCACTCTCTTCAGTCCTAACTGTCCAGAGTTTGGCATGGCGTTTCTTGGTGTGGCAGCTACAGGTGGAGTTGTTAGTGCCTACAATCCTCTCAGCAGTGCAGGTGAGTCTTTTGGCACATCCTTACTGCCCAGCTACAGGTGGAGTCGTTAGTGCCTACAATCCTCTCAGCAGTGCAGGTGAGTCTTTTGGCACATCCTTACTGCCCAGCTACAGGCGTAGTCGTTAGTGCCTACAATCCTCTCAGCAGTTCAGGTGAGTCTTTTGGCACATCCTTACTGCCCAGCTACAGGCGTAGTCGTTAGTGCCTACAATCCTCTCAGCAGTTCAGGTGAGTCTTTTGGCATATCCTTACTGGCCAGCTACAGGTGGAGTCGTTTTGTGCCTACAATCCTCTCAGCAGTGCAGGTGAGTCTTTTGGCACATCCTTACTGCCCAGCTACAGGTGGAGTCGTTAGTGCCTACAATCCTCTCAGCAGTTCAGGTGAGTCTTTTGGCACATCCTTACTGCCCAGTTACAGGCGGAGTAGTTAGTGCCTACAATCCTCTCAGCAGTTCAGGTGAGTCTTTTGGCACATCCTTACTCCCTAACTATTGTGGGAATATTTTTTTCTATGGAAAGCATCATTAGCAGGGCTCGACGCTTACAGTGAACCACTGGCTCCAGGCCAGTAAAAATTCCCCAAAACAGCTTTGGGCCAATGAAAAATAACCTCAACTGGTCCAAATATGTTTAAAATAAATGATAAATGAAATGAATAAAAGTAAATGTCAGTGAATTTTATCCAGTGTTTTTTTCTTGTTATGTTAAAGAAAAATGTGTAGGACCAGTCAAAAATAGAAAGACCAGCAGATCCTAGGTGTTACTGGTCCTACGGGCCAGTAACATTTTGAGTAAGTGCTGAGGCCTGATTAGAGAAGTGATAAACAGTAATTAAACAAATTTATCATTTATGTCTGTATTTTTCTTCTCAAAAAATGATGAAAATATATTTAAATTAAAGTATAAAATTGAAACTGATGAGGACATTTGGAGAAAACAGTTGATTTGTAAAAATAAGTTCATTAAAAAGTTCACATGCAATAAAAAGTATTTGACTTAAAGGGAGGTAACATGATTTCTTTTATAAATCCTTTCAGAGGAACTTGCCAAACAGTTGAGTCACTCTAGAGCTAAGATTATCATAGCACACTCAATGCTCATATCAACAGCGAAGGCTGCTGCAAAGATACACGGAAATATAAAGGTAAGAATAGGCTGGAGGGCTGCCTCACTGACATATATACATGGATGTCACAGAACAAGCTAAAACTGAATGCAGACAAAACGGAAGTCCTTGTGCTAGGTACCCCTAAGCAGCGAGCCAAAATATCTGTGCCTAGCATCTCAGTAAATGGTGAGATTGTCAAGATTCTCAATATACCTATCGGCAATCTGGGCTCTGTTTTTGATCCGAGCATGAATATGGCAGCACATGTGTCAAAGGCAGTCAAATCTGCAAACTACTACCTGCGAAACATCGGAAGGATCAGAAAATACTTGACTGCAGAATCAAGTAAGAGTGCTGTCATATCCCTGGTAACCTCAAGATTTGACTACTGCAATGGACTTCTCTGTGGAATACCCGAAGAGCTAATACGTAAGCTCCAGAGAGTACAGAACAACGCTGCCAGGGTGATCACTCTAACGAAGAAGTATGACCACATCACTCCAGTACTGAAGGA
This sequence comes from Maea johnstoni, assembly GCA_963942565.1. Lineage (NCBI taxonomy): Eukaryota > Metazoa > Annelida > Polychaeta > Spionida > Magelonidae > Maea > Maea johnstoni. The sequence goes on along the minus strand of OZ012687.1, from coordinate 8,617,929 downwards.
GCTGCACTGGCTACCAGTCAGGAAGAGAATTGAATTCAAGATTCTGCTACTGGCGTACAAGTGTTTGCACGGAACTGCACCTTCTTACCTGAGGGAATTGCTGAAAGAGTATGTCCCACCCCGGACACTGAGATCAACATCCAAGAACTTACTCTGCGAGCCAAGAAACAACATGAAAACCTACGGTGACAGATCGTTTAGTGCCTGTGCCCCAAAACTATGGAATCAGCTCCCAGATAATATTCGGGCAGCTGGGAGTGTGGCAATCTTTAAACGACAACTGAAAACACATCTGTTCAAAGATGTATATATCAATTAACTATGTGGATATCAACATCTATCCTTTGACAATGGAATGTAATGCGCCTTTGAGCATGTTTATATGGAAAGGGCGCAATATCAAATGACAATATTATTATTATTATTATTATTAAGAATATACACACACACTCAATGTTAGGAATGGTTATATTAAAGGGAATGGTTATATTAAAGAAAAAGAAAAAGAATTTGCATATTTAATTGTTTCCATACATTGCAATGATTGGTCAATCAGGTCTTTGTTGTCTCCTCTGCTAGCTGTATTTGTGTTTTATAGTGTTAGTTGTTTCTTTAAGGAATGTTTGCATCTAGCATTCATTTTTCGAACCTTTTTGCATACAAGAATTTCTCATTTTTGAAAAGGGAAAGCTGATCCTAGGACTAGTGTTTCTCCATGTTTTTATCATTTTAAAGCACTTATGCACAACGTTATTATTTCAGGAAATCATAGTGATAGGAGAATCAGAGGGATGCCGTCCTTTCTCCCAGCTTTGTGAGGATGATGGTAGTATGTTCCCAGAGAATGTTGACATCAACCCAAGAGAGGATTTGTTGTCTCTTCCGTACTCCAGTGGTACCACAGGCCTGCCCAAGGGGGTCATGCTATCCCATCACAACATAGTGGCCAACATCGTGCAGATGCAGTGAGTCTTCCCCTTAGCGAACCTGGATGGGGGGGGGGGTCAGATGCCTTACTCCAGCGGTACCTATCTTGGCTTTTCTATTGTAAGTTGTAACTATGCCATTGAAAACTTAATAAGGGTCTGATGAAAATCAAAATTCCATCCTATTCCATTAAAGATAATTGAGTTCTGCAAATTGCAAAAGTACACATTCTGTAGATTATGGAATCTAAGTATCTAACACTAATACCCATTCCTGTTTTCTTTTTCCCCAGGCCTAAGGAAGTGATGGGTTACACACCAGAGGATGTATTGATGGGTGTCCTGCCATTCTTCCATATCTACGGGAAAACTGTCATTTTACTGACAGCTCTGTCCTTAGGGGCAAAAATTGTAACCCTACCTCGCTTTGAGGATAAGGCATTTCTCAAAACTATCCAAGACTATAAGGTATGTGCCCTCCATAATGATTTATTATGATCTATATGAAACGCATAGTGAATGTTTTGGAGGATATTTATTAAACAGTGGTTCAATGTGTTAATGATTTACCTCAGTTTGAGGTCAATTCCTTATAATATTGATAATGATGATGATAAAGATGAAAATTATAGTAATCATGATTATGGTAGTATTATTGATAATAGTAATAATGATAAGAACAGTATTGATATTAGTAATAATAATGATAATTGATATAATGATAATAATAATTATAATTATGATAATGTTAAAAATAAGAATAAAATTTTAAGTAATAATAATAATAATTGTAAAATGAAATGGTAATAGCAATGATAATGATCATGATAATAATCACAATAATAATAATGATGATAATAATAATGATAATAATGATGATAATGATAATTATGATGATAATGATAATAACTTATTATTGAATTATAATAATGATAATAGTTTTCCACACTAAGAAATTCTGTCCACGCTTTGTCATTGATTTTGCTCTTGTTATCGTTTCAGTGCACGTTTTTGCACCTGGTGCCGCCACTTGTCCTATTCCTTGGCAAGCACCCCCTGGTGGAGAATTATGACTTATCCTCCGTGCACTCTGTTATCTGTGGTGCGGCGCCTCTTGCTGAAGCTCAGTGCCAGGAGGCACTGGCAAGACTGCATCCGGGTGTAAAGCTACTTCAAGGTATGTCTGCAGGGTCAACTTATGGATTGCCTTGAAATCATTACCGCAACTTTTGCTGGTGTTAAATCTGAGAAGAATTTAGTTCCAGTTCTTGAATTTTCTCGGAAAGGTGTGAAGCTTCTACAAGGTGTGTAGTGATGGTTCTTACACCCCATTCACATCTGGCTAGTACACATGGTTTTATAGGAGGCTGGGTAGTAGTTATGTCACAATAGAGCAAGGGTGGTTTTTATTTATTGTCTTATGGATTAAGCAGACAAAACTTTTTGGCAAATTTGTAAAAGAATGAAATTGCTAGATTGAAGATTTTATTTTTGCAACAATTATTCTGGTGCAAATTAGAATGGATTTGCAAAGATGATTCCAATAATTTTTCTGTAAAACTGATAGAGGTAGAGACAAACCCAGGAATTAATCATATTAACTGCCTGCTTTGCTTGCCTTATAAATGCATGCTGAGTAGATTGATTTGGACCAAAATAATGGCAGGACTCCTGGAGTGTTCATATCTAGTGCCAGTTATTTAAGTAAAAAATTTCCCGACGTCTAAGTTACACACTAATAGGGAAAAGTACACTTTTCAATAAAATCATTTTAATGTATTATGTTGGAGTTGACAATGGGCAACTTGGAGAGGTTAGTTTTGTCACTTGCCAATAGGTGGCAGGCCGACATCAAGTGCAGCAGCAGGGAATGGCTGAAGCAGCATGTTAGTGGGGCAGCTAAGGCACCATTTTGGGCCAAATCGTGCACTTTTTGTTAGAAGCATGAAACTTGGCAGAAGTATATTACCATGCATACTGATAAATTCTGGATATGGATCCACTGCGCTGGACTTTGGATCCACCTATTTTTGGGGCATTTCATCAAAAAACTGATATCAAAAGAGTGAAAATTGTAATAACAGCTTTAAAATATTTTCCTTCAGATAGAACTTCATGAATCTTTTCTGAGAGGTAACACATCAAAATAAGATGAAGACCCACTTAAAATGTTTGTTGGTTGCCATGGTAACGAGGAATTTTGGCGGGAAAAAGCCAAAAATATGTGATTTTTGTAATATTGCGTTTTAAACAGTTGTTCTTTGATAGAGTGCAATGAATCTGAAGTAAATGTATTAACTTCAATACCAGAAAAAAAAAGTTGAGTAAAAATTTTCTTTAAATAGTCTCGGTTGCCATGGCAACAGGACTTCATATTATGACAAGTTCACTAAAATTGATGATATTGGTATTTGCTCATTTCTGCTCCTTGAAAACAAGATGGCCGCCTCCTTAGCAACAGACATAAAAATACAAAAATAACAATAACTTTGTCAATAAAAAAGATTTTTAGATACTTTTTTTTTTCAAACATATCTGCGTAAAAATATCCTTCTAATGAACATACTTATTTAAAACTTTAATAATATCTTGCATCATTTAAATTATAACAGTACAAAGTATTTGTATCTGAATTCTTAGTAAAACGGACAACACCATTTAGTGTCCATATCAGAAGAACCAAGTTCCCACTGATAAGTACCCCTCCAACAAGAGTGGTTTCCAATACCAAGGCTACCAGATATCTTCCCTGAAACAGTAATGCTCCTTATTTTCACAGCTGCACATATCATGTCAAGTGAGGGATGGAGATCTGGATCAGTGCTTTTGCCATGAAAACCAGTCATATCCACCATCACTATCTCAAAATCTAAAACTGAGGCATAGACCAAAGGCAGACCTTCACTGCCTTATGGACCTGTGTCCAGATACTACAGATTCTCCTGTGGGTTTGATTTAGAAGCTTGGAGAAAATATTTAGGAAATTATGCTGCCAAACAAATAGTGCAGTTCAAACAAAACTTCCAAAAAATCATTATTTTTTGTCATTTCTCCATTGAAAATGTTCTGTTGCTATGGCAACCAATGATATTCACGATGAGTTATATCCTAATGTTGTTTGTGGTAATAGGGAAATTGTATTTGCACCAAATTTATTGCAACTAATCAAAGAGACAACTTCTAAAAATCCAGTATAACACAAACTGCATATTTTCAGCTTTTTTGGCATTATAATGAAATTTGCCTTGTTGCCATGGCAACCTTGGGAATAACAAACTCAATATGTTCTCAATATTGTGTCACATAGTGTACATACTAACTAGATTAAAATTAAGTGATGATAACATTTTTAAAGATGCATTTTTGATATGAAAATACCAATATCATCAATTTTAGTGAACTTGTCATAATATGAAGTCCTGTTGCCATGGCAACCGAGACTCTTTAATGAAAATTTTTACTCAACTTTTTTTTTCTGGTATTGAAGTTAATACATTTACTTCAGATTCATTGCACTCTATCAAAGAACTACTGTTTAAAACGCAATATTACAAAAATCACATATTTTGGGCTTTTTCCCGCCAAAATTCCTCGTTACCATGGCAACCAACAAAAATTCTAAGTGGGACTTCATCTTATTTTGATTAGTACTTGAAGGGCTATACGTGTGCGAAATTTGGTGCTTTTGCCAATAAATTAACGAATTTTCACAAATCCGCTGGACTATGAAGCAAGTATGGCAGACTGTCAATTGCACTGGTAAGTGGCGCCATCTCCTGAGTGACACATGAACTACGCCTGTTCTGGCTGCAGTCCCCAAATTGCCCATTTAGTAATAAATTGTCAATACTTCCTTGATATTCAAAACATATTGATATATTTAGTTAGAGTTGATAATGTATTGCAAAATTGTCAATACTTCCTTGATATTCGAAACATTTTAATATATTGTGTTAGAGTTGACAGTTTTGTAATACACTGTCAATACTTCCTTGATATTCAAAACATTTTGATACATTGCGTTAGGGTTGATAATTATGTAATAAATTGTCAATACTTCCTTGATATTCAATGGCCGTTGTCCCTGTCATACTTCTGAAAATTGGATATTTGGTAAAGATTTTAACCCATTAACACTCAGCATATTTCTAGAAGGTATCGTCTGCTACTCTCATACTTTTGAAAATAACTTTTGAATAAAGCGAAAGGTTACAAAATACTTGATGGAGAGTCATCGTTTGGCTTTTGATCAACATTTCTCCTTCAAATGTTTTCGAGAAAATGCTTTTGTAAATACGATATTTCCAAAATCGTTAGGCCTCTTTCGGCCCCTCTAAGTGTAAATGGGTTAAGGAGAGCTGTGCGTTGGGTTCTGATCAACATAACTCCATCAAACATTTTCCAAAAATGGCTTGGTTACAGATATAAATAAGGGGCAGTTTTGGGAGCTACAGGCATGAAGGGGTTGAAATTGTTGTCCAATGTACACACAAAGAACAAAGCTGATAGATTTTCATCATTTTCTAGGGCTATTAAATTCTCTAGAATTAAGCAAAAAATCATAAAATATTTGAGGAAGCTGTTTAAGTGCGTTGAGTAGAAGAGTTCATACACTCACATCGATTCAGTATTTATCCTTAGAAGGCTGTTTTGCTTTTTGTTGCAGGTTATGGTATGACTGAGGCCAGTCCCCTCACTCACTTCAGCCCACCTCATGGAGATATCAATCCTGGCTCTGTAGGAGTGCCCATCTTTAATACTCAGGTTAAGGTGAGTTGTCTGGAGTGCTAGCGGGGCACTTATTTTTTCAAGTGGAGCCACAATGTACTTAGATTACAACCATATGCATATACTTACTAATTGAAATAAGGCATGATATCCTAATACAATGTCATGGGATTTTAAATTGGGGAAAATAAATTCATTTATATGTTTGAAAAGAAAAATCATTTTACGAAATTACTCCTGAAAATTTTGGGGTGTCCTGAGGGGCAATTTTCGAGGGTTTGGTTGTTCAGTCGACGCCCTGCCGTCTAAGACTTTGAGTGTAAAATAAATGTGTCTCTTTTGATGCAGATAGTGGATGTTGAGACAGGTGCGGTACTAGGCGCTGGCCAGGACGGTGAGTTATTGGTCAAAGGTCCCCAGGTGATGCAGGGTTACCTTGACAACCCACAGGCCACAGCAGAGACACTTGACGAGGAGGGCTGGCTGCACACAGGTGAAATTTCAACTAATTTTTATATTTCACTGGTCATCATCAGCATTATAATCATAATCATCCCCAACACTATTATTGTCATCATCATCATCAGCATCGTCTATTATAATCACCTTTCATTTCAGATTTCCCAATCTTTATTTTTGTTCGAATGTAATAATTTCCATTTTCCATTTCTTCAAATCAATGTAAGCTTTTGGCATTTTAGATGGCATATCAGGGATTTTTGTATAAGGTCACTTGAATGCTACGTGCAGAAAATGGTCTAGTTTACTCTCTGACGAAAAATCTGATTTTTTGTATGTCAGCTTCATTTTGTGATAAAGTTGCATTATAGATGAAGAGTTCTACTATAGATATATATTTTATGCATCTTAAGTACTCGCACTAACTATTGCTATTTGATTTGAGAATGTTGACTCTCTTTTTTACTTATTCCAGGTGATATTGGCCATTATGATGAGGAAGGCAATTTCTTCATTGTGGATCGCCTGAAGGAGCTCATCAAGTACAAAGGATATCAGGTAGGTTAACGAGGAACTCATGCAAATTATGAGCAAGGTATTTTATGCATAGTTGAGTGAATATCAGAGCTCATACAGAGGATATCAGGTAGGTTATCGAGTATCTCATACAAATTATGAGCAAGGTATTTTATGCATAGATGACTGACTTTCAGAGCTCATACAAAGGATATCAGGTAGGTTATCAAGAATCTCATGCAAATTATGAGCAAGGTATTTTATGCATAGATAACTGACTTTCAGAGCTCATACAAAGGATATCAGGTAGGTTATCAAGTATCTCATGCAAATTATGAGCAAGGTATTTTATGCATAGTTGAGTAACTTTCAGAGCTCATACAGAGGATATCAGGTAGGTTAACGAGGAACTCATGCAAATTATGAGCAAGGTATTTTATGCATAGTTGACTGACTTTCAGATTTTATACGGAGGATATCAGGTAGGTTAACGAGGAACTTATGCAAATTATGAGCAAGGTAATTTCTACATAGTTTAGTGACTTTCAGAGCTCATACAGAGGATATCAGGTAGGTTAACGAGGAACTCATGCAAATTATGAGCAAGGTAATTTCTACATAGTTTAGTGACTTTCAGAGCTCATACAGAGGATATCAGGTAGGTTAACGAGGAATTCATGCAAATTATGAGCAAGGTAATTTCTACATAGTTTAGTGACTTTCAGAGCTCATACAGAGGATATCAGGTAGGTTTACGAGTAACTCATGCAAATTATGAGCAAGGTGTTTTTATGCATTGTTGAATCCCTAACAGAACCAATACAAAATTCATAAGGGGCTTGAAAAAAGGATATGAGGTATTTCATACTTAATGAGTGCCCCATGCAAATGGTAAAGAAGGTAATTTCTTCATTGTTGAATGCCTTATGGAGCTTGGTAATCAGATAGTGTTTTCCATGCTTAACACGTGACATGAAAGATGAAATGATGAATACAACACATGATAGTGTAGACAGGCTGAGTTCCCTGATTCTACCTTTTGACACTTAGTAGGTTTTTACCAAAGTGCCAGGTGGTTGAATGTTCATATCTACACAGGAACACTGCAGTACAGGATATACTTGCTGTTGTTTCAGATGATGAGACAGGAGAGCCAGTTCTTCCTTTGTGTTATCTAGATGTTTAATGTATACATGTTCCCCATGTTTGATCTTGACTCATCCATCTGTACAGGATGTCGCTGTGATAGGAGTACCAGATGATGAGGCAGGAGAACCAGTTCTTACTTTGTGTTATCTAGGTGTTTAATGTATACACATGTTTCCCCAGGTACCCCCTGCAGAGTTGGAGGCGCTGATCTTGACCCATCCGTCCGTACAGGATGTGGCTGTGATAGGAGTACCAGATGATGAGGCAGGAGAACCAGTTCTTACTTTATGTTATCTAGGTGTTTAATGTATACACATGTTTCCCCAGGTACCCCCTGCAGAGTTGGAGGCGCTGATCTTGACCCATCCGTCTGTACAAGATGTCGCTGTGATAGGAATACCAGATGATGAGGCAGGAGAATTACCCAGAGCTTTTGTTGTCAAGAAACCCAACATGGAAATCACAGCTGAGGAAGTGGAGGAGTTTGTTAAAAGTAGGTTCTATGAACTATTACATAAGTATCTGACTTCCATTTTATTCTGTTTGCATCTTGAGTATGCAATTAATCTTACGTCTAAAAGATCTTATTAAATGTTTGATATTTACCTATCTTACCTTTGCAGTATTATTCTATTCATGAGCATTTTATGCTTTAAATGATGTGTTGTTCTATTGTGTGCTTTATCTTTTTTTTATTGCTTATAAGCATAAATGCTATTCTTGTTTTGTCTTTTGTAAATGTCAATCTTTTGATTGACAATAATGTCAATCAAATAATGTCAATAGACTTATCTTATCTTAAGGATATTTGTTCAATTGTATTATTCCCTATGACATCCCCAAAGCGTAAGGCCTTTTTTGACCGCTACTTGCACAAATTGGTTTATTTGGATTTGCCTTATTTCAGATCATGTGTCCCCACACAAGAGGTTACGCGGTGGAGTTGTATTTCTTGGAGAGATTCCCAAGTCAGCATCAGGAAAGATCCTTCGTCGCTTCCTCAAAGATGCTCCTAAATAGATGCTACTCCTCTTTAATACAGATTGGAATACAGAGAGAGAGACAGAGACAGTGAGAGAGAGGAGGGCAAGAGAGAGAGAGAGAGAAAAGGGGAGGGAGAGATAGAGGTTACAGGGTCCAACATTTTTTCAATGAAGTCTTTTGATATGCTTATAAATGTCTCCTTTAAATATTTTACTAAAGCATCTGACAGATACCACCAAAATAGTCAAGACTTTTAGGGGAAACTGCAGCCATTAATGGATTAGCAGTAAGGCCAGAGAGCAGGTCCTGATCTTCAAAATGACATCTACTTCGCAATTTAGGACACAACTACTATCGAGTAATGGTAATTCAAACTAATTGCAAAAGGACACTTCTTGCAGGTGCCATTTGAACAAGGAGAGGTCTTTTCTGAGGTACCCCTTGATGTGAAGTGCTGATGGTGTTTTCCATGATTTTCATTACCATATGTTTCAAACATATTGCATTGGCACTTTTACTAATTTTAAGCGTGTGACATTAAATACACATTGATATACATTTTCATATATAATAGTTTTTCTCAGATATACATTTTTCCTTAACTTTATAATGTGTGATTTGCATATTTCATGTAGCCATGCTAAAACATACATATTGCTGTTTTGTGTCTGATACTGAATAAAAAATCATAAACATTTTTGTACAATTCATGCTTAAATATAAATATTTATATGCTTAATAATGAAAAGATCATATGATTTGTATACATTTTCATATGGTTCCTGTTGAAAGGAACACTACTTTTATGCTCCATAGCGAGTGATCTTTAACATTTGAATACATTTTTACAAAGTGCACGTTTTATGCATTTGCTGTGTTCTATATTGTATGTTGATGGTAAAATAATTTGACTGGGAGAAATGCATAATCCTTGTCCTACTTTTTGCACATTTATAGACATACATTTGTAATTAGTTCATTCTAACCCATTAATTCTTACAGCGGCAAAAAGCAGCCAGATGATTTTGATGAAATCCTGCAGATGGAAGCATTTGTCTTATACTAAATAGTATTAACACTTTCAATGTTGAACATCAATCAATAAAGAAAACCTACAATGAATTTTATTTATTCTTTATTTATTTTATATTATTTCATTTGAAATGTTCTTCAATCTTTTTTTGGTAATCACTGCAGGTTCATGTTATAAATAAAATGTTTTGATTAGAATAAAAAACTGATTTCCTTGTATTAACCCTTAATGCTTACAGAGGCCAAAAGCACCCTGACCATTTTGATAGAGTTGCTGGTAAAAGCATAATTATGAAAATATTGACAGAGATAGGTTAATCAGAACATAAACAAAAAAGATTCCCTTAAATGGTTTGTGAAATCATTTTTCATTTTCAAGTTGTCGAAAGTTTCAAAGATCCAGATGACAATTTCAAGAGTAACTCTGAAGCATCAATGGGTTAAGGACATGGAAAATTTCTATTGCTAGTAAATGAAATGTTTAAAAGCTAAACAGATGATAGGTTCAACATTTGAGGAATTAATGAACTGTCTTGTCTAAAGTAATACTGTTCACAAGAAGGTGGAATCTATAGTAGCTTTCCATGTTTCGTATTTGATGCATTAATGGACCAATGTCATTGCCAAGCCAATGGTATTCAGTCGGCCAATATATGCTACTGCATTGCCCAACAATAGAAAGGGATGTTGTTTGCCTTTAGTGGCCAGGGGCCAACCAGCTTGTCACAGTGTATTATCCACAGCACTGAATGGTGGACTGGTAAGCTCTCCATGTTAACTCTGCAGAGCAAGATATGACCTGATGTTGCTCCAAACTGTTCACATCCTGCCTGGTGATGACAACTATGCATGTCAGCCAACCATCCAATCAAAAACGAGAGCTAGTAGACAGGCTTGTCACATGACTTGTCACATGATCCTGGGTATGGCCATGGTGATCTTCTTTGTCTGTATAGCTCTTTGGTTCTAGGTTCTACAGTGCCAACATTTAATTCCTGCACTAAGTGTGTGGGCAGCCGGAGCATAATAATCGCCAGCATGCCCAATTGCCACCCAATTTCCTAGGGAGTGATGCATGGTTGACCGCTTTACTAAATATATCTTTGATTCGCAAGCTGCCTGAGTCATTGGTGTGCTTGTTTTTTTTTCACATGTTATCTACGGGTGTTTGTACACCCAGGCTGGGTAGACGTCTGGTCAACTGGTGCAGGAATTAAATGTCTGTACTATACAGACTAATGTAAACGGATCTATGAACCAAACAACCTGAAGAATGCCAAGGGTATTTGATGGAAAAGGGGTCAATCATGACTTTATAGTAATGGTCTCCTTTAATGAATGATTTTTTGATTTAAGACAAAAATGTGGATAAGAATATCATGACAATCTTCAGGTCAATCTCCATATTTCATGACAACATGAGGTATGTGGTGTTAAAAAGATTTCTAAATTCTTTCGTAATGTTACTTTTGTAAGAATTCCATGTTAACACTCATCATAGCATATCCTTCAGAAGTCGGCGCAGGATTTTCCCAGCTGCTGATTTTGGTATTTCATCCAGGAATTGCACTCCACCTCTTAGCTTCTTGTAGGGGGAAACATGTTCTGAAACGGAATCAGTCAGTAGTTATCACTACCTGCATGAGATGTTACTCCAACTGCAGCTGCCTCAGATGACCTCAGCCTCATTAATCTTCAAGATCATCAATTGTGCAGGGGAACAATTCTAACAACACATTGAGAGGATATGATATGCGGATGATGATTTTCATCTAAGCCAAATGTTTAAGTGAGAGTGTTGGTAGGTATACTAGTAATATGAACCCTGATGGGTCATTAATCTGGAACACCCATCTACAAATTTCAATTTGCAAAATCTTGTATTTTATTTGCTGATTTCTATGTTTATTATTTCTATGTTAATTAAGTTGCACACACCAGATGTCATTTTCTATGATAGAAAATTAAAAATTTGACATAACTATCACGACTACCTACTTTCTACAAACTCTTTCACTTCTTCGGCTGTAATTTCCATATTGGGTTTCTTAACGACAAAAGCTCTGGGTAATTCTCCTGCCTCATCATCTGGTACTCCTATGACGGCAACATCCTGTACGGACGGATGGGTCAATATCAGTCCCTCCAACTCTGCAGGGGGTACCTGGGGAAACATGTGTATACATTAAACACCTAGATAACACAAAGTAAGAACTGGTTCTCCTGCCTCATCATCTGGTACTCCTATCACAGTTACATCCTGTATGGACGGATGGGTCAAGATCAGCGCCTCCAACTCTGCAGGGGGTACCCGGGGAAACGTGTATAGATTAAACACCTAAATAACACTAATATTATACTATCACAACTACTTCCTGTGCGGATGGATGGGTCAAGACCAATGTCTCAAACTCTGCAGGGGTTTACCTGGTGAAAGCATAATTAAACACTAAAGACCTAGAAAAACCAAGTGAGGCTTGATCTCGTCAGCATCATCATCATCATCATCATGTGGTATTCCTATTGCTGTAACATATTGTACAGATGGCGGCAGGGTCAAGATTGGCTGCCTCCAACTCTGCATGCTGTATTTTGGGAAAACACATACCGGTACATTTAACATTTCGATACTCAAAGTGTGTCTTTTATGCGTTTTATGCACTTTCTGTCGAAGTCTTTGAACCATACCTAAGCATTCCCATACCCCTCTCCTCTTGCATAAGGCTATCTTATCAAAGTTACTCTCATACTCTCAATATACGAAAGGCATTCAAAGTTATCTCACCTGAAATCCTTTGTATTTTATAAGCTCTTTTAGGCGATCGACTATGAAGAAATGTTCGTCTTCATCATAATGAGCAATGTCCCCTGTAATAAAAGGTAAAACTAGATGATTCTTACTCAACTCAACAGTAAAATAGAAAATATTAAAACAGTTAAACAGATGGATAAAGAGGCCTAAATAGAAGTATGCATATTGAGTTTTGTAAACAGAGGTACATGTACTTTGATGTGAACGAGCCTTGTACAAAATATATATTACTGGTATTGATTTGTGCGCCGATTGGGATAGCGAAAAAAGACAGAGTAAACCTACAATCTAGTTATAGTTACACTTGTGTGTTGCATTTATCCTGGTCAGTTCTACCTGTAGTGGCCTTGGGATAATCCAAGTACCCAATCATTACCTGTGATGATAATGAGAGTGACACTGATATGTAAATGTTACTGTCGCTAACGATATATGTCGTGGTGAGGATAGCAATTATAATGCTGATGATCATGAGGGCAAAATCAACAAAAAAGGTCAAAGAGTGACTTGAAAGTATTCACCTGTGTGGAGCCAGCCCTCCTCATCCACTGTGTCTGCTGTGGCCTGTGGGTTGTCAAGGTAACCCAGCATCACCTGGGGTCCTTTAACACATAGTTCACCATCCTGGCCAGCACCTAGTACAGCACCTGTTTCAACATCCACAATCTGCAGTAGTAATGTCAGATTCTAAGTTCTCCATCCTGATTCTATCGATTTCAGATAAAGCATATGTATCAAGCTGTTTGACGATTATTACTATCGTTGTATTGATAACTTCGACCCTATCTACAGGGGTTCATTGTTTGAATCTAAGTGTAATGCTAAGGGCGATTGCGATACATATAAAAGACAATTATTTATTGCCTATTTTGCAAGTCATTATGGCAAAATGACAATTCCCTGAAGGTTTTACCTTTATCTGCGGAATATATGTATGGTTAATGATTAATATACATCGAAAGGTAAATTTTCGTGTATAATGTAGCGGCATTCGTGAAATAAATGCCCATAAAATCAGATGGTCTTTGTTTCACGCAAGTGTAGTTCGCCTTTCATTCTCCATTTTTTGCGTATTCGCAAAATACATATTCAGGTTATTATACTAATTTGATAGTATTAGAATAGATAAAATATAGCACTTATACCTTAGCCAGGGTATTTTGTATCACGGTGCCTATTGAAGCAAGCTTGGCGTCTTGGGTAGGGGGTGCTCCATGGGTTACTGGGCTGGTTTCAGTCAGACCATACCCTGTTAAAACAACACAATAGTTAAAGGATGAAAAGTATGAATCATAACAATTTTGGGGGTCACGCTGTATAGTTTTATACTTTATTTAGTCAATTAACTTTAAAAAATAGCATATCTAAAGGATTTAAGAAGATATGATACAATACATTTTATTATGTTATTATGAATTACTATATCTTGTAATGCGTTCAGTCTAATCCAGTAAAACAGTACATTAGAAAAAACACAGGAGATACGATACATTATATATAATTGGGTTAATATCTATATACTAGTATTATTGCATTCATCAAATATGTGTGTATATATGTATATGTATGTGTATATATATATATATATATATATATATATATATATATATATATATATACATATATATATATATATATATATATATATATATATATATACTTAGTATATATATACATATATATATATATGTATATATACATACATATATATATACATACATATATATAAATATATATACACACACACACACATATATATATATATATATATATATATATATATATATATATATATATATATATATATATATATATATATATATATATATATATATATATATATATATATATATATATATATATGTGTGTGTGTGTGTGTGCCACTGCTGTATGGGGCTCTTGCAGCGACTCTTTCGTACCTCTTTTGCTGCTGCAATTTTAAGGTTTTGAACTGCAATAGGTGTACACTGACAAATAGTTCTTAAAAGACTGCTGTAAAATCTCGGTATTCCATGTGTCAGACCATGTGTACTCTTCACATGTAAATGGCCTGCCTAACAAATACATTAAAAACAAAGACGTTACCTTGTCTTACGAGTGCGTGTGGCGGTAGTCGCGACAATGCCTCTTTGACCTGAGCCTCAGCCAGGGGGGCTGCCCCGCTAAATATGGTGCGCACGGAGTCCAGGTTGTAGTTCTCCACCATGGGATGCTTGCCAAGGAAGAGAATGAGGGGAGGTACCAGGTGCAAGAAGGTGCACTAAATGAAATAAGAAATGAAATGAATACGACAGTCAGGCCCTGAAACACCTGATCGCATTTGGTATAATTTGTCACAAAATATCAGGAGTTGATACCAGGCAGGATTTGTAGTTTGAGTGATCATATATATATATATATATATATATATATATATATATATATATATATATATATATATATATATATATATATATATATATATATATATATATATATATATATATATATATATATATATATATATATATATATACATATATATATATATATATATATATATATATATATATATATATATATCTATCTATACCATTCAAATTAGGTAATATTTATGCATTGTGAGTCTCTTACGCTTTATTATTGTTGGAGAGATACCGGTAACTGAATTTAGAGAGAGAAAGTGATGCCTACATGTACCGGTATGTATTTATGTGTGTATGTACAAATGTGATATGTGTATATGTTCATGTTTGTATGTGTGTGTGCAGAACGAAAGAGCGAGGTGTGGGCAATGTTATGTTCAAAATAAGCGATACAGCAGAAAATTCGCAATGCAAGCAGAACTCACTCTGTACGTCTCTATAGTCTTGAGGAATGGCTCTTCTTGAAAGCGAGGCATTGTGACGATCTTGGTGCCTGCGGAGAGCCCTGTTAGGAGTGCAACAACCAGGCCATATATATGGAAGAATGGCAGAATTCCTAGAAGAATATCTTTGTTCGGTTCGTAGCCCATTACGTCTTTGCCACTGAAGAATGCAAAGTAAGATTGGCAACTATTATCTATTTTTCAAGATAGGCAGCTGGTAGAGTAGGTTAGTGTCTTAGAGCAAGTGACTTTGTTAGAAATAGCTGGCGAAGCCATTCTAATAATGTACAACAAATGTATAAATAACAGGGTCATAGCAGTAGAAGAGTAATATATACTGCTCGTAGTAAGTGTGTAAATAACAGAGCAGGCGTAATTTTTAGGTTGTAACAATTACTATTTAACAATGTTTAACCCTGTTTAATGTCGCAATCACTTATATAAGCTCTATAAGTATTAGCCCTGATAAGAAATATAGGGTTCTCTTACAAAATGTTTATTTTTTCGTTATCTCTAACTGATTAATTGTTGCAACCTCATATATAAGTTCCCGTAAAAACGGCTATGCTGGAATATTATTTGTTCTTTTGTCAAGTATATTTATTTAAATGTTGCCACTAGCTCTCCTGTGAGCCCGCTATTCAGTGGCTTATTTACTCGACTCATGTATTTCTTTTTGTTTGGTGAAAAGATGTGCCTGTATTCGTACTTTCGAGTCTTATGACTTGGCCAATAAATATACAATACAATACAATGATATTGCAAATGTTGGTGATGACGAATTCGATTAGAATGGAATTATGATTATCGTCACTTTGTTTGTCATACTTGGGTTATTAAGAGTTAGCCCACACACTGACAGATATATACTATCTACTTTTCAAGACAGGCAGCTGGTAGAGCAGGTTGATGTGATGGCGATGTTTGTGATGACGAATTCGATCGAAATGGAAATATGATTATCGTCACTTTGTTTGCCATACTTTTGGGTTTTAAGAGATAAACCACACTTTCTTTATTTTCTTATTCAGTAAGTGTTAGTTAGTTTTAGATAATCAACACTTATAGAATTGAACTAAACACAATGACTATTGCATTTCCTTGACTTTGCATATCGGTCACAGGTTGCTTTGATGCAATGTTTAGCAGACATCGTTATTAATACACAGAACAATCATGCAGAATATCCAAGAAAACGGATGTATAACAATGTGTAGCATAATCCCTAGCAACTAAATCCGTATCTGTAGTAAGTTCGAGCTCCACATGTGTCTCCGGACCTCATATAATTATGGTAAAGATTATTGCCATGTTTGATCTTTGGTCATTGGTTATCAATAGAGTCAAATAGAAAGAAGTGTGATTAACAACCGCCATATGAGGTTTCTTTTGGGAATTGATAGGGGATATTAAGAGACAAAATATGGGTAGTATTTTTTACAACAAATAAAGTGTATAACAAATGACCGTACTTGGGATGGATGGTTAAAACATCATGCAAAGAGAGTTGGTTCAGTTATAGCTTTGACATCACTAAGAAATGGGTAGTATTCGGGGGAACGCCATCGACTGACCGACCAAAGTTATTGCCATTTAAATCTATATGCAACAAAAAAGTCTGCAATGCTAAGGCATTGGTTTTCATACAATTCTGTAGACCGCTAGGGAAAGCAAAACATGCGGTAAGGATGATGATAAAAATGGCAATCTGTAGTGACCATGAGGATGATGATGATGAGTATTCAGAATATCATCACACTGTCAATGATAATGGCGCATGCATGATGACATCATTATACAGCACATATGTATTAAGATGCCAACAATGATAATAGTAATAATTGTGCTATAGAAATGAAGATGCTGATAGCAACAAAAACGATGCAACTAAAAGTTACCAATTGTTGTCAAATGTGTAGCAGTAGTAGTAGTAGTAGTATAGCAGTAGTAGTAATAATACTAGTAGTGTTTTTGACCATATCGACGGATACAAAAACTCACTATTACCAACAACATTTAGACAAATAAAAGATATGAACTACACCACCTGCATCGATAGCTAGGATACCTTATACAGATACAGATACAAATACAATACACAAACAGGTAAACTAGCCTAAAAAGGTGGTATGATTAAACATATTGAACTAGAGAAGACACCACATATTTTGGAACTGTTCACCTTTTTTCCCTTACCCATGACACGGTGACTCACCTGATCTGTTCAATATTGGCCAGGATGTTCCGGTGGGACAGCATGACTCCTTTAGGCAGGCCTGTGGTGCCGCTGGAGTACGGCATGGCCACCATGTCTTCTTTAGGATTGATGTCAACGTTTTCAGGGAAAGCTTTACCATCGTCTTCACACAGTTGCGAAAAGGGGCGGCACCCCTCGGATTCTCCTATCACTATGATTTCCTACAATATTGTAACAACAGAGATAAGTGTGTCATAGGTCACATGGTGGAGAAGGCATTTAATATTGCTTAAATTGTGTATAAGGGGAACATGCTGAAATGTATTGTATCTTTATTGACCTATTACTGGTTTTTCACTGGAATGTGCATGTACTTCGCCGGTGTAGATTTATCGCGGTCTCATTTCTGTTCTGGCGGTTACTATTGTATCTAGGTATTATCTATACAGTATTAATTGACTTATGGCAAAGCATAAAAAACGATACATAACATGATATCTTTGCAGCAGCCTTTGCTGTAGATGAGCATTGGGTGTGTGCGTACATCCTTCATATTTATATTTCCATATATTTTCTAGCAGTTTGTGTGGATGTTATGAGCATTGAGTGTGTATACATTCTTACCTTTATAATTCCATATATTTTTCAGCAGTCTTATTGGTTGATATGAGCATTAATGTGTGTGTGTGTGTGTACGTTCTTACTTTTATATTCCCATAAATTTTTGCGGCAGTCTTTGCTGTTGATATGATCATTGAGTGTGTGTGTACATTCTTACCTTTATATTTCCGTGTATCTTTGCAGCAGCCTTTGCCGTTGATATGAGCATTGAGTGTGTGTGAGTGTGTGTGTACATTCTTACCTTTATAATTCCATATATTTTTCAGCAGTCTTATTGGTTGATATGAGCATTATGTGTGTGTGTGTGTGTACGTTCTTACTTTTATATTCCCATAAATTTTTGCGGCAGTCTTTGCTGTTGATATGATCATTGAGTGTGTGTGTACATTCTTACCTTTATATTTCCGTGTATTTTTGCAGCAGCCTTCGCTGTTGATATGAGCATTGAGTGTGCGATGATGATCTTAGCTCCTGAGTGACTCAACTGTCTGGCAAGTTCCTCTGAAGAAAAGAAAATCATTAAATAAATATTCACGCTCAAGAATCCTTCGCATGGATTAATGATTTTAATTTCATTTTGATAAATGACTAATGATAAAACCATTATTTTTCAGAATACTCCTATCATTCCGTGATAACTACTAGTATGAGAACGCGGTATATGCATTTTGGCAATGCAAAGGGAAGCCAATACGTGTTATACATGCAGTTCATCATAAACTGTTTCTGTTACGACAGTTATAGTTTGGATTATCTTACGCAGCATTAATCTGCAGGTGTGTACCTAGAATACTAGTAAAGTACTAGTATATGGTAAGTTAAACACAATACTGCCTGGTAGTTGATAGGCCAGATTCTTACCTACGTTGCTGAGAGGATTATAGGCACTCGTGACTCCACCTGTGGCCGCCACACCAAGAAACGCCATGCCAAACTCTGGACAGTTAGGACTGAAGAGAGTGCACACATCTCCTTTCTTAAAACCCAGCTTGGTCAGGGCGCTGGCCACCTTAATCACCTTCTCTTGGAACTGACCGTATGTGTAACCTTGACCAGTTGTACTGTCCACCTAGTAACAAATATAAACTATATATAAATATATATATATATATATATATATATATATATATATATATATATATATATATATATATATATATATATATATATATATATATATATATATATATATATATATATATATATATATATACTAGTATATATATATATATATATATATATATATATATATATATATATATATATATATATATATATATATATATATATATATGTATATAAATATATATATATATATATATATATATATATATATATATATATATATATATATATATATATATATATATATATATATATATATATATATATATATATATATATATATATATATATATATATATATATATATATATATATATATATATATATATATATATATATATATATATATATATATACATATATATATATATATATATATACATGCTATGTAAATATTTTCCTCTGGACATGTATCTAAGTTGTTCATATTTTCTCGTATGTCAGTCTTGGCAAAGTTGGCTTATTACTTCATGAGAGGCCATGTGGTATCATTTAATTACGATAGACATTACTGCAATATATACTTTATTTGCTATGATATTCATCATGAAATAGATATTGCATAATGAAGAAAAGGGACGATGTTAATCCATAAGCATCCAGTTACCGCGGAAGGCCTCATTTAATGCAGCATTCCCTATCCTATGCCTTCGTTCAACCTCAGATTAATCTCATAATTCTATGGGCAAAATACTCTTAGCACCTCCATTTGTTCCATTGCCATGTTTGGTAAGTTCTTCTCTCGAGTAGCCTGCTCGGTATCAGGACAATATCCCCCCGAACAATATTCCCCCAGACAAAAAAAATAAATTATTCTAAAAAATGTGTTAGTAAAAGAAAAAAAATTTAAAATACTGTTTTAAATTGTCCTAAAACATGTGTTAGCAATTTTTTTTTAAATCCAGTGTTTCAAATTATCCTAAAAATGTGTTAGTAAAAAACCTTTTTAAAAATTCCAGTGTTTTAAATTATCCTAAAACATGTGTTAGTAAAATATATATTTTTAAATTCCAGTGTTTTAAATTATCCTAAAACATGTGTTAGTAAAAAAAATAAAAAAAATAAAAACAATTCCAGTGTTTTAAATTATCCTAAAACATGTGCTAGTAAAAAAAATAAAGATAATTTGAAACACTTGAATTTTTGAAAAAAAATACTAACACATGTTTTAGGATAATTTAAAACACTGGAATTGTTTTTATTTTTATTTTTATTTACTAACACATGTTTTAGGATAAATAAAATGCTGGAATTTTTTTTTTTTTCGTTTTTCGTTTTCTCTTTTTTTACTAACACTTGTTTTACTAGAGATATCATCCGGGGGGATATTGCCCGGGGGGATATTGGACCGGGGGGATTTTGTCTGGGTGACGAAAAACAAAAACAAAAACAAAAAATATCTTCTCGAGTAACAGATATAACGGGCATGCTGGTCATGCATAAACCCACGGCCGCTGCCGTCTGGTATGTCTCTATTTAACCTGCTCAAAAAGTAAGGTCATTGCAAAATAACTGATTGATGTTGTCCTCAATATATGGTCAACTTGTGGCCTCAGGCCAACTTTTCATGATCCAGGATACAATGTACAGACTATCGATCATAATGGACACAACACTTGACCTTCTACAAACAACGGGTATATCAATACTAGACTCTAGTACGTACACAACAGATAATGTTCGAAAGACCAGACAATCAAAATGATATATGGTGTATATATGTTGATGTGACAATTCCCATTTTTTGTATGTTTTATGCATTGCCTGTAGGATCATTGGTCAATTTTCTATACAGAATATTGTATATAGTGGATAGTGTTCACAGCCTTATGACAGATCTGGACCCAAAATTTTCTCTCGTGTCCCCTCTGGCACCCAGTAGAATTAACTTCTCGCACTTACGTAATGGTATCAAATTCTTTACTTGTGTCTGGTTCAGATGCATAAGGGTGTGGTGTGCAACGCTGTCCGCATATACTGGAAGAACTATGCCCACTATCCAAACAAACAGCTGGGACCCACCATTTCAAGTCTTACTAGCACAGCACATGCTATCACAACGACCCTATGTGTACTGCGCAATGGGGGACATGTGTTGGTGGCGCCCTCTTTCGATGGTGAGGGTAACTAAACCTTTTGCTTGCCTGCCAGTTTTGATAGGCAAGGTGGAAGCCTATGTTTGTTTACGGCTACAGGCTAGTCACTTTACAGCACTGTTGGAGCGGATGGGGTCTGTACTTGGGCCCATTTGTATGCAAGTGGATATAAAACAAAACTGCCATGACCTGTACGTCTTATACATTACTACTTATTAGCACACTTTTAGTTTGCATTATGGTTAGAAATAACCTATCAATTAGCTGCCTCAATGTACGTGGTTATCTCTCCTCCATACCATATATGAGGGAACTATTGGTCACAGAGGATATTTTGATGATAAGTGAGCACTGGCTCCATGATAATAGGAGATGGAAACTGAATGAAATATCTAATTCGCACTATGTACACTCGCACTCAAGCAACTCCTCCTCTGCTGAAAGGTACGGTTCTGGGAGAGGCCAGGGAGGGGTTGCGATTTTCTGGCGAAAGTCCTTACCTGGTGTGTCTCCTATTAACAAGATTGTACATGACAGGGCATGCGTCATTAGGATGCAGGTCTCCCCTCACACTGTATTGTATTTTATCTCTGTTTATCTTCCGTCCAAAGGTTGTGAGGGCGATCTGGAGGCATGTCTTAGTGAAATCTCCGAAATTATCTACCTTGCTGAGCCAGGTGCTCTATGTATAGTGGGGGGGGATTTCAATGGAGATGTTGGATGCCTTGAAGGCTCTCGTGGTATAAGGATGGCTACTCCTCAGGGTAAATTGGTATCACATTTTTTTCGGCGGCACAGTATGGTGGTATCTAATATGTTGGACTGCACGACTGGACCCATACACACTTTCGAGTCCCATAACTCTATGTCTACACTCGATTATATTGGCATTCCTGAGGTGTTGGTTAACAATATCGTGGGGGTCTCAGTCAGCGAGGGGCATGCATTGAATACCTCAGACCACCTTCCTGTCAGCGTTACTTTGTGTTTGGAAAATTTTGAGCAATGTAAGACCGATATCAAGGTTAGTCCCAACATTAAGTGGGATGCTATGGGCCCCGACATGAGAGCGTTGGCATACACGTCAAAACTAGAGCCATATCTACGTCAACTATCAAATAAACTTACCTTTAGAGAGATAACTCCTGGTCTACTGGATGAATGTTTCTCTGACCTCACAATGCTGATACATGAGGTGTCAAAACCCCTTCCGCATACAAAATTTAAGAGGCACTTAAAGCCTTTTTGGAATGCTGAGCTCACACAGATGAAATACTGGAAAGTTAATGCCTACCATAAATGGGTGGATATGGGGCGTCCCAGGTCTAATGCAAACTTCTATTATATAAACTATAAAGAAACTAAGAAAGTTTTTATGCAAAGACTTACCTATCTTACGAAACAGTATGAGAATGATGAGATTCTAGAAGCTGCTCATCTGGCCGAAGTGAATAGGAATTGTTTCTGGCGCCTCCTACGTAAGTGTAGGAAAACTTCTGGAAATGTTTCTTTAGCCATCAAAAGACCAGATGGTACTGTCGCACATGAACTGGATGATGTGCTAGCAGTATGGAAAGATCATTTCTCTTCTCTAGGTGTTCCCAAAGAGTCGCCAGAGTATGACGACGCTCATTACCAGGAGGTATCCAATTTTATCACGAATTATAACCATAGCAATCATGTTGATGATGACTTTCTTTTACAACCTCTTAGCACCGAGGAGGTTATGAATGCTGTTAATGCTCTCAATCATGGCAAGTCTCCTGGCTATGACGGCGTCACCTCTGAACACATCGTGTATGGAGGGGAAAAGATGTTTGAATTACTGCGTCTGCTTTTTAATGGAATTATAGATCTGGAATATGTACCTTTATGTTTCCGTGTGGGTGTGCAAGTACCCCTTTTCAAAGGGAAAAAGTTATGTAATTTGGATCCCAATAACTATAGGGGGATCACCCTGCTGTCATCTTTTAATAAGTTGTTTGAAATTATTTTATGGAATAGGATCAAAGGATGGTGGGTCGACGAGAAAGTTATTTCAGAGTTACAAGGTGCCTGTAAGGTCGGGATGTCATGTATCCACACAGCTTTTACTCTTCAGGAAGCCATAGCCACATCATTAGAGCGCGGCAATAATTGTCTAGTGGCGTTCTATGATGTGGCTAAGGCTTTTGATTCTGTCTGGATAGATGGTCTCTTTAAACAGGTTTTTGATAGTGGTGTTACAGGAAAGACGTGGCGAATACTTTACCGTAATTATGTCGATTTTCGATGCTGTGTTAAGATACAAGGGAATTTTTCGGAATGGTACCCCCTCTTTTGTGGGATTCATCAGGGGGGGTACATGTCATTATTAAAGTACACTGTGTTTATCAATTCTCTTCTGGTCGAGTTAAAAAACTCCAACCTATGTGTTAAGGTCTACGATATGCCAAGTACACCCCTGGGATACGCAGACGATTTAGCAACGGGGTGCTTTAACAAAACCAAGCTCGATTTAGTAATGAACATAGTGTATCGACACGGGTGTACTTGGCGCTATGAGTTTAACGCTAGGAAAAGTGGAGTTCTCGTATACGATAATCCTAGGAAGACCCATGGTCCATCCCCGGAGCATACTTTTCGGTTGGGAGGGGAAAAGGTTGGGGAGAGAACCAATTATGACCATGTCGGTATACGAGCGTCCACACAGGTAGATGATGTATCAGGTATTGCGGAAAGAATATCAAAGGGGCGTGACACTTTCAATGCCGCTACGGGGCTTGGGATTAGGAAGAGCGGATTAAGTATGGCAACATGTAACGTTATTTTTTGGAATTTAGTGGTTCCATCTGCCATGTATGGTTGCGAGCTGTGGTTCCTCTCTGACAAATGTATAAACATCCTGGAGTCATTTCAACTATATGTATGCAAGAGAATACAAAGGTTCTACTCTAATGTACCTAATACCAGCAGCCTGTACTCTATGGGCTGGATGCGTTTGGAGCGTTATGTCCAAGTTAGGAAACTTCTTTTCATTAGATCCATCATGATACTTGATGATGAAGCAATCTCTAAGAGAGTATTCTGTGTTTGCGCGAGACGTGTTTTTAATAATCTGCATAATGACGCCCACGCTACAAGCCCTAGTATCGTTCGTGATCTCCTTAAGGTGGCCAGTTTATTTGATCTTCTTAACGATGTAATAAACATGGTCAATAGAGACCACTTCTATCCAAAACTACTTTGGAAAAATAAGGTCTGGAACCGTGCCTGGGCGCTGGAGGATGTTTATTGGAGAATTGAGATGCAGTCTCACAGAAGTCTAGACCTACTTAAACGTATAGATAGTGGGTGTAGGTATCTCAGCTGGTGGTATCTCTCGGATATTCATCCTACAATGATGTTCATGTGTGAAAATCTAGCAAAGATTGTGTGTCATGCTAGCTTATTAAAGACTGATGATGTCCGGCTAAAAAGACAAACTTTAGCCGCAAAGTTCTGTGAACTTTGCGACCTCTCAGCCTCTGATGATGCTAACCATTTAGTGATGCAGTGTCCTGCCCTTCAGGTAGTGAGAAATCAGATGTTCGACGAAATTCGTGGAATCCCTGACGGGACCGGCGCTCTTATGCTAGATCATTGTGATGATGTGTTCAGTTACCTTATAGGGAGACAGAGGGAAGATTTTTCTATAGAACAGATGGTGAATATATGGAAAATATCAGGTAAATATATAAACGTAATGTATGGCATGAACCTTAGGAGAAGGAAAGGAGTAGGATAGGTAGCACACACCTAATCTACTGCTTTATACAGGTTCTATGATCCCTGCCTCCCCATAAGGACTATGATTAATCAAAAGCCCCCATAAGCCTATGTGTAAATAGTTATATTATTACTTTTTGTTTATTTTGGGCCTTTTGACGTTGCCCATTTATCTATCTTACGTTCATCTGGTGTTTTTTGTTTATATACACCATGATTTTCTTATTTGCATTTATTTTTGCTTCATGTTTTTGTAGAACTACCTACAGTCAATAAAGAATATATATATATAGGGTTAATCTGTGAAAAAATTGGGTCAATTTGAGATTTTACACTTGTTAAAGCCTACACCATATTCATATAATCAGATTAACTGTGACTGCTTAGGCCATCAATGAGCATAATACGACACCAACTGTCACAGATCTTCACGACTGGACTTGCACATAAGTGGGGAGAGCGGGTTTCTGTCCATATTCTCTATATTAAATATCCCCAAAGCATGCGTGCTTCAAACAAGTATTTTGGTGTCAAATGTTAACAGTATGCTCGCAGTTTGGTTTTGTTGTATTCGTTATAGCTAAGGGCTTTATGGGAATGTTCCAATGTTGACTTTATGCGAATTCTCAAGGTAAATGGAATCACAATGTTCCAATTTTAACTTCATTCTCAAGTTAAATGGAGTCACAAAGTTGAACAAAGCACTTTTTCTCATTTCCAACAGAACACATCTAAAACGAAAATGTTATTGAATTTGAACATAGCAAAAAAAGAAAAAATACCCTTCACCACGTATTGATCTTCATCATTTGAGAACTGCCATGTTCCTTGGCCCCTACTTTTGGATAGGAGCTCCGTTAAAATCAATGTGCATGTTGGTCTTCTTTTCTTTTCTTTTTTTTGGTTTTCTACCCCTCACATCTTACACCCTGCTTCCTGGCATGTTAGAATTCCCTTTCAGGCTCTTTATACTTTTATATACTGGATAGCAATATAGAAGCAGTGTAGGGGAAAAAATCACCTCATAAGTATATAAATTCCATATTCGTTTATTTAGGCTAACTTCTATTGTATTTGTTAGTGTACCAACTGGTGCATGGTTTAGCAAACATGTACTTTATCCAGCATTCCCTTTTAGTAGGCTAGACATTTTTTCTCGGTGTCTTACCAAACCACTGACGCTTTTTTATCTTTGTTTCCCGGCGGTTATTCTGGGGCAAATAAGATTAAAATTTAACTGATATTTCCACCATCCTCTGACAAAACGCTTCAGTTGAATGAGTGATTGAAATAAATCGATACGCAAATCTTGCCCTAGAAATGCCCTTGCTTATGCAATTAAATCCAAAGCTCGCCCTAGAATCGCTGTTGCTTAGGAAATTAAAACCAAACTTGCCCTCGCACAAAATCAACCAAAGATTTTGACTGTCGACAGAGTGCGAAAATAACGTTTCCTGACTTTTTAAGATGGCCAAAAAACCATAGGAAAATTACTTAATTAAGCATATTGGTCTGGCCTTCTTAGTAAGTGCACGTCTAGAGACGTGCCCTAAGTTATTGGATGGGAAGCTATCGGGGAGCGCACACACACACACACACACACACACACACACACACACTTTTGTTCGGTACATGGACGTTGTTTACTATATGCCATCTTCTGGCCTGTACAGGTACCTGCCAATAGACAGCATATAGTAAACAACATCCGTGTACTGGAGTTGCTCGAACTACACACACAAACACGTCTGTATGAATGACAGTATGTACATTCATTGTTCTTAATTACTCCGGTGTCAACTTAGTCATATCTCATATCACATGACACAACAGCAATGGAATTCATGATATAGGCACTGAATGAAACTATCTGCCTCGGCCTAAGAACCAATCTAATAATCTGGATTGGTTTTAAGTTCATGTGCCCTGATATCGCAATAACTTACCAATGCTACATAATCCGTGTAATCATTAAACCGCTTGAAAAGAATTTCAGTCAGCGAAGCATCGGGTATTTCTAAATCCGGTCGTTTACATCTAATGATATTATCGGTTGCTGTCCTAGAACTTGTTGTGAATGGGGCCACAGGCAGAAGTAGTGGCGGCGTTGCCACTGCGGCCAATCCTGCGTGACCATTGTCTCTTGTCTTGGAGGTCACCGGGAGCTTGGTGAATGCTGAAGTCGTATGATTGGTGTAGGATCGAAAGCGTGCTAGGGCCGCGCGTCTAGAAACGGAATGCAACATCATGGGGTAAAAGCAGGATTTCCCACAACTATTTAGGCCATGTCTAGTTGCTTGCTGGTTTGTGTAGTAGGTTGTAGTTTGTATATCACCATCTGGCAGCCTAGCTCTGTGCAAAGATAGCAGGCGGGGTCAAATTTCATCACTGAGTAAAGTTCAGAGCAGAGATAGTGCAGGCCTACGGGTTGGAAAGTGCAAATGTGGTAGAAGTGTGTTCGTTAAGGATAGCGAGGAAGCTTAGTGCAGCTACATTACAGGCATTTAGTTCCTGCACCAGTTGACCGGACGTATGCCAGTGCCTGGTTGTGCAAACACACACGGATACCTTGTCAAAAAATAAGCCAAGCACATAAATGACACACGTAGCTTGCAAATCATGACTACATTCAGTTGTTAGGTCGTCCATGCCCAGGAAACTGGGGGGCAATCGGGCGTGTGGTCGTGTATTAAGCCCGGGCTGCCCAGGCATATAGTGTAGAAATTAAATGCCGGTACTGTACGTCCTTATTCCCTTTCCGTTAAACATTTAATAATATATTTTCATTTTCATATTTGGGTTACTTCCTCATTCGAAGACAAGCTCCATTGGATTGGTAGTTTAGTAATCATGCACTAGAATGTAGTATACAGCCCAAAGATAGTCGCAAAGATACTACAACCCTGTCCAATATCTATAACTACAATCTTACATTTCGAACCAGAATGTCACACTAACTAGATCCAGGCCCCAGGGAAGGGAAGTTTACTTAACACACTGACAATAAAATATCAAAATAACGAAGACGCCTCAAAAAACCTTAAGCAATAGTTCAGCAACTTTTGTTTTGGTAGCAACTTTCACCCATGCCGATAATGAACATCTACCGAAGTAGCACGCTCACTCTTTAAGCCCCATATGGATAAGTGTACTGTATGGGTATGAGTTGCAAACCTACCTGGTCGATAGTTATTAAATTTTTAATAAATGTGGTAAATTATGAGGTTTAATGCTAATTCGGAGCTTTATGGGAATTCCCCATAATAGGTAGTTCTGACTCTATGACTGAAATTAATGAGTGCTCCATGGCCACTCAATTCAAAATTGGCATTGATAGGCATGGATACTAATATGTACAATAACATGCATCTGTTCAATAGTTCCTGAATAACTTCTAAATGTGATGAATTGTTATGATTTGAATGACATCTTTAAAACTCCTTTTGCTGAGTTGCAGAAATTCCCAAACTTGGTGTCTGCTAGGTGGCGCTATTGTGTTTTCTGAATCGAGCCACTTTCAATACCATTATCGCATCGAAAGACATGCATATCCATCCACTTTCAACGTTATCTCGGATGAGTCTGCAGAAAAGTGCTAAACACTTTTGGGTCAGAGGCATGTTATCTTACATGTTGTAGGATCACAGATAAAAATAATAAATAGCTATGACATTAACATGTTCAGTGCGCTGAAGACTAGGCATATGCAACATTCCATGTCTGGTATGTATCAAGGTGAATGGTCTTTTTTTACCGTTCACATTCAAATCAATTGAGTAATTCAACAAGAAGTCAACTTCAATGTTTTAAGACTATTTGTGCACTCTAGATCAGAATGGGCTGAGGCAGGCACGTTCTGCTAAGCCCATTATGCATAGACTAACCCTGGAAAGATATCGCCGGGATTTATTTTACCTATGAAGATGACTAAGGCCAATCCAATTTATTTACTTGTCTTACGAGCTCAGGAGGTAGGAAATGGGCCATTTTGGAATAAGAAAAAAAGTTGAAAAATGTGACTTTTTTTAATTTTTTTTTAGAGTCTGCCGACTAGGACTGGTAGCGATACGTTTCTACCAGCCTATTCTCAACTAAATAAAATCAATCAATCAATTAATCCCTGTACCCTGAAGGGTGGGAGGTATACCTCCTAAAGTCTGAGGCTCTTGACTCCAGCAATGATAGCTTCCTGTAGTTGATTGAATCACCCTTACAAAGAATATTCTTAAAACTTTTTTTTGGAGTCTGACAGGATTTTTTTTCCAAAAAAAGCTCGTAAGACAAGTCATTAAATTGGAGTGGCCTAAGAAATAAACATGAATTATGGAGATATCTTAAGAAGAGTTGTTGGTTAGATTATGATGAACAATTCTTCTTCAATTGTTTTCCAAAGCAAGATATCCCAAAATAGCTAGCTAGGCCTTTAGTCGCCGTCATGCAAGGGTTAAGCGAACGTTCACGCACTGCGCGTACTGGTATGGTACACTGGGTAGAGTTTGCCTGATATGAGTGACTTAT
The DNA here is from genome assembly GCA_963942565.1 of Maea johnstoni. Taxonomy (NCBI): domain Eukaryota; kingdom Metazoa; phylum Annelida; class Polychaeta; order Spionida; family Magelonidae; genus Maea; species Maea johnstoni. The sequence goes on along the minus strand of OZ012687.1, from coordinate 8,588,171 downwards.
ATAGGAAGTGCTGCCATCTATACTAGAACGGATTAACTAAGATTTCAAAGTCGCACATGGTTGTGTCGCAGACGTGCCGAGAGGATTTAAATCATTTGGATTTATCTGGACCATGAAGGTGACTTTTTTTTCTTTTTTCTTTTGAGTCTGACAGGATTTTTTTTCCAAAAAAAGCTCGTAAGACAAGTCATTGAATTGGAGTGGCCTAAGAAATAAACATGAATTAAGGAGATATCTTAAGAAGAGTTGTTGGTTAGATTATGATGAACAATTCTTCTTCAATTGTTTTCCAAAGCAAGATATCCCAAAATAGCTAGCTAGGCCTTTAGTCGCCGTCATGCAAGGGTTAAGCGAACGTTCACGCACTGCGCGTACTGGTATGGTACACTGGGTAGAGTTTGCCTGATATGAATGACTTATATAGGAAGTGCTGCCATCTATACTAGAACGGATTAACTAAGATTTCAAAGTCGCACATGGTCGGGCCGCAGACGTGCCGAGAGGATTTAAATCATTTGGATTTATCTGGACCATGAAGGTGACTTTTTTAAAACAAACTTCTAGAGGTAAAAACCGATTTATAGGTACTGAACCTTTCGTAAATGCACATTCCTTCATAGCTGGCATAACCTTCATTTCTATGTTTACGAAAAATCTAAATAAGCGAAGTCTCTTTGCCTGAAATACCTTTCAGGCACTTGAACTGAATTTCCATAAAAAACACTTAGTAAATGCATTACATGCATTCAAACACACGTGGCAATCTAAAAAATCAAAACCTATTTTGTCACTCAACCATATTGAAATAAGTAAAATTCACCCTCGTAAATACACAAAAATAATAACGACAAAGTTTTAATTTTGCGTTTTAAATAACATCCTTTTTTGATCTCTTCTATGTACCAATGATTTTATAATTGGCTCTGGCAGTAATTTATATATATTTTTATGTTATTCAAACTCATTTACAAATATACCATATCCATGGTCTGATGCAGTGAAATATCTCCATAATGTCATTATGTCAGGCGATATTTTACGAAATTTGTATTTGTATTTAGATGTTTATTGACTGTACGGCAAAGTACAAAATCATAGCAAGTACAAGTATTTTGATATCAAAAAAGAACATTATAACATACATAGAGGGTCCTCATAAGAGAGGATCGTAAGAAAAATCTATGTCACATATACTGCAGTTTAACAGAAGGATACAAAATGTCCGGTGTAACAGTTGAGTGACGCCCTGCTCAGTTTGACCTGCGTTAGGGGGGTGTAACAGAATAATTAACACCGGGCGTGGGTACGGACTACAGTGTTCCACAGTAATTGCCTACCAGGCTTTGAATACGCTGTATTCTAGAATACTGAGACAAACTGGGGTGTACAGGAAGGTTTGTACGCAACTACTATGGATTAACGTTTATATAAACCGTCTGTACATTCTGGATATGTAGTGGCTTGAAATTAGACATACTTTAACCATTGATTCAAAAGGGTGTTTACCCATTCGAATGTAAAAGGCATTCTGGAGGTCCTGCAGAATACGCCTAACATAATCGTCATCGATTGCAAATAACACTTCAAACATTTCACCTTTTATATTTTCTATGTCAGAGCATTGCATGACAAGATGCATGGGGTCTTCTCTAATTCCTAGCATACATGTTTGGCTAGAAGTTGTTCCTGCTAGGTTCATCAACCCATCCTAAAATACTGCTTAGACATTTTTTGTGAATTTTATTCAAATGTGTTAGGATATGCATGAGATCCAGCTGTAGCTGGATAGATTTTCCATATATACGCTGTCTTTTGATATACTAAATACATTTTGATGACGTGTAAACTTTAAATTGATACACGAGCGTGACGGCTAACACTATTGGTTTTAAACGAGAGTGATCGATACTTTCAGGTCTGTTCTGCCTAAATGGAGGGGCTACTGTTCAAGCTTTTCTTGGGTGCAAAACAATCTCACTTTGCCAGAATGAATGGAATCGTGTTTGCTTACGGCAGACAAATGAGGACCATTTGGTGACGTCATTCAGACAATGCATAGTTTGAAAGATATTTGAAGGAGAGATATCAATTGGAACACTATCAATAGCCATCCTTCAATACCTTTTTAAAATCGTAATACAGTAACATATTCCGTGTGCTCGAACTAATACATTACCTTCAAAGGAAACATTATTTCCATAGACTTTAAAATCTGAAAACGCACAAGCACTTGGGAATGTATTTCTTTGTGAATTATGTGTGAAAGATACATATACATATATATATATATATATATATACATATATATATATATATATATATATATATATATATATATATATATATATATATATATATATATATATATATATATATATATATATATATATATATATACATATATATACATATATATGTATACATATATACATATATATATATATATATATGTTACAGTAAGAGTGTCAAACCAGGGATTTAGTCAAATCCCTAAAACTTTCAGGGAATCTGTCAAATTCTTGTTTCACTCACGGATTTGGTCCCTAAATGCCTAGAGATTTGACTAAATCCTTGAAAATAGGAGGGTCAGAATGATGAAATTGATAAACGTTGACTGAGATACTGTAATTATCATCATCATCAAGCAATAATTTTTGGCTGAGCATTGATTATTCAGCATTACTTTGTACCTCATTACTTTGATAATCAGGAATCATAAGTAGCGCTCAACTAAGCATAAAACAAAGGTAATTGTCATTCAACAATCCCTCTGAAAGGTCTCCAGTAAACAAGTCAAAAATGACCCACCTATTTTTAGGGGTTTAGTCATATCCGTAGACATTTAGGACCGAATCCTTGAGTGAAACAGGAATTTGACAGATTCCCTGAAAGTTTTAGGGATTTGACTAAATCCCTGGTTTGACACTCTTACTGTAACATATATACACACATATATATATATATATATATATATATATATATATATATATATATATATATATATATATATATATATATATATACATATATATATATATATATATATATATATATATATATATATACTAGTATATATATATATATATATAATGCTAATATACAATATATTGTATACTTTTCAGTGCTAAATTCACCTGATAATGAGAAAAACGTGTTCTCGCGAATATATCACATAAATAGGAGTTTCAACCAGCTATTGATCTATGTTAAATCTCTCCTGATTTCATGAAGTACATGTGTTGGACTTGACATATCTTCATTCTCGTAAAATACAACGTGACGTAAAAAGTCCGAATATGGAGCCCATCGGACAAGATACTAGTGCAGACATCCTCAAAGCCCAGTTAATTTACTCCTTCGGAATTCATGACATTCTGAATTCAATATCCAAGTTAGTGACGCAGTGTAATTGGAGACTAGACTGATGTTTTTTTAAACAATTTATTGGATATAGCATTAAGCATGATAATGGTGATTATACTAACAATATTACTACTACTACTACTACTACTACTACTACTACTACTACTACTACTGATGATGATAATGATGATGATGATGATAGTAGTAGTAGTAGTAGTAGTAGTAGTAGTAGTAGTAGTAGTAGTAGTAGTAGTAGTAGTAGTAGTAGTAGTAGTATTAAGACATTAATAGATGGTCGGCGACTATATGCCTCTCATGACGTATCTGTCCATATTTCTGTTTGACAGAAAAAATGACAAGTGAACAAATAAGCATACTACACTTATAAATTCTGTATATATTGTGGACAAAAAGGGCTTTTAAAAATTCCCATTAAATTATATGTTGACAACTACAAAGGAGGTACCTAGTCTAAAATGATGAGTCTCTCAGAGTATTTATTGATTTTGTCGCTATATTCAAGTGATAACATACCACGGCACCTACATATTTGCTTTTTATTTTAATACGGAATTTTTTTCTAGTCGATGAAAGGTGACTGCGAAAACAAGAAAAGTGTAAAAAGAAAGTAAACCTGCTTTTATATATTGGAATTTGGTGTCTAGAAATATTATTTTAGCTTTGCTAGCGTTGTTATTTTTAGACCTAACCTTAGGTTCGAAAGCCTACACCAGTAAGGTCCTCTTAAAGGGGTCGGACCGTTTTGCAGAAGGGCTCCGACGGCTCAGGCGGAGTTGGTGTGTGCACGCAAGAAGGCGGAAATGGACCAGTGCGTTATCACGTGACCCGGAGTTTCCATAGTGGTAACTTATTAGGTCACATGATAAACAAATATCGGAGAGTTGCTCTACTCCGCTAACAGAAACATGGCCATGTTGTCTTCAATGACCACCGTGTTTTTGTGAGAGAGGGAATATGTGTGGGGGTGACACGTAAACAGACGACCACAGGGAATGACGGACGGACGTAGGAGCACCCTTCCAGCCGTGCTGGACGAGTATTTGACGGAGGACCATTCGCTAACGACCAGGTAAGGATTAGCTTTGATTTAGGACCACAGGCACTGATTACACACAATCGATTCATTCGCATTTCCTGCTCATTCAAGCTAAGCTTGGAATATGTGGACGTTGAAAGGCTGCATTTCGTGTCTTTGGTGCAGTTTGCTGCTAAGCTTACACGCAAGTTGGGGGCAGTTACCCACAACACTACGGAAGTGCAGGAAACGGTGTACTGGGGGTGTGTGTACACGCTCACTAGTGAGGTCCTACCCTCCGCGCAGGGATGCGCCTGCTGCTTCTATACAATATACATTGTACCAATTAACACAAGCAATGACCATGGCATGGCATGGGTGTCCAACTCTCCCAAATACATTAAGCAATGTTAAACTGCAAGCTCTTCTTTGAAAGTATGAATTTTGGTGGTACAATTTTAATTGAACATAGACTCTGTTAATTATTGTTATTATTATTATTATTATTATTATTATTATTATTATTATTATTATTATTAATATTATTATTTATTATTATTGTTATTATTATTTTTATTATTATTATTATTATTATTTTATTGTTATAACTCTTATTATTATTGTTATTATTATTAGTAGTAGTAGTAGTAGTAGTATTCATTGGTCTAGGTTGAAGGCCCATATAGTTGTGTTTAGTGGAATAGTTGTCTCATGTCGCCCTCCATAAATTACTTTGCTCCAGGACTGATTTTCTGTGCTCAAATAGTCTTATATACTAGGGCTGGACTGTCTGGACAGCGGGAGGGATCCTTGCTAGGACCCTGATCATCTGATAGAAATGAGTGCAGAAAGCACTACCTGACATATGCCATGTCTGATTTCACAAACCTCAGCATCATCATGTCTCTGCTTATTTAGGCCTAAAAGAAAAAATGTTTTTTTCCTGTAACCCTATACAAACAAGTTTTTATTCAAAAAAATCCCTACCCTAAAGTTTTTTCTGCCCGTCCAACTCCCAATCAACGGAAATCATGCATAAAACACATTTTTGACCAAATAAATTATGCAAAAAAATTTTTTTACCGACCTACCTGGCTACCTACCCTATTTTTTCCGGACCGTTACAGGAAACAAACAATTTATTTTTTTAGGCCTTATACTGTTATACACAATTTAATTAGATAGGAATCAGATTTACCAAGGTGGGAACCGTACCCTCCTTCCTCTATGCTTGTCATTAGTACAAACATAAATGGCTACTCTTGCTGCCGGGCAATTGAGATAGGAATTCAAAGCATAGTCAAGACAATACAACAAAACACATGACCATGAAGAAAATCTATTCCAAATTCTTAATTCCAAGAATTATTATTCCAAGTTCACCTTTGTCCCTTCGCCATCAGTCTTCATGCTTATACATATATTTGATGACCATTGTGTTGTGGAACCATGGGCCTCTGAGGCATTGGATTTGGGACTTTGTTTTATTGTCATTTTTCATGCCATGTTGAGGCTAAGATTTGACTTGCCAGTTGTGAGTGGTAGAGAAAATTGCAGTACCTGTGTTCCATTGGCTGAGAACACTACTGAGCTGTGGCTATGAGCAATATTTTACACCAAACTACCTGTTAATCAAGAGACTTGTACATCAGTGTGGCTAGTAGACCATCCAATCTCTGGTAGTACAACATATCTTTACTTTGCAAAGTTTGCATTTGATAACAAGATTCTTGTTCCAAGGTACTTTCCTTTGTACTCTATGAACCAGGATCAGCACTCTGACCCCCTCTTCAGATCTTAACTCATAAATATTAATGCTTATGAGTTTCCCCAGCAATTGTCAGCTAGATCTATGATACATTTGAAAATTATTTTAGATTTAAGAATGATTTTTCTAAATATTTGAAGGAGAGTTGTCGGTAGTGCTCTGATGAACATTTCTCTTTTAAATATTTTTACAAAATTTTATGTTTACACCTGGTAGATTTCATCATAATTGTCATGCTGCTTTTGGCTGCTGCGGGCACCGATATGTTAAGGAAGTCAAAAGGGCACCAAGGATAGGCATTTCTTATGTTAGCCTGGCTACTAGCTCTTTCTGTGTGTTTACTTGATCATATATATGTCTTGAAATGCTCACGTCTACGTACATATGCACATGGCTCTTTCTGGTTGTTTTAAAAAGTTCATACCTTTGCCAGATGATGGGGTCATTTATGCAGTTAGATTTTCTACTAATCACTCTGTTTAGCATTCAGCAGTGCCATTTATTCATAAGAGATTTTATTTCTCAACCTGCCCTGGGAATCAGGCTGTTCAAATTACATATTCTACCTTGTCATCAACATTTGGTGGCATGTATTACAGTTACACCTGGTTTATACTACATTATGTACCTCATGGGCTTCTAGAAAAGTTTAGATGTTTTGTAGAATGCTTGATTTTTGTAGGTTTGGTTTGCTAACATTGGCTTGGACCAAATTTGCAGATATTGTTTCTAAGGTTTGCAAGATTTTCCTGCGAGGTCAGTAGTTGTGCAGTTTGTGGCTGGAAACCCTTCAGTGTGACTGTGTAATCCCTGTGTGCGTGCACAGCTCTGTGTTGATTCAGGTCTGCTGTGTCACAGTCTCCTCGCCATGTGTTATGATAGATGACATGAAGGACTCGGGCACACTTGTGATGTTCTGCACCCCCATGGCCCCGCCCCTTCAGGAAGCCCCAGAAAAACCACCAGCCCACAGATTAGCTTTCACAGACAGTGACGATCAAGGCACATCTGCCTTCAGGCCATAACACGACAATTTTGAGTGCTGGCACACTTGCCTTGGCAAGATAAAATAAATGGGAGGCAAGTAAAATTATCTTTGACTAGCCCCACATGGCAGTTTGAAATTGCAATATTTCAATTACCAAAAAGTTAGATATGTAAATTAGATAAAAGCAAGTTATACTGGCATTTGCTAATGAACATTTGTAAAAATCATCCCCAATTAAAATTCTTGTAAAAACTGGTATCAACCTGCCCAACATGGCGAGATAGTTTAAAGGGTTATATATAATTGGTCCCTGGCATGAATCTATGTGGCAGATTCATATGTTTTTGTTTAATTTCCATTTTCCATTTTTATTGAAATAACTTTAGAATAAATCATAAATCCATATAATATATAATAGAAATTTGTGGGTTGGATTTTAATCAACATTTTCCCTTCAAGCGTTTTCAGAAAATTTCTTTTGTTAGAGAGATATCACTAAAATATCCAGGTGGTTTTAGGTGCTACAGTTTGATTCTTCTCATATCCAATAGATGGACTCACAACCATATATAACTCTTTAAAGTAGTACCTCACAATTTTTTAAAAGATCTTCTGAAAAATTTATAAATTTACCTCATTATTATGATGGTCACTAACATCAATGATATTATAAATCCAAATTCAGTGCATATTTCAAGAAATGCAGTTAATAGTGATGTGTTAATACATATATGTGAGCAATAGTTTATTTTATTGCCACCATAGGGATTGTCATCCTGATTACCCACTCCCCCCTCTCCCCCCCCCCCCCCCCCCCCCAAATTATGAATTATTCCTCCCCCACCACTTTTTAAAATGGGACAGCCCTAAGGTCATTTTAAGATGTTTATGATAAAAAATTCTTGTGCTGGCAGACCTTAGATTAGATTGCTACATAACTGCAATCAAATATATACTTTGTACCATTTTATATGTACTTTGACCTTTTGCCACAATGTATCATTTTAGTTGAATCATTGAATCAAGTCTTCCAGGGTCTTTTTATGATCCCAAACTATACATTTCATACCATATAGCATAAGAAACAGTTCAGGGGTTCATATAGAATGTCTTCCTTTCAGTTCCTAACTTTTCATTATACCAGCGGGGGAAACATTAATATTTGCGGGTAAATACAGGTATTCTAGTTAATACTTTATTTGTGAAATATGTCCTCAATTTCAACACTATTCAGGAATATTTGTCATGTTCACCAAAATATGCCTTATATGTTTAGCATTTAAAGATTGGAGCAGTTTTATAATAGACCCCTTTACCTGCAGCACCCCAAAATTTAGCTATTATACCTTTGAGACCAGAACATTTTTGCTAATTTATTTGGAGGACAAATGTTGTTCCTAACACAATCCCCACCTCTCCTTTAGATGTGTGTGATTTTAAAGAGACCTTCAGACAAGAATGTTTAGAGGTATATGTATTCTCCATGTAGTGGCGTACTGCTGGGTGGCATAATAGAGGTCTGATTGGATAATGTGGTGTGTGACTGAATATCAATTCCCTGGTGCCATCTCTAGGGGGTATTGAGAACTACCAAGCAGGCACATATATTTGTATGAAATTGAAAAATTATAAAAAAAACTATACATAGAACTAGTTCTCTACATATTAACTAATCAAATTTGGTGAAGATAGATAATTGTCATAAAGGTGCCAAGTTGGTCACAGAACCATTCTAATCCATTATTGCCTGCAGTGGACCAAAAATGCCTGACAGCTTTTGGCCTTTTTCTGTACTCACCAATAGAGTAAATGCTATAATAATATACATGTATAATTTATATCACCACTACTGTACTACTACTGTGCCTATAGCAGTGTTGGAGTATGATTAGCTGAACCAGGATTCAAAGGAGGAACCAGGGTAGAAATATATCAGGAAAGATAGATATCACCTGTCAATTTCAACCTTGAGCTGCTTCCTATGTCAGCTCATCTATCCTCACAGTGGCACGAAACAAACTTTTGTTTGATGAAAGCATCCTCATGAAAACCAGAGAGACACACACACATATATATATATATATATATATATATATATATATATATATATATATATATATATATATATATATATATATATATATATATATATATATAAATGTATATATATATATATGTATATATATATATATATATATATATATATATATATATATATATATATATATATATATATATATATATATATATATGTATATATATATATATATATATATATATATATATATATATATATATATATATGTATATAAAGTAGACGGGGTGGTGTCTAAGGATGGAGATCCTGGTGTGGAGCTCATAAAACGTTAGCCTGACCGTGTATCAGTCTAGATTCGAACTGACGTCCAATATCGATTGCGTCCAAACTCAATGCTATAACGTCACGCGACTTATTGTTGCGTGGTATATGTATTCACGTGTTGTTGTTTCACGTGATTGCCAAGCGATGACGTGTGATATGTGGCACGTACGTCTCTCGGTCGATAGGGAGGGCCTTTTTAACAATAGGTCCCTTGACAACGGTTTCGAACCTAAATGGTTCTCATCAGAGGCATTGAATAAACGGTCCCACGCCTTTGTTTGGCGGGGAATAGATGTGTAAACCACCGGTCCCGTGTTTCTTGTTTATTGGGGGGCCTGTACGAATAGGGTATTAAACTCCTACTTTTGTGTACTGTGTCGTACGCAGTGTCCCAATGAACTGGTGTGTGCCATGGGAGAGTGCGTATTTAGGGGACACGTGGTCCATCCCTTGTGGTGTGGGATGTGAAGAGAGTTTGGATATATTTGGGTTGGTGTCTCCAGCAATCGATATTGCTTATATTTATTGGTTTTAAGACTTCATTTGGGTCTGGATACCGCAGGCTTGTTGTGACCTAACGGTGCGTCTTTATAGTCTGCATCATGGTATGGCTATAGTATGTTATTAATATTATAGACGAGGTAATAGCCGTACCGTAGATGCCCCCTGGGTTGTGGGTTAAGGTAGACTTTTGACTCATAGATGGACGTAAGAAACGAGGGTCAGGTTTTTAAGATTCCTGGCCGACGTGCGTGTAACTGGTGTGATTTACGGCCCTGAGAACGGGACTTTTTACACTCGGACCACTCATGGTTGATAGACGTGGTCTTGATTTTTTAGTGTTTATATGATAGGAAATATGGTGCCGTATCATATGGGCCCGGTTGGGTTAACCTGGGTTGATTATGGTGCACATGGTGTGTTGCACAAAATAGTATGGATCACGGCCTAAGTGGCAGTGCCGTGGGTGTTACGGGCCGCACATCAATGTTGTTATGATGTCCGGACTGGGGTTTTGTGCACGTCATCTTGTTGCCCACGGTGGGTTGCGGGATGTCGTGCACAAACCATATGATAGCAGCGGTTGTTGGCTATCATATAAGATATGGTATGTTGGTGAACCATGTATATGAAGCTAGCGGTGCGCGATACAGAAAGACATATTTCTGCCGTGCGGGATGTTCGCCGGTGGCGGACATAGGGTTAGCCCATCTGTTTCTGGATGGGTATATAGTGGGTGTATTTGTAAAACGTGGTAGGTTATGAGTGTGTACGGCTACGGAGGGTCCTTAAATGGGGAAGGGCCGTCCTTGGGGGGCACCCCTTGGGTTGGGGGGTCCATTTTACTCGAAGAGATTAAGTCCTGTAGGGACCAGTGAGCGCAGGCGAAATATCCATTTGCGCTCCATGGTGTCCCTAAGGTGAGTTGCTTTGGCGCTGTCTGGATGCGCTGAGATGAATTCTAGGACAAAAACTTCTACATCGTCCACACCCTCGTGTGTGTTGGAGGTGTAGTGTCGGCCTACTATATGTGTTCGGCATTGCTGTCTGATGTTTCGGAAATGTTCCATCAGACGATCCATGAGGCGACGTTTAGTCTGCCCCACATATATTTTGCCACATCTCAGGCACTTTATCGCATAGATAATATTGGTACACCGGCACGACACATTTGTGCGTGTGCGATATCGTCTGTTGTTTAGGACGGATGTAATGTTGCCTGAACGGTTGAGTTTATTGCAATAAAGGCAAAACTCCCGTCGGCATGTGTTGTCATGGAGCGGCGGTGTATTTACGCCGTTCTCTGGGGGTGGCGGAGGTAGCGCTGCCCTGACGAGATGATCTCTTAGATTCCGACATCTCCTGAAGCCCCGTATTAGGTTGGCTTGGAGGGCGGATCTAGTAGAGCTGGATCTATCAAGGAGGTCCATGTTAAGACTGACTATGTCGTTAACGGCTCTGAATGTTGGATGGAACGTGGTGACAAGGAAGAGGGAGTCCTGGGCATTTGTTTTTTCCTTGCTACTTGTTAGCAAGGTGTTTCTGTCCTGTAGGTAGGCTCTCTCAAAGGACGTTTGGACCAGTTTTGGAGGGTAATTTGCTCTCAAAAAGTGGCCTGCCATAACTTTGCTCTGTTCAATGAAGCCATGGATCGAGCTACATATTCTTCTGAGCCTTAAGAACTGTCCATAAGGGATACCGTTCTTACAATGTTTTGGATGACATGACAAGAAGTCGATGTAGTTGTGTGAGTCTGTGTCTTTGGTGTATTGTGATGTGCTAATTACACCTTCTGTGTCCAAATGGACATTGACGTCCAGGAAATGGACGAGAGTTTGCGATGCTTCAGCTTCAAATTTGATGCTGGGCATGCACGTATTTAGGTGTTGGACAAAGGTGTCTAGTTCTCTTTGTCCATGTGTCCAAATGACGAAGATGTCGTCAATGAAACGCTTCCACAACAGTGGTTGTTGTGCATATGTGTAGACGTGTGTTTCTTCGAACCAACCCATAAAGGTGTTGGCATACGAGGGCGCTACTTTGGTGCCCATCGCTGTACCTCCGACTTGTAGGAAGTGTTTCCCATCAAAGTCGAAGTTATTACATTTAAGAACTTTGTTGAGTAGGAATAAGAGGTGGGTGTTGGAGGGATGTTGATTGTTCCCTCTGCTGTTATCGAGAGCAATTGCGGTTGCATTCATTCCTTCTTCATTGGGAATGTTGGTGTACAGGCTCGATACGTCCAGGGTTGTCAAGATACTATTGGGTGGGAGTGTCCCTAATTGATTAAGCATATTCAAAAAGTGTGTTGTGTCCTTGATGTATGACCTGATCTGTGTGACGCATGGTTGTAAAAAGTGATCAAGGAATTGTGATATGCGCTCCGTCGGGCAGCCATTCCCTGAGACAATTGGTCTTCCAGGGGGCTTGTGGAGTTTTTTATGTATCTTAGGTAACATATAAAATTGTGAGGTGCGTATTTTATCGTATGACAGGTACAGGTAGCATGATCTGTCTATCTGTCCCTGTTTAAACATATCATCCAGAATTGCCACAACCTCTCTGTGGAATTGTTGTGTCATGTCGTCGGGTGTTTGTGTGTAAAAGTTAGGGTCAGACAATTGTCGTAAACCTTCTTCGATGTAGTCCTCTCTGTTGAGGATGACCACAGCGCCGCCTTTGTCGGCGGGTTTAATAACAATATGTTTGTTATTTGAAAGATCTTTGAGGGCCTGTCGTTCCTCTGTAGATATGTTGTTCCTACTTGGTTTAGGTAGGTTACATTCAGTGAGATCCAGGTTATTCTTGGATATAAAGAACTCTAATTGGACGATAGGTGGGGGTACCCAGTCTGAGGGGTTCTTAAACTTTTGATGTTTAAAGGGTTCATCTGGGTTGGGCGCAATAATTATTGGTGTCTGAGGTATATCGTCATCTTCATTTCTTATAGGTTTAGAGAAATGTATGTACCTCTTGAGTCTGAGGTGGAAGTTATTGAGATCAGCCTGATATGTGCTGATGTCTGGTTCTCCTGGGTTTGGACAGAACTTAAGACCTCGACATAAAAGTGTATGTTGCGCTGGTGTCAGTGTGTGTTTTGATAAATTCACAACAAGGGAGTTCTCAATGTTGAGATCTGCTGTAGCATTATTATTGACATTAGCAGATGGAAGTACAGGTGATGGCGCACGTATGCGCAAAGTGTCTTGAAGGATACATAGTATTCCTGAAAGAGACAACATTAAGCACAGTAAAGCGATTGCATTTTCTATGTCTAAAGTATGTGACAGGGAAAGTATTAGATCATTGTTCAAAACGGTATTCGATGTAACAGTGAATGGCAACGAATGTTGGTCATTTCTCACTATTGGAAAAAGTTCTGAGATGGACCATAGGAGGTGTTCTGTGGTGAGTAACACCTTAAACAAATTATTGGTGTGTTTATCACAATTATTGTTCATTTGCGTTGGCGGTCTAGTTCGGCCATAACGCGGGCTACAATGTCACTGATTTCGGTGTTGTTCCTGGGTTGGTTGGGGGCAGCATTTTGTTGGCCCCATTGCGGATTGTTGTTGCGTTGTTGGCGATTGTTGCCTCTGGTGGATTGACCACCACGCATGTTTGGCCGGCTGTTGTTGTTGAACCGGCGATCTTGTTGTCTACCTCTGGACCTACTGCGGTAGTTACTATTTGCCCTACCTCTGGGGCGACCAGAGTTATAGGGTGAGCGGGACCTCGACCTATTGTACGATTGGTTCCGATTGTTGCGTCTGCCGTTGGGCTGGTAGTTGCCCCTGGCATTATTATACTCCATATGCTGGTTGTCATCATGTTGTGGAGGCATGTTGCCACCCTGTGCACCCCTGGGTGCGGGTGCATTCATAGGGCCGCCGTTGTTAGGGTTGTTGTCGACGGCTACAGCTTGGTTTTGCCTGTTCTGGCGCCCAGCTGTGGGTACTGCTACTGGTACCCCTTTAAAATGATCCTGAATATCCTCATTAGTGATGGGATTCAGGGAGTGGAGAGTGGCTTGTGTGGCCATTCTTGTTCTCTCTCGCTCTCTCTCTTTAGAACTCATGGAGACAAGGCGGCTTTCTGCCCTGTCTGCCGTGGTGGATTGGCCGCCATATGATTGGGACACGGTGGTCCAGTTGAGGCGTCCTTGTTCCGCGGCTTCTCTGCTGCTTTCGCGGAGTACTCTGGCTAGTTCTCGAGCCATTTCTATGGCATGCCGGTGTTTGATATCGGCCAAAGATTTGGCAAGGGGCCCCACATAGTTGGGGTATGGTGCCAGTTGATAAGCCCAGCGGGGTGGCTTGCCGTTGTCGGCGCTCTCCTCTAGTGCTGCGGCTCTTTCCAGGGCCTTAACCTCTGCACAAAAGCATCCACGTGCCCTCTTGTAGAAGGGGATGGCTTGGCTGTTCATCGGTAGGAATTGGTCTTGTTCGTCCTGAAATGAGACACGAGACTTATTAGTTGGGTTATCAGTGTGGTTATCGGTGTGACTATTTGTCACATTTAGATCATCATTGGATTGGGAGGAACCGGTTGGGTTGGTTCCTTGAGCGGTGTTAGTGGGTCTATGGTTTGGTAGATCGGAGTGCGGCGCAGTGGCCTCTTCCGGTACCGTGTTTGCACCCTGTATAGAAGTGGACAATATTGTAGTTGGATGCGTTGTATTGGTGGTGACAGACGCATATGATCTATTATTGTCTGGGTTAGTAACAGTGGTGGTGATGGGAGGGGTTGAAACTATCCCCTCTGCGCTGTTAGCACTACTGTGTACGCGTCTACGTTTATTAGAATTGGGATCCTCACCACTACGTTGTGGTAGTGGTTGGAGATCCTGTGGGACAGCCGTTTGAGTGTTGTCCTTATTAGCGGTCCCTGTAACAGGGTTTGAGAACCAATCAACAACGTTGGGTATAACTTTGTTGGGGCCGTGTTTGTTAGCCGAAATCTCTTTCTTTTTCAACCAATTGATAATACTCTGATTGCCCGTATTTGATTCTGTCTTGGAATCATAGCTTTTATTGGTGCTTCTTGGTCTACCTGGGGTGGGATTGTTAGCACCGTTCGTATTGGTTTTGGGCTTAGCACCAGAACCTTTACTCTTAGTGTTGTTATCAGCTTGTGAGGTCGCTGCAGTTGTGGCAGTGACAGCTTTGATTGCGGCTGGACGTGCGTTGGTACCTGACGAGTTGTCTAGGTCAACATTGGCAGGTTCCACAGCGCTTACATATGATATATCGCTAGCTTTTTGCGTAGGTATGATAACACTATCGCTATCTAGAGAGTGAGCAGATTCATTGTATCTTACCTGCTCCCCTTGTATTTGGATGCCAGGTCCAATAGGTGATTGGACTATCTGGAGTTGTTGGAGACTTTCTCCCATTTCCTCGTCCGACTCCGAGCCGCCATTAGCAACGGAGCCCTCCAAGGATTCTTCATAGTCTACTGGAAAATCGTCAGTAGCTGCGTACGCCTCATCCATGGCCTCCGTGGGTTGACGCCTCGCATCGGAAGACATGTGGATGATAGATAAAGTAGACGGGGTGGTGTCTAAGGATGGAGATCCTGGTGTGGAGCTCATAAAACGTTAGCCTGACCGTGTATCAGTCTAGATTCGAACTGACGTCCAATATCGATTGCGTCCAAACTCAATGCTATAACGTCACGCGACTTATTGTTGCGTGGTATATGTATTCACGTGTTGTTGTTTCACGTGATTGCCAAGCGATGACGTGTGATATGTGGCACGTACGTCTCTCGGTCGATAGGGAGGGCCTTTTTAACAATAGGTCCCTTGACAACGGTTTCGAACCTAAATGGTTCTCATCAGAGGCATTGAATAAACGGTCCCACGCCTTTGTTTGGCGGGGAATAGATGTGTAAACCACCGGTCCCGTGTTTCTTGTTTATTGGGGGGCCTGTACGAATAGGGTATTAAACTCCTACTTTTGTGTACTGTGTCGTACGCAGTGTCCCAATGAACTGGTGTGTGCCATGGGAGAGTGCGTATTTAGGGGACACGTGGTCCATCCCTTGTGGTGTGGGATGTGAAGAGAGTTTGGATATATTTGGGTTGGTGTCTCCAGCAATCGATATTGCTTATATTTATTGGTTTTAAGACTCCATTTGGGTCTGGATACCGCAGGCTTGTTGTGACCTAACGGTGCGTCTTTATAGTCTGCATCATGGTATGGCTATAGTATGTTATTAATATTATAGACGAGGTAATAGCCGTACCGTAGATGCCCCCTGGGTTGTGGGTTAAGGTAGACTTTTGACTCATAGATGGACGTAAGAAACGAGGGTCAGGTTTTTAAGATTCCTGGCCGACGTGCGTGTAACTGGTGTGATTTACGGCCCTGAGAACGGGACTTTTTACACTCGGACCACTCATGGTTGATAGACGTGGTCTTGATTTTTTAGTGTTTATATGATAGGAAATATGGTGCCGTATCATATGGGCCCGGTTGGGTTAACCTGGGTTGATTATGGTGCACATGGTGTGTTGCACAAAATAGTATGGATCACGGCCTAAGTGGCAGTGCCGTGGGAGTTACGGGCCGCACATCAATGTTGTTATGATGTCCGGACTGGGGTTTTGTGCACGTCATCTTGTTGCCCACGGTGGGTTGCGGGATGTCGTGCACAAACCATATGATAGCAGCGGTTGTTGGCTATCATATAAGATATGGTATGTTGGTGGACCATGTATATGAAGCTAGCGGTGCGCGATACAGAAAGACATATTTCTGCCGTGCGGGATGTTCGCCGGTGGCGGACATAGGGTTAGCCCATCTGTTTCTGGATGGGTATATAGTGGGTGTATTTGTAAAACGTGGTAGGTTATGAGTGTGTACGGCTACGGAGGGTCCTTAAATGGGGAAGGGCCGTCCTTGGGGGGCACCCCTTGGGTTGGGGGGTCCATTTTACTCGAAGAGATTAAGTCCTGTAGGGACCAGTGAGCGCAGGCGAAATATCCATTTGCGCTCCATGGTGTCCCTAAGGTGAGTTGCTTTGGCGCTGTCTGGATGCGCTGAGATGAATTCTAGGACAAAAACTTCTACATCGTCCACACCCTCGTGTGTGTTGGAGGTGTAGTGTCGGCCTACTATATGTGTTCGGCATTGCTGTCTGATGTTTCGGAAATGTTCCATCAGACGATCCATGAGGCGACGTTTAGTCTGCCCCACATATATTTTGCCACATCTCAGGCACTTTATCGCATAGATAATATTGGTACACCGGCACGACACATTTGTGCGTGTGCGATATCGTCTGTTGTTTAGGACGGATGTAATGTTGCCTGAACGGTTGAGTTTATTGCAATAAAGGCAAAACTCCCGTCGGCATGTGTTGTCATGGAGCGGCGGTGTATTTACGCCGTTCTCTGGGGGTGGCGGAGGTAGCGCTGCCCTGACGAGATGATCTCTTAGATTCCGACATCTCCTGAAGCCCCGTATTAGGTTGGCTTGGAGGGCGGATCTAGTAGAGCTGGATCTATCAAGGAGGTCCATGTTAAGACTGACTATGTCGTTAACGGCTCTGAATGTTGGATGGAACGTGGTGACAAGGAAGAGGGAGTCCTGGGCATTTGTTTTTTCCTTGCTACTTGTTAGCAAGGTGTTTCTGTCCTGTAGGTAGGCTCTCTCAAAGGACGTTTGGACCAGTTTTGGAGGGTAATTTGCTCTCAAAAAGTGGCCTGCCATAACTTTGCTCTGTTCAATGAAGCCATGGATCGAGCTACATATTCTTCTGAGCCTTAAGAACTGTCCATAAGGGATACCGTTCTTACAATGTTTTGGATGACATGACAAGAAGTCGATGTAGTTGTGTGAGTCTGTGTCTTTGGTGTATTGTGATGTGCTAATTACACCTTCTGTGTCCAAATGGACATTGACGTCCAGGAAATGGACGAGAGTTTGCGATGCTTCAGCTTCAAATTTGATGCTGGGCATGCACGTATTTAGGTGTTGGACAAAGGTGTCTAGTTCTCTTTGTCCATGTGTCCAAATGACGAAGATGTCGTCAATGAAACGCTTCCACAACAGTGGTTGTTGTGCATATGTGTAGACGTGTGTTTCTTCGAACCAACCCATAAAGGTGTTGGCATACGAGGGCGCTACTTTGGTGCCCATCGCTGTACCTCCGACTTGTAGGAAGTGTTTCCCATCAAAGTCGAAGTTATTACATTTAAGAACTTTGTTGAGTAGGAATAAGAGGTGGGTGTTGGAGGGATGTTGATTGTTCCCTCTGCTGTTATCGAGAGCAATTGCGGTTGCATTCATTCCTTCTTCATTGGGAATGTTGGTGTACAGGCTCGATACGTCCAGGGTTGTCAAGATACTATTGGGTGGGAGTGTCCCTAATTGATTAAGCATATTCAAAAAGTGTGTTGTGTCCTTGATGTATGACCTGATCTGTGTGACGCATGGTTGTAAAAAGTGATCAAGGAATTGTGATATGCGCTCCGTCGGGCAGCCATTCCCTGAGACAATTGGTCTTCCAGGGGGCTTGTGGAGTTTTTTATGTATCTTAGGTAACATATAAAATTGTGAGGTGCGTATTTTATCGTATGACAGGTACAGGTAGCATGATCTGTCTATCTGTCCCTGTTTAAACATATCATCCAGAATTGCCACAACCTCTCTGTGGAATTGTTGTGTCATGTCGTCGGGTGTTTGTGTGTAAAAGTTAGGGTCAGACAATTGTCGTAAACCTTCTTCGATGTAGTCCTCTCTGTTGAGGATGACCACAGCGCCGCCTTTGTCGGCGGGTTTAATAACAATATGTTTGTTATTTGAAAGATCTTTGAGGGCCTGTCGTTCCTCTGTAGATATGTTGTTCCTACTTGGTTTAGGTAGGTTACATTCAGTGAGATCCAGGTTATTCTTGGATATAAAGAACTCTAATTGGACGATAGGTGGGGGTACCCAGTCTGAGGGGTTCTTAAACTTTTGATGTTTAAAGGGTTCATCTGGGTTGGGCGCAATAATTATTGGTGTCTGAGGTATATCGTCATCTTCATTTCTTATAGGTTTAGAGAAATGTATGTACCTCTTGAGTCTGAGGTGGAAGTTATTGAGATCAGCCTGATATGTGCTGATGTCTGGTTCTCCTGGGTTTGGACAGAACTTAAGACCTCGACATAAAAGTGTATGTTGCGCTGGTGTCAGTGTGTGTTTTGATAAATTCACAACAAGGGAGTTCTCAATGTTGAGATCTGCTGTAGCATTATTATTGACATTAGCAGATGGAAGTACAGGTGATGGCGCACGTATGCGCAAAGTGTCTTGAAGGATACATAGTATTCCTGAAAGAGACAACATTAAGCACAGTAAAGCGATTGCATTTTCTATGTCTAAAGTATGTGACAGGGAAAGTATTAGATCATTGTTCAAAACGGTATTCGATGTAACAGTGAATGGCAACGAATGTTGGTCATTTCTCACTATTGGAAAAAGTTCTGAGATGGACCATAGGAGGTGTTCTGTGGTGAGTAACACCTTAACCAAATTATTGGTGTGTTTATCACAATTATTGTTCATTTGCGTTGGCGGTCTAGTTCGGCCATAACGCGGGCTACAATGTCACTGATTTCGGTGTTGTTCCTGGGTTGGTTGGGGGCAGCATTTTGTTGGCCCCATTGCGGATTGTTGTTGCGTTGTTGGCGATTGTTGCCTCTGGTGGATTGACCACCACGCATGTTTGGCCGGCTGTTGTTGTTGAACCGGCGATCTTGTTGTCTACCTCTGGACCTACTGCGGTAGTTACTATTTGCCCTACCTCTGGGGCGACCAGAGTTATAGGGTGAGCGGGACCTCGACCTATTGTACGATTGGTTCCGATTGTTGCGTCTGCCGTTGGGCTGGTAGTTGCCCCTGGCATTATTATACTCCATATGCTGGTTGTCATCATGTTGTGGAGGCATGTTGCCACCCTGTGCACCCCTGGGTGCGGGTGCATTCATAGGGCCGCCGTTGTTAGGGTTGTTGTCGACGGCTACAGCTTGGTTTTGCCTGTTCTGGCGCCCAGCTGTGGGTACTGCTACTGGTACCCCTTTAAAATGATCCTGAATATCCTCATTAGTGATGGGATTCAGGGAGTGGAGAGTGGCTTGTGTGGCCATTCTTGTTCTCTCTCGCTCTCTCTCTTTAGAACTCATGGAGACAAGGCGGCTTTCTGCCCTGTCTGCCGTGGTGGATTGGCCGCCATATGATTGGGACACGGTGGTCCAGTTGAGGCGTCCTTGTTCCGCGGCTTCTCTGCTGCTTTCGCGGAGTACTCTGGCTAGTTCTCGAGCCATTTCTATGGCATGCCGGTGTTTGATATCGGCCAAAGATTTGGCAAGGGGCCCCACATAGTTGGGGTATGGTGCCAGTTGATAAGCCCAGCGGGGTGGCTTGCCGTTGTCGGCGCTCTCCTCTAGTGCTGCGGCTCTTTCCAGGGCCTTAACCTCTGCACAAAAGCATCCACGTGCCCTCTTGTAGAAGGGGATGGCTTGGCTGTTCATCGGTAGGAATTGGTCTTGTTCGTCCTGAAATGAGACACGAGACTTATTAGTTGGGTTATCAGTGTGGTTATCGGTGTGACTATTTGTCACATTTAGATCATCATTGGATTGGGAGGAACCGGTTGGGTTGGTTCCTTGAGCGGTGTTAGTGGGTCTATGGTTTGGTAGATCGGAGTGCGGCGCAGTGGCCTCTTCCGGTACCGTGTTTGCACCCTGTATAGAAGTGGACAATATTGTAGTTGGATGCGTTGTATTGGTGGTGACAGACGCATATGATCTATTATTGTCTGGGTTAGTAACAGTGGTGGTGATGGGAGGGGTTGAAACTATCCCCTCTGCGCTGTTAGCACTACTGTGTACGCGTCTACGTTTATTAGAATTGGGATCCTCACCACTACGTTGTGGTAGTGGTTGGAGATCCTGTGGGACAGCCGTTTGAGTGTTGTCCTTATTAGCGGTCCCTGTAACAGGGTTTGAGAACCAATCAACAACGTTGGGTATAACTTTGTTGGGGCCGTGTTTGTTAGCCGAAATCTCTTTCTTTTTCAACCAATTGATAATACTCTGATTGCCCGTATTTGATTCTGTCTTGGAATCATAGCTTTTATTGGTGCTTCTTGGTCTACCTGGGGTGGGATTGTTAGCACCGTTCGTATTGGTTTTGGGCTTAGCACCAGAACCTTTACTCTTAGTGTTGTTATCAGCTTGTGAGGTCGCTGCAGTTGTGGCAGTGACAGCTTTGATTGCGGCTGGACGTGCGTTGGTACCTGACGAGTTGTCTAGGTCAACATTGGCAGGTTCCACAGCGCTTACATATGATATATCGCTAGCTTTTTGCGTAGGTATGATAACACTATCGCTATCTAGAGAGTGAGCAGATTCATTGTCTCTTACCTGCTCCCCTTGTATTTGGATGCCAGGTCCAATAGGTGATTGGACTATCTGGAGTTGTTGGAGACTTTCTCCCATTTCCTCGTCCGACTCCGAGCCGCCATTAGCAACGGAGCCCTCCAAGGATTCTTCATAGTCTACTGGAAAATCGTCAGTAGCTGCGTACGCCTCATCCATGGCCTCCGTGGGTTGACGCCTCGCATCGGAAGACATGTGGATGATAGATAAAGTAGACGGGGTGGTGTCTAAGGATGGAGATCCTGGTGTGGAGCTCATAAAACGTTAGCCTGACCGTGTATCAGTCTAGATTCGAACTGACGTCCAATATCGATTGCGTCCAAACTCAATGCTATAACGTCACGCGACTTATTGTTGCGTGGTATATGTATTCACGTGTTGTTGTTTCACGTGATTGCCAAGCGATGACGTGTGATATGTGGCACGTACGTCTCTCGGTCGATAGGGAGGGCCTTTTTAACAATAGGTCCCTTGACAACGGTTTCGAACCTAAATGGTTCTCATCAGAGGCATTGAATAAACGGTCCCACGCCTTTGTTTGGCGGGGAATAGATGTGTAAACCACCGGTCCCGTGTTTCTTGTTTATTGGGGGGCCTGTACGAATAGGGTATTAAACTCCTACTTTTGTGTACTGTGTCGTACGCAGTGTCCCAATGAACTGGTGTGTGCCATGGGAGAGTGCGTATTTAGGGGACACGTGGTCCATCCCTTGTGGTGTGGGATGTGAAGAGAGTTTGGATATATTTGGGTTGGTGTCTCCAGCAATCGATATTGCTTATATTTATTGGTTTTAAGACTCCATTTGGGTCTGGATACCGCAGGCTTGTTGTGACCTAACGGTGCGTCTTTATAGTCTGCATCATGGTATGGCTATAGTATGTTATTAATATTATAGACGAGGTAATAGCCGTACCGTAGATGCCCCCTGGGTTGTGGGTTAAGGTAGACTTTTGACTCATAGATGGACGTAAGAAACGAGGGTCAGGTTTTTAAGATTCCTGGCCGACGTGCGTGTAACTGGTGTGATTTACGGCCCTGAGAACGGGACTTTTTACACTCGGACCACTCATGGTTGATAGACGTGGTCTTGATTTTTTAGTGTTTATATGATAGGAAATATGGTGCCGTATCATATGGGCCCGGTTGGGTTAACCTGGGTTGATTATGGTGCACATGGTGTGTTGCACAAAATAGTATGGATCACGGCCTAAGTGGCAGTGCCGTGGGTGTTACGGGCCGCACATCAATGTTGTTATGATGTCCGGACTGGGGTTTTGTGCACGTCATCTTGTTGCCCACGGTGGGTTGCGGGATGTCGTGCACAAACCATATGATAGCAGCGGTTGTTGGCTATCATATAAGATATGGTATGTTGGTGGACCATGTATATGAAGCTAGCGGTGCGCGATACAGAAAGACATATTTCTGCCGTGCGGGATGTTCGCCGGTGGCGGACATAGGGTTAGCCCATCTGTTTCTGGATGGGTATATAGTGGGTGTATTTGTAAAACGTGGTAGGTTATGAGTGTGTACGGCTACGGAGGGTCCTTAAATGGGGAAGGGCCGTCCTTGGGGGGCACCCCTTGGGTTGGGGGGTCCATTTTACTCGAAGAGATTAAGTCCTGTAGGGACCAGTGAGCGCAGGCGAAATATCCATTTGCGCTCCATGGTGTCCCTAAGGTGAGTTGCTTTGGCGCTGTCTGGATGCGCTGAGATGAATTCTAGGACAAAAACTTCTACATCGTCCACACCCTCGTGTGTGTTGGAGGTGTAGTGTCGGCCTACTATATGTGTTCGGCATTGCTGTCTGATGTTTCGGAAATGTTCCATCAGACGATCCATGAGGCGACGTTTAGTCTGCCCCACATATATTTTGCCACATCTCAGGCACTTTATCGCATAGATAATATTGGTACACCGGCACGACACATTTGTGCGTGTGCGATACCTCAGACACCAATAATTATTGCGCCCAACCCAGATGAACCCTTTAAACATCAAAAGTTTAAGAACCCCTCAGACTGGGTACCCCCACCTATCGTCCAATTAGAGTTCTTTATATCCAAGAATAACCTGGATCTCACTGAATGTAACCTACCTAAACCAAGTAGGAACAACATATCTACAGAGGAACGACAGGCCCTCAAAGATCTTTCAAATAACAAACATATTGTTATTAAACCCGCCGACAAAGGCGGCGCTGTGGTCATCCTCAACAGAGAGGACTACATCGAAGAAGGTTTACGACAATTGTCTGACCCTAACTTTTACACACAAACACCCGACGACATGACACAACAATTCCACAGAGAGGTTGTGGCAATTCTGGATGATATGTTTAAACAGGGACAGATAGACAGATCATGCTACCTGTACCTGTCATACGATAAAATACGCACCTCACAATTTTATATGTTACCTAAGATACATAAAAAACTCCACAAGCCCCCTGGAAGACCAATTGTCTCAGGGAATGGCTGCCCGACGGAGCGCATATCACAATTCCTTGATCACTTTTTACAACCATGCGTCACACAGATCAGGTCATACATCAAGGACACAACACACTTTTTGAATATGCTTAATCAATTAGGGACACTCCCACCCAATAGTATCTTGACAACCCTGGACGTATCGAGCCTGTACACCAACATTCCCAATGAAGAAGGAATGAATGCAACCGCAATTGCTCTCGATAACAGCAGAGGGAACAATCAACATCCCTCCAACACCCACCTCTTATTCCTACTCAACAAAGTTCTTAAATGTAATAACTTCGACTTTGATGGGAAACACTTCCTACAAGTCGGAGGTACAGCGATGGGCACCAAAGTAGCGCCCTCGTATGCCAACACCTTTATGGGTTGGTTCGAAGAAACACACGTCTACACATATGCACAACAACCACTGTTGTGGAAGCGTTTCATTGACGACATCTTCGTCATTTGGACACATGGACAAAGAGAACTAGACACCTTTGTCCAACACCTAAATACGTGCATGCCCAGCATCAAATTTGAAGCTGAAGCATCGCAAACTCTCGTCCATTTCCTGGACGTCAATGTCCATTTGGACACAGAAGGTGTAATTAGCACATCACAATACACCAAAGACACAGACTCACACAACTACATCGACTTCTTGTCATGTCATCCAAAACATTGTAAGAACGGTATCCCTTATGGACAGTTCTTAAGGCTCAGAAGAATATGTAGCTCGATCCATGGCTTCATTGAACAGAGCAAAGTTATGGCAGGCCACTTTTTGAGAGCAAATTACCCTCCAAAACTGGTCCAAACGTCCTTTGAGAGAGCCTACCTACAGGACAGAAACACCTTGCTAACAAGTAGCAAGGAAAAAACAAATGCCCAGGACTCCCTCTTCCTTGTCACCACGTTCCATCCAACATTCAGAGCCGTTAACGACATAGTCAGTCTTAACATGGACCTCCTTGATAGATCCAGCTCTACTAGATCCGCCCTCCAAGCCAACCTAATACGGGGCTTCAGGAGATGTCGGAATCTAAGAGATCATCTCGTCAGGGCAGCGCTACCTCCGCCACCCCCAGAGAACGGCGTAAATACACCGCCGCTCCATGACAACACATGCCGACGGGAGTTTTGCCTTTATTGCAATAAACTCAACCGTTCAGGCAACATTACATCCGTCCTAAACAACAGACGATATCGCACACGCACAAATGTGTCGTGCCGGTGTACCAATATTATCTATGCGATAAAGTGCCTGAGATGTGGCAAAATATATGTGGGGCAGACTAAACGTCGCCTCATGGATCGTCTGATGGAACATTTCCGAAACATCAGACAGCAATGCCGAACACATATAGTAGGCCGACACTACACCTCCAACACACACGAGGGTGTGGACGATGTAGAAGTTTTTGTCCTAGAATTCATCTCAGCGCATCCAGACAGCGCCAAAGCAACTCACCTTAGGGACACCATGGAGCGCAAATGGATATTTCGCCTGCGCTCACTGGTCCCTACAGGACTTAATCTCTTCGAGTAAAATGGACCCCCCAACCCAAGGGGTGCCCCCCAAGGACGGCCCTTCCCCATTTAAGGACCCTCCGTAGCCGTACACACTCATAACCTACCACGTTTTACAAATACACCCACTATATACCCATCCAGAAACAGATGGGCTAACCCTATGTCCGCCACCGGCGAACATCCCGCACGGCAGAAATATGTCTTTCTGTATCGCGCACCGCTAGCTTCATATACATGGTCCACCAACATACCATATCTTATATGATAGCCAACAACCGCTGCTATCATATGGTTTGTGCACGACATCCCGCAACCCACCGTGGGCAACAAGATGACGTGCACAAAACCCCAGTCCGGACATCATAACAACATTGATGTGCGGCCCGTAACACCCACGGCACTGCCACTTAGGCCGTGATCCATACTATTTTGTGCAACACACCATGTGCACCATAATCAACCCAGGTTAACCCAACCGGGCCCATATGATACGGCACCATATTTCCTATCATATAAACACTAAAAAATCAAGACCACGTCTATCAACCATGAGTGGTCCGAGTGTAAAAAGTCCCGTTCTCAGGGCCGTAAATCACACCAGTTACACGCACGTCGGCCAGGAATCTTAAAAACCTGACCCTCGTTTCTTACGTCCATCTATGAGTCAAAAGTCTACCTTAACCCACAACCCAGGGGGCATCTACGGTACGGCTATTACCTCGTCTATAATATATATATGTATATATATATATATATGTATATATATATATATATATATATATATATATATATATATATATATATATATATATATATATATATATATATATATATATATATATATATATATACAGAGAGCATTAGCAAACACAATTGAAATCTCATCATGGCTGACATGCACAATCATCATCTGGCTTGATATGATTGACCTTGTTTGGTTCTGTTAGAACAGATAATAATGATAATTATAATAATCTCCATTTAAACAGGGTAACTCAGTCCAATGGTAAGGATCTTCCCTGAGGCCCTTGGGCATGTTTACAAGTAGGCCAATGGCCCCAGGGTTTACAATGTAGTAGAGTACATTGCTTTTAGGTGTCAAGACTTGAAGAAAGGTGTAGATGGTGGACATCTGATTTCTTCAGTTGAGCCATTCCAAACTTTTGGCCCTGAGTAAGAAATGCATTTTTGGCCAATAGAGCACAGAAATATTGGTTCTGCCACATACGTAGCACGCGAGGGTCCATTGTTTCAGTGAGCAAAGGAGTGTAATTTCTCAGTTGTTGCATGGTGTGGGGAGAGGGGCCCCTTGTGAGTGTAGGAATGTAATTTCTCAGATGTTACATGTTGTGGGAGGTGGGGGTGCCTAATGTGTATCCTACAGCAGGGGAATCTTGCTTCTGCCACATACGTATCACAAAATGGTTTCGTTGAGCGTAGGAATGTAATTTCTCAGTTGTTGCATGGTGTGGGAGGTGGGGGTGCATTGTGCATCCTACTGCAGGAATACGGCACTCGGGAGAGTTGCGGTTGCAGATGGTCAAGTTTGGCAAGAATTCCCCATGAAGTAGTTACGAGGCGCAGCTGAAGCCGTGAGTGTATGGTTTATTATTCCGCGGGAGCTTGGGGTATAGCGAGTGATTATTGCCTGCTCCATCAGAGGCCACCAAGCAGACCTCCAGATAACCAGAGAACCAGCCGCGGAATACACAATGGCTACTTTCAATTTCCTATCAAATATGCAGGCCTCTTCTGGCTAATTCAATTCTTAAGATGGTAAGACATAGCCTTAGTTGTTGGCTTTGTGGAAGCATTGTGACCCCTCTGTAGGGATGTAGGGAGGGGGAGGTGAGAAGTCTTATATTCATGCAAGGGGGAGTCGGGTGAAGAGGCCTTATTCCTGGAAATTGATGAACTGTAGGTACAGACTACAGAGCCTGTGAGCGGGGGAGGAGAGAGAGAGTTAGGTTATAATGTCTATTTTCAAGGAAGTTAGGGATTAGATAATAAGTATGTGTTTTCAGAAAGAGAGATTCGTGCAAAGATTCTTTGTTACAGAAATTAGGGTTAAGGGAAGAGTCGGTTCTCTTGGAAAAGAGCAAGTTAGCAGTCTGTATTCTGTGATGGCATTAGGTCAAAATTGTAGAAGGCAAGTATAAGTCTATTTTGCTTAATGGGTAGATAGGTGAAGAATGTATTCTTTGAAATGGGCACAGTTTGGAAATCTGTATTTGTAAAGAGGAAAAGATAGACTTATGAATGTGTCAGGGTAAACATTCTGGGAAGGGGGGGGGGGGTATACTAGTAGTAGAAGAATGTATCCTTGGAAAGGTGATCTATTCTGTGAATGGGCAATGTGAAGAAATTTTGAGGGGGCTAATTAGTGAAAACCATTATGGAAAGGGGGATAGGTGAAGGTTTGCATTCTGGTAAATTACAATATTGAAATGAATAAAGAAAATCATTTTTTTTCATAATCAGGAAATAACAATCCCACATATGCCATTGACACTGCCAACAGCATTCCTTTGATATGACTCAAGATCGAGTTTTGCATTTGATTATTTTTCAATGCTCATTCAGAGTTTTATAGAAGATTGATGGAATTATCATTGCTATTTTACTTTAATATTTTTCTGAATTTGCCACTTCATTATTGCAGCCAAATGGATGAAATAATTATTTGATAAATTGTAAATTTCTGCAATTTAATTCAAAATTTGCCAATTTGCCAATTTTTTGTCTGAAGGGTCCATCAGACAATATATCAAATTGTTCTTGCCTTATGCTTGGATTTAAATGGTATTCATGAAACAGGGGAATATTTCCTGCAGTATTTGATAGTTTTGTCACAGAAAGCAAGTTGAAACAAAGCCAAATAGGAGGAATAGTGTTGATCACTTTAGTCCTATTATAATTAAATTTTCTGTGTATCCAGTTATTGGAATGTTTAAATTTCCCTTTTTGAGCCATAATGAGGCTTAATTGTGACTATAGCCAGTTAAAAATTATAGTGAAAACTGATTTGAGGTTAGTCAGTGGGTTTTCCTGGGTACTCCAGTCTTTTCTCCAATATAACTGAAAATTCTCGGAAATTTAGACCACCCTAGGAATTTGGGCCACTATAATTACTTTGCAAAGTATTTATTGGGAAATATGGATCACCCTTGATTGTTTTACATAGTATGGACAGCTATTACTCTGCTTTGTCAGTATTTTCATAAAACATGGGCCATGGTCTCCACCCCTAGTAGTAGTGACTGGAGGGCTGGATAGTGAATGAACTCGCCACTGGGGGGGGGGGGGGGGGAGTAGCGACTGGAGGGCTGGATAGTGAATGAACTTGCCACTGGAGGGGGGGGGGAGTAGTGACTAGAGGGCTGGATAGTGAATGAACTCGCCACTGGGGGGGGGGGGGGGGGGAGTAGCGACTAGAGGGCTGGATAGTGAATGAACTTGCCACTGGGGGGGGGGGGGGGAGTAGCGACTGGAGGGATGGATAGTGAATGAACTCGCCACTGGGGGGGGGGGGGGGGAGTAGCGACTGGAGGGATGGATAGTGAATGAACTCGCCACTGGGGGGGGGGGGGAGTAGCGACTGGAGGGATGGATAGTGAATGAACTCGCCACTGGGTTCTCATTTGCTTAGAGTATTGAAGGATGCATCAATTATTCAGAGCGCTAATGGATGTCTGGGCCTACCAGTCTATTTAGACCTCCAACAGATGTGTGTATGGCTCCATGAGTCATCTCCCCTCATGTTCTCACTGGGCCCCAGCTGGACAGCTCTTGGATAGACTCACTGCCAGACTCCTGCTTGCCAGACAGGGAAAAACACTGTCGAGTCTATAGAATATTCACACTTGACTTATGTTTTCAAGGTTTAAAGAAAGCAAATGGAACTCTGCCATTTATTTTGAGTAAAACCAGCATAAGAGACAACCTGCAAGGACAAACCACCTGTTTATGAAATCAGTTGCAAAATTACCACTGTTGAAAATAAGTAATAATGAAATATAATGCTTGGATCTATATTTAGTTATACGTTTGACAAGAACTTAAAGAAACAGTGCAAATATTAATGCATTTGATAAATATTTGAAGGATAATTGTTGATAAGGTTCTGTTAGGCATCTCTTTCTAAATCATTTTCAAAAGATTCATTTGTTCGAGAGATATCATACATAAAGTGAGGGCTTTATTGGTGTAGGGTGCTGCTGACATGAATGGGTTTAGCGGTGTACCAGGTACCTTGGGTAGCTAAAGGCAAGTATGAAGCACCAATTTAGGGATATGAAATTCCTAACTCAATTAATTGTCACAGTCCTGAAAACCCTATTGATATGACAAATAAAACATCTTTCTCATGGCCAGCAGATAACCCATTTGAATCTGGAATGCACACATGGTCTTACTATCTTGAATATAACTTGTCAATCATAGGATTATTGGAATAATATTCTTAGATCGAACCTTCAACCCAACAGCCTAACAGCAATCTACAGGCAAATATTTTTTAAATATTGCCTTTTTATCGAAATAATAATATTCATGTGTGTCAGACCATGTGTTCTTTCAAGGTTGTATGAGATAAGGTACACCTATCTTATGTGAGTTGCAAGTGAAGAGACAACCGAGACTAATTGATTAGGCGGAGGATATTTTTTCTCTCAATTTCCTACTTGTCAGGCTGTCAAACATTGCAGGCAGTTAAGTAATTCAATTTATTTCCTCGGCTGAATTTTACATATAGAATTCCATCACTATGCAGATGGTGGATTATCAAGTTATACGTTTCATGGCAATCCTTAAAAAGGAATCAACAGGACAGTTGTTCGATTCTACAGAAATACATAACGGTTGTATGGATTGAAATGGACAAGTTCTTATTTAAGTTTATAATATATCCTTGCATTTTGTAAATAACCAATTCATTCCCACTGTGCACCAGAAAGGCCTGGCTATTTCGGGATTAAATTTCTGATTAAAGCCTGTGCATGCACAAGATCATGGTCTGGGTGCCTTTTTGGACACCCAAACCCTTAAAAGGAACCCCTCAGGACACCCAAAATTTTTTGTGTGGAATTTCTAAAAATCTCAATCTCAAGGTTATAATTGAATTTTCTAATCTCCTTATAATTCCCATGACATTGTTTAATGATACCATGCCTTATTTTGATGAATTTATACATGTTTATGGTGGAAATATGAGTATATTGTGATCCCCCTTAAAATTTGGACACCCAAAAATGTTTAAACTGCCAATTTTAGGCACCCAGTTACTAAATCCTGGCTAAGACACTGCACAAGATATCTGACTCTTTGGATCTGGAGTGTAGTCACATGGTCTCACAACTTTGAAGATAACCCTTCAATTAGAGCTGTATTCATAAAATATTTGAAATGGGATATTATACACAACAGGAAGTAAAATCCTTTGATAACATATTTTGAATTTTCAGATGGCTGGAAAATGTGTTAACAATACAAAATACTTGCAAAAAACATCAAATAAAAACAAGGAGATTTTTGGCCTTTAATGCATAAAGGGGTTAACATATTTGCAATTGCAATGCACAAGATTCCTGACAAATTTTTGGTACTAATGTTGAAAAAAGTATTGTTGGTCTACCATATGGACTAATATGGGTTTAATGTCTGAATAGGTTTTGGTGAAACCCAGAAGGAAAAACGGTTTCAGCCAAGTATTTCTCAAAACCTTGCCTTGTTATCAAGTTGATGAATAATGTGGCATACAATATGTACATTCCAAACATGAATGGGTTAAGTGGGCGAGTTCACATATAGATGTCGAAGATTTACCCTAGAATACATAGGGTCAAAAAATGTTTAGAGTCTGTGGTCTTGCTGCAGCCTTGAAGATGATCTGCTAAATCCTTGCGGTTCCTCACAAGTCCAGCATGCTGCATGGCATGTTGCAAATTGAATTTCTAGTTAGCGATATTTTATCTCGCGCAGTGTGGTAATACCATACCACCCGGCTTTCTCCCTAGCGGTTGATAGATTTCATTGTGGTCGACCTGCGCCGCCCTGCCTCCATCTATAATGCCAAAGTGATTCCCTTTTGGCAATAAATGCAATATTAAGAGTTAGGGAGGGTCCACTGGTGAATAGAAGCACTCTACCCACCCATTCCAAGGTGCCTGACATCCACCAAACGATGAGAGAGCAACCTTTTAACATCCTGGGCGGTGGTTTCAATGCTAAAGCCCTATATATGGCAGCAATCACATTATTAATTTCATATGCTGAGCCCACTGGTTATGCTTTGAAACTTATGAGCCCTCATGAAATGTTGAAATAGGAGATAGTTTGATCTATGGTTATTCTTTGATTCCAGTTTTAACCCTTCCTGTGCTGAGGTTACTTTCGTCCAAAGCACAAGGATGCAAAGATTTTTGAAAAACTTCTAAACCCTGTAATGTAGGTATTCATGGGATAACTCTTGCTTTCAGAATTCTCAGATGAATACCCATGTGCAAGGGTTTCCAGTCATTTTTCAGGTGTTTTGCGTCAATTATGATCGGTCTAATTAGCCACCAACAGCATACGGGTTAAGTGAAATTGTTCTTTAACCTACATCATTTGTGTATTTGTAAACCTATATGTTGTATTTCTGATTTTGTTCATGGTTTCCTTTAAAAGTTTGGACTGATGCTAGGACTCTTTTGATGTGCAATGCTCAGTCACTCTCTGTCATGAAGCACTAGGTGTCACCTATGTTGTAGCTGAGTTGATGGTACTGTGCTAAGTGTGTGCACTTTGAATACAGTTACAACATGATTGCTAAGTAGTAGCCAGTTTTCCAATTACACTGTATAATGCCTAGCCCCCCATTAACTAATCAAAAGGCTTTATTTTCATATAATTTAGATCAGTGCAATAATTGTTCTCACTACCTTTAAAGGAAAAATAAAATTCTAAATATTTCTCTAAATATCCTAGAGCTCCACAAAGGATTAATTTACTCAGTCTTTTTGAGGGGCTGTCCTCATGGCTGAGCGGTCTAATGCCCACTGACTGCACAATGGCTGCTAGCCATGTCTCACCGCTGCACAAGGTATTTGGTTTGAGTCCCACTTGAGGCATGTGAGGAAATTGCCAGTGACTTGGAATAAGTGGGTGCTGTTCTGTTGATCATCCTGTTTCTTCCCTCAATGACTACCTGGCAGTCATGAAAACCTAGACTTGCAAATAAAGTGATGATAAACAAAAGCGTTAATTCCATCCCTAGAGCTTTTAGGTAGTAGAGCACTAAAAGCGCACTATAGGCTATTTTGGAGATTTAGATATGAAAAAACTGCTTACAAGTGGTCTGGGATTAGTCTTGTGAATGTACTCCTCCCTCGACCACCAACTAATTACTATTCTTGATTGCACCTTAAATTGCAAAAGTGACGATAAAACAAAAATAAAGGATCCACCTCTTTGCTTATAATCACTGGAATACTGCTACAAAACATGCAATTTGCTGATTTGGAAATTTAGAATATACAGACCACAATCTGATAATTATCAACAAGCTATAGTGGACATAAATCAACAAGCACTAATCTTATTTCTACTTATTATCTCTACATTGAATTGCAAAATGATAAATATGGTAAATTATTTTAGTTATGATTGTGAAATAATGGATTTTCCAACCATTTCTACTGTTTTGTAGGACAGCATTTAAGAGATTGATATCATCATGGTCTTGCCCATAACATTCTAAATGTTTTAGTCTGGGCGAGTCGGTGGCTACCTTTAATGTTGAACCCTGCTCTCCTACATTGTTCTAGTCTGGGCAAGTCAGTGGCTACCTTTAATGTTGAACCCTGCTCTCCTGCATTGTTCTAGCCTGGGTAAGCACTGGGCCACCTCTAATGTTGAACCCTGCATGCTCTACTCCATTGTTCTAGTCTGGGGGAGTACTGGGCTACCTCTAGTGTTGAACCCTGCTCTCCTTCATTGTTCTAGTCTGGGGGAGTACTGGGCTACCTCTAATGTTGAACCCTGCTCTCCTCCATTGTTCTAGCCTGGGCGAGTAATGGACTACCTCTAATGTTGAAACCTGCTCTCCTCCATTGTTCTAGCCTGGGTGACTACTGGACTACCTCTAATGTAGAACCCTGCTCTCCTCCATTGTTCTAGCCTGGGTGACTACTGGACTACCTCTAATGTAGAACCCTGCTCTCCTCCATTGTTCTAGCCTGGGCGACTACTGGACTACCTCTAATGTTGAAACCTGCTCTCCTCCATTGTTCTAGTCTGGGGGAGTACTGGGCTACCTCTAATGTTGAGCCCTACTCTCCTCCATTGTTCTAGTCTGGGCGAGTACTGGGTTACCTCTAGTGTTGAACCCTGCTCTCCTCCATTGTTCTAGCCTGGGTGAGCACTGGGCTACCTGTAATGTTGAACCCTGCTCTCCTCCATTGTTCTAGCCTGGGGGAGTACTGGGCTACCTCTAATGCTGAACCCTGCTCTCCTCCATTGTTCTAGTCTGGGCGAGTACTGGGCTACCTCTAATGTTGAACCCTGCTCTCCTCCATTGTTCTAGTCTGGGCGAGTACTGGGCTACCTCTAATGTTGAACCCTGCTCTCCTCCATTGTTCTAGTCTGGGGGAGTACTGGGCTACCTCTAATGTTGAACCCTGCTCTCCTCCATTGTTCTAGTCTGGGCGAGTAATGGACTACCTCTAATGTTGAAACCTGCTCTCCTCCATTGTTCTAGTCTGGGGGAGTACTGGGCTACCTCTAATGTTGAACCCTGCTCTCCTCCATTGTTCTAGTCTGGGTGAGTAATGGACTACCTCTAATGTTGAACCCTGCTCTCCTCCATTGTTCTAGTCTGGGCGAGTAATGGACTACCTCTAATGTTGAAACCTGCTCTCCTCCATTGTTCTAGTCTGGGCGAGTAATGGACTACCTCTAATGTTGAAACCTGCTCTCCTCCATTGTTTTAGTCTGGGGGAGTACTGGGCTACCTCTAATGTTGAACCCTGCTCTCCTCCATTGTTCTAGTCTGGGCGAGTAATGGACTACCTCTAATGTTGAACCCTGCTCTCCTCCATTGTTCTAGTCTGGGCGAGTAATGGACTACCTCTAATGTTGAAACCTGCTCTCCTCCATTGTTCTAGTCTGGGGGAGCACTTGGCTACCTCTAGTGTTGAACCCTGCTTTCCTCCATTGTTCTAGTCTGGGTGAGTACTGGGCTACCTCTAATGTTGAGCCCTGCTCTCCTCCATTGTTCTAGTCTGGGCGAGTACTGGGCTACCTCTAATGTTGAACCCTGCTCTCCTCCATTGTTCTAGTCTGGGCAAGTACTGGGCTACCGCTAATGTTGAAACCTGCTCTCCTCCATTGTTCTAGCCTGGGCGAGTACTGGATTACCTCTAATGTTGAACCCTGCTCTCCTCCATTGTTCTAGTCTGGGTGAGTACTGGGCTACCGCTAATGTTGAACCCTGCTCTCCTCCATTGTTCTAGTGTGGGCAAGTACTGGGCTACCTCTATATAAATGTTAAACCCTGCTTTCCTCCATTGTTATAGTCTGGGCCAGTACTGGGCTACCTCTAATGTTGAACCCTGCTCTCCTCCATTGTTCTAGTCTGGGCGAGTACTGGGCTACCTCTAATGTTGAACCCTGCTCTCCTCCATTGTTTTAGCCTGGGCGAGTACTGGGCCACCTCTAATGTTGAACCCTGCTCTCCTCCATTGTTCTAGCCTGGGCCAGTACTGGGCCACCTCTAATGTTGAACCCTGCTCTCCTCCATTGTTCTAGTCTGGGCAAGTACTGGGCTACCGCTAATGTTGAACCCTGCTCTCCTCCATTGTCCTAGTCTGGGCCAGTAATGGACTACCTCTAATGTTGAACCCTGCTCTCCTCCATTGTCCTAGTCTGGGCGAGTAATGGACTACCTCTAATGCTGAACCCTGCTCTCCTCCATTGTCCTAGTCTGGGCCAGTAATGGACTTCCTCTAATGTTGAACCCTGCTCTCCTCCATTGTCCTAGTCTGGGGGAGTACTGGGCTACCTCTAATGTTGAACCCTGCTCTCCTCCATTGTTCTAGTCTGGGTGAGTACTGGGCTACCGCTAATGTTGAACCCTGCTCTCCTCCATTGTTCTAGTCTGGGCAAGTACTGGGCTACCTCTATATAAATGTTAAACCCTGCTTTCCTCCATTGTTCTAGTCTGGGCGAGTACTGGGCTACCTCTAATGTTGAACCCTGCTCTCCTCCATTGTTCTAGTCTGGGCGAGTACTGGGCTACCTCTAATGTTGAACCCTGCTCTCCTCCATTGTTCTAGCCTGGGCGAGTACTGGGCTACCTCTAATGTTGAACCCTGCTCTCCTCCATTGTTCTAGCCTGGGCCAGTACTGGGCCACCTCTAATGTTGAACCCTGCTCTCCTCCATTGTTCTAGTCTGGGCAAGTACTGGGCTACCGCTAATGTTGAACCCTGCTCTCCTCCATTGTCCTAGTCTGGGCCATTAATGGACTACCTCTAATGTTGAACCCTGCTCTCCTCCATTGTCCTAGTCTGGGCGAGTAATGGACTACCTCTAATGCTGAACCCTGCTCTCCTCCATTGTCCTAGTCTGGGCCAGTAATGGACTTCCTCTAATGTTGAACCCTGCTCTCCTCCATTGTCCTAGTCTGGGCGAGTAATGGACTACCTCTAATGCTGAACCCTGCTCTCCTCCATTGTCCTAGTCTGGGCCAGTAATGGACTTCCTCTAATGTTGAACCCTGCTCTCCTCCATTGTCCTAGTCTGGGCGAGTAATGGACTACCTCTAATGTTGAACCCTGCTCTCCTCCATTGTTCTAGTCTGGGCGAATACTGGGCTACCTCTAATGCTGAACCCTGCTCTCCTCCATTGTTCTAGTCTGGACGAATAATTGACTACCTCTAATGCTTAACCCTGCTCTCCTCCATTGTTCTAGTCTGGGCAAGTACTGGGCTACCTCTAATGTTGAACCCTGCTCTCCTCTATCGTTCTAGTCTGGGCAAGTAATGGAATACCTCTAATGCTGAACCCTGCTCTCCTCCATTGTTCTAGTCTGGGCCAGTAATGGACTACCTCTAATGTTGAACCCTGCTCTCCTCCATTGTTCTAGTCTGGGCGAGTAATGGACTACCTCTAATGTTGAAACCTGCTCTCCTCCATTGTTCTAGTCTGGGCCAGTAATGGACTACCTCTAATGTTGAACCCTGCTCTCCTCCATTGTCCTAGTCTGGGCTAGTACTGGGCTACCTCTAATGTTGAGCCCTGCTCTCCTTCATTATTCTAGTCTGGGCGAGTACTGGGCTACCTCTAATGTTGAACCCTGCTCTCCTCCATTGTTCTAGTCTCGGCGAGTACTGGACTACCTCTAATGTTGAACCCTGCTCTCCTCTCCATTTTTCCCATTGATTACGTGTCAACGACATGTCAACCAGCGTCTCACAACGGCAATAAGATTAGAGGTCTTACAGCCAGCCAGCTATGTTACCCTCCCTGATGAAAACACTGTATTTCCTGTTCTGCTTGGGCAGGAAGTATTATATTTTGTCCAAAGCAATGTCACTATACAAGAGATTAAAAATCAACTTGGGTGTTAAATACTTAGTTGAGTACCCCATGTAGTCTATTTCTTGCACTTGTGTCTTTTTTTTTTTAGTGATACTTGATTATTAGGTTAAATTCACTTAGCTTCTTTAACCGATTAATGCACAGAGCGGCAAAAAGCAGCACGTGACAATTTCGCTGAAATCTTATAGGCAAAAGTATATATGGGAAATTTTTTTAAGGACAGGGCTCGACATTGGTGCTTGCCCCATTGCCCCGGGCAAGTAGAATTTGTAAATTATAGCTGTGGGGCAAGTGATAACTGCATCTTGCTTGCCCCACTGGGTCATGGAAAGAACATTTTGTTTATTTCAGGTTTACTTTTGAGAATGTGTGCAAGTTTTGTGGTCTGCCATCCAAGCTTGTCCTAGAAAATATGCTTTCACGTTGCCAGAACCATGTTCTACTTGGTTTTAAAAGAAATATTATAAAATTATTATATACAATTTTTCAAGGGCAAGTGAAAGTTAGAGTAGGGCAAGTGAAAACTGAATCTCACTTGCCCTACGGGGCAAGTCGCTGCAAAAGTTAACGTCGTGCCCTGAAGGAGAAATGTTAAACGGAACATAACCATTAATTCATTATAAAAAGTATCACACATCATGATGCCTATTTCTGGAGGAACTCTTAAGCATGAATGGGTTAAATAGAAGGAAATCATGTTGGGCAGGTTGCATGGTGAACTTAACAGAAATGCTTCTCTTTGGGAAACCAATCTGAAGAATGGAGTTTTTGCCCTGTCAAAATAAAAGGTTTTGGCAATTAATAGCACATTATTCAGCATCAGGCTGTGCTGTGACAAGATTAATTATTACTATTGGAAATAATGGGTGCTAGCTTCTATAAGGGCTATCTATTAAACACACATCAGTAATGAAGGGTTTCGATTTGAAACTAATTCCAGTTGAGCTTATACAGCAGTCAGTTGCACCATTTTAGTAAATGAAGGTCTGTTTGTATAAGGGGTGCAAGCTTTTTTGGGCACTCTATATATTTATGTATATAAAACATTAACTATGAAGGGTTTCACTCTGCAACTATCTCAACCTTTATCCAGTGGTCAAATGCACCATTTTAAGAAATAAAGGTCTGTATAAGGGGTGCAAGCTTCATTGAGCAATATAGCTATATAACATCAATCATTAAGGTACTATTTCAGGCTGAGCTTACCCAGTGGTCAAATGCACCATTTTAAGAAATAAAGGTCTGTATAAGGGGTGCAAGCTTCATTGAGCAATATAGCTATAATATCATCAATTCTATAGGTACTATTTGAGGCTGAGCTTACCCAGTGGTCAATTGCAGCATTTTAAGCGATGCTCTGGTCTTTATTTGTCAAATTCCTACATTTGGTGAAACATGTGAAAAGCTTGAGTTAAACGTTGGTGTGCGTTTTCAGCATTGATTTCCGCCCAGGGGCTTTGGCATGAGTTCTGTTTACACTGCGGCGTGGCCGTCCATTTTATTGCAGAGTGAAATTAATTATGAAATAGACATCGCTGGCATGCGAGGTATGAATTCATCATGCTCGGGAGGGGTGGTTGGGAGCGGCGAGCTTCTGGACAGCTCCCAAGTGGCCGTTAGCAGATGTCGGCTGACTGAGGAAAGAATATCTCAATATGCAGTAGTAGAGCTGCAGAGAACTCTGCATCACTGCTGCTGCTGCTGCGGCGGCTACTACCGCTGCTGCCGACCGGTGCTTCAAGGCTGCCGCCGCTATCTGTCTCATGCAGCCCGGCACAGCAGCAGCAGCCAGGCAGGCAGGCAGCGGCGGGGATTGTTGGCGATATTTGACTTTTCCTACTCATCTCTCTGGGAGGAAGGATGAGAATGAGAAGGGCGGAAATCATGTAGTGTTTTATACCATGGCTGGATGCGTGTGTGCGTGCGGGGGGTAGGAGGAGCTCCACTGCAGCACACTGCGAGGACGCCCTACTCCTCCTCCTGACTGCACCACAGGTTGCTGCTGCTGCTGCTGCTGCCTGGATCCTCCAGCCACTCTCTTGAATGGCCCTAATCAAGACACTACTGTGAGAATGCAAGTGTGGATGCTGTCAGTTCAAACACCTACCTACCACCCACCCACCTACCACGTACCTCCTGATCCAGCGCTCACGTCATGCCACCCACAGTAAGTGCCAAATAAGGCCGCTCAGTCTTTAATTCGCTCTCGACACTTAATTTAATGCATGCTCGCCAATTGCAAGTTTTGATGTCATTTTAGGAATCCATTTATCGTAAACCACTCTCACTTTTCTTGTGCAACTGTCTCTTCTTATTAATTGATTGATGCGTTTTTTGTCTACAGAGACCACCTCCTTCGTTTGAAGGAAAGATTTATCCTCATTTGGATTTTATCCAATCTTTCAAACTTAAAGATGAGAATGGTGAATAACACTTGAAGTGTGCCAGGAGAGAAGCTCTGCCATGCAAGCATCTTAAGTTCATTCAAACCAAGAAATCAAAGTCAATTTTGGTGAAGACTCACTGAAAATAACACAATTTTGAAAAGACTTGAGGGACAAATGTTTCTGAAACACAGCTTACAGCTATCCCGTTAATGCCCAAAACCACCTGACTATTTTGGTTAAATTTCCTTAACAAACACAGTTTTCAGAAAGTAGTTGAAAGCGAAACCCTCCAATTTTTTTTCCAATTTATAATGGTTTCCAAAATTATTTTCAAAAGTATCGGAGGTCGAGACGTAAATTATTTTCAAAAGCATCTTGGAACCAAAAGACAATTTCAAGGTAGTGTTCAAACTTATGCCAGCATCACCCAAAAAACACCTGATGATTTTTGTAATATTTTTCTGACAACGGCCTGCATGCATGTTTTGGAAGTAGTGTAAAACAGAACAAAACTTAAAACAGACTCCTTTAAATGTATCTTGCTTATGATGCATGCTTTATTTTGAATTATATATTCTTAAATACCATAACACACTGAAACTTTTTAAAAGGAACTCTAGGCATAAAAGGGTTGCAATTGATCTTTATTAAAAAGTTCATTTTATCCCATTAACACTTAGAGTGGCCAAAACAGGCCTGACAGTTTTGATAATACTTTTCTAACAAAAGCATTTTTTGGAAAATATTTGAAGGAGAAATGTTCATCAGAAGCCAAGCAACAACTCTACTTCAAATATATTGTGAACTTTTGCTTTATTCCCAAGTTATTTTCAAAAGTATGAGAGTAGCAGACGATACTTTCTAATTGAACTCTGAGTGTGAATGGGTTATATTACTTGACTTTTTATCTGCGTTGCTATATGGTCACACAGGAACATGTTAGCATTTTGATATTCTATAAACTTAACTCTGAAGTTATGCCTGTTTGTCATAGATTTTCACAGATGGGAATGGATGGTGCCCTTAATTGTGCTCTTTGTTTATCTGACCTATTAATGTATTGCTGCACAAACAAACCCTATAAGGAATTAAGGACACAGAAGGGATGACTTAGGAACGATCTTTGAAAGTAGGTACCCTTACCAAATGAAGCTGAGACTTCCTAGCAGGGTCTTAGGTAGGATTTGGAAACTGGGTGCTCAAAATTAGCATTTGCCAAATCTTTGGGCATACTATTTTTCGAAAGGGGCCACAATATACTCAGATTACATAAACGTGTACATTTACATACTGAAATAAGGCATAATAACCTTATACATTATCATAGGAATTATATTTAAATTTAAATTTTCAATAATATGCTCAAAAATGAGATATTTAAAGGTATCCTGAGGGGTGATTTTTTAGGTTTGGGGTGTTCAAATGATGCCGAGATGCCATGCTGGCTTATACTATGCTCCTCCGGAAATTTTAGAAATCCTTGGAATTCCGTGATTTGTTTGGCAGTGGTAGATAGTTTCTCTCAACAGGTGGTCTGAAATTGGAGTAGGTTTGATTGTACGTAGTATTCCTTCCAATGCATAGCTATTTTCATCCAAAGCATAAGAACGCAAAGATTTATGAACACCATCTAAACCCTGCCATGTTTGTTTGTTTGTTATATGAATATATACTCCCGCCCTGTTTCTTAGAGCCTCTGTGTTACATTTATCAATTACAATTACAAATCACGTTGGATTCATTGGATAGCTCTCGCTGAGTACTCTCAGATGAGTAACCATATGCCAGGGATTCAGTCGTATTTTGTTTTTAGGTTTTTAGCATAATTTTGTATTGGCCAAATTAGCCACCAGCAGCATGAGGGGTATTATCGAAGTTAAATTGGTCTACTAACTAGGGGGTAAAACCTTTTAGTGTCCAGATGGTCAGGTCTGGTTGTACAAATGCATCTTGGAAATGAAATTGGCTTTGTAGAAAAGTTGGACTGTTGCTGAAATATAATCATCAATTTCACTTTGCATGTGTAATGTCAAGCATTGTATTAATCTGTTTGCCAATTGACCCAGTCATACCTATAGAAAAGACATCAGCACCTATGATACTCGAGTAATTGTGGAAAATCATTATGAATCAACAGGAGAGCAGTAGATTGAGTTCTGAGCAACATTTCTCCATCATATACTATAAGACAGTTTATCTCATGTTGCCTCATCTCACCCCTGAAATGTTGATGTTGTGTTCTTGACTTTTCCTAGGACTACTGGCAGTGACAGCCACTCCATTGCATTGGGTGTTATAAAGCCATAAAAATACAGGCTTGCTAGGCAATAACTTATGGGTCCATTTGGAGATTGACTTTTTTCTCTTTTTTTTAGTTGAGTTTGTGAATTACTGAGGTCATTGAAAGATTGGATTTTCATTTCTTGAAGTTGAATTTGTGAATAAGCAGGTGCATGATATACATCGTATATTAAATTATGATATGCACAGTTTGAAAAAAGCAAATTAGAAATGACTCATATATGCCAACTTTTATCATGCCTGTAATTTGTGGACCCATAATTTTTCATAACCTTTTCAGGGCATTAATTTACAAGTATTTGACATTTGAGACATATTAAGCCCTACTCTGTAATGCAAATTATTAATGCCTGTCTATTTCATCCTGAATATCACTACGCAGCCTCCGCATCCTGCTGCAGTTCCAACTTTTCTTCCTCCTACCCCTTTTTCTCTTCTTTCTCTGGATCCTTTTGATCTTCCTATTCCTCCTCCTCTTCCTCCGCATCCTTCTCATCCTCCACTTCCTTCTCCTTTTCCTTTTCCTCATCCTGTTCTCTTCTATCTTCTCCTCATGTTCTTCCCCCTTCCTCTTTCCCCCTTTCTCTTCTTTTCCTCTTCTCTTCCTCTTCCCTCTTTATCTCCTCTTCCTCTTCCTTTTCTTCCCCCTTTCTCTTCCCTTCCTCTTCCTCCTGTTCTTCCCCCTTCCTATCCTTTTCCTATTCCCCCTACCTCTCTTCTTCCCCCTTTATCTTCCCTTCCTCTTCCTCCTCTTTCTCTTGTTCTTCCCGCTTCGTCTCCTTTTCCTCTTCCCCCTATCTCTCCTCTTCCCCCTCTTCCTCCTTTTTCTCCTCCTCCTCCCTTTCATCATGCTTCTCTCCCAACTCATCCCCCTGCTCCTCTTCCTCCTTTTTTCCTCCTCATTCTGTTCATTTTCTTTCTCCAAAACCTCCACTTTCTCATCATCATCCTCCTCTTCTTCCTCCTTTACTGAGGCTTAGGCGGCTGCCTCTTAAAGGCAGATTGAGTGCAGATCTGCGGGCCCTCAGTAATGGACTAGCGCTGACAGCCACCTGTGGCACCCAC
>OZ012687.1:8527875-8542875 GCA_963942565.1 Maea johnstoni | reverse complement strand
AACTGCCTGTTTGATAACCTGCTGGGTAAGTAAGTCATCTAAAACTGCTCTCCTTATTGGTATTGTTACCTATGATGTACCTACATAAACAGTTGAAACAGTATCCTGCCAATATAGATATCAGCAACAAGTTGGTATTTGCCCCTCAACCCAGAGTGACACCTGAACTTCCTCCCAGGGGGCGCCGTAAAGATGAGGGAATTGATTCAGGTAATTGGAATATTATGCGGTTGAAACGCTAGCTGTCCAATGCTGAGCGGGCGGCGGCGGCGGGGAGCGCTCTCCCCCGCAGATATTGTGTGCTGTGTAATCATGAATGGGATGTGTGGGGGACGTGTCTGTTTCCTACAGATAGGCAGGGTCTCCCTGCTGCCTCGCTCGTCCATAAACCTTCTGCCCGCCAGCTTATGCATTCAGTCGGGATTAACCCTCATGCTGCTGGTGGCCAATTTGGCCAATGCAAAATGATTCAAAAAAACTCCAAAATTACTGAAACCCTGGTACATGGGTACTCATCTGTGAATACTCAGTGAGAGCTTTCCAATGAATACCAATACAACAGGGTTTAGAAGGTTTTCAGAAATCTTTGCTTCCTTATATTAATATGCTTTGGACGAAAGTAGCCTTAGCATTGGAAGGGTTAACCCTATCATGCTTAGGGTAGGGACTCTGGCAGGACCTGTCCAACTCTTGTCTTTTGGACAGGAAGTTTCCTGAAAACATCCTTTTTAGACAGGCAACATTTCTAAGAATTTTCACTTTTTTGGACTAATAACCATATATTTTCCTAACAAACTAACTTCTAAGACATGGCTAAGGTTTAAATTGCTCCTTTTGACAGTGGCTAAGTTGGTCAGAGAGTCAAAAAATATTTGCAAATATTTTGAAAAACATCGGAGAATTATTTTTTTGTAAAAAAAGTTCATGGATAATATGTATACTGTAGAATGGCTAATTTTTCTGTGTTTTATTTTCCCGTTTTTTCCCGAATGCTTTCAAACGGAATAAACAACACAGGAAAAACAATACAGTACATGTCTGGACTTAATTAAACATGGAGCAATCCTTGTCCTTATCAATTAATATTACTCTATGGTAAACTGAAATGTGAAATCTACATAAAACGGGAAAATTAGAAATGGAAAAAACACATGTCCTCTCTTCGGAAATGTTAGAAACGGAAACATCCAAAAATGAAAAATTAGGGAAAATTGTTACACGGGAAAATTAGCCATCCTACAGTATTTAACTGTTTCAAAGACTTTCAAGATGTAATTTTGCAATATTCCCCCTATATATGACTTATTGTCCAAATAATTCTTTTAACCCTGTAGCCCCCCAAAATGGCCTAACAATATGTATTTTTTATATCTTTCCCTTTAAAGTCTCCTTTTAGGAAAAATTATGTACATCATTTAACCTAATTGTATTGTGGTGCTCAAAAGCACCCAGAATGATATGGAAGTATCTTTTCAAAGAATTCTTTAGAGAATATTTGAAGAAGACATGTTGATCACAAGCAACTGACTCATGTGGAAAGATCTTGTTAAGAAATCAAATTTTTGAAAATGACTGGACTGAAGGTTATTGTTCCTGATGTTGTTAAAAAACATTGTCAATCATCATTCTATTTGATAAGTTACGTTTAAATTCGTCTAAAACTTGTATAAAGGATACATTTGACTGAAACATTAAAAGACTTTGTTCGCAACCATTTTCACAGTGATTTATATATAAAGGCCCTGTCACACAAATAAAATGTTGTTAAAATGTCTGGTTTCTCGATGCCAGTGGGTTAAGGAAGACCCTTGCTTAATAACCATGCCTTACAAGATGGATCCTTCCGAAACTACAAATATGCTTCAATGTAGCAATTTTATGGCACGTGAGGCCCCTCGCGATCTTGAGGAAATACTCTGCGGACTACTGCTGCTGGCCGCAGATGTGGCAGCGCAATGTGATAGC
The DNA here is from genome assembly GCA_963942565.1 of Maea johnstoni. Lineage (NCBI taxonomy): Eukaryota > Metazoa > Annelida > Polychaeta > Spionida > Magelonidae > Maea > Maea johnstoni. The sequence goes on along the minus strand of OZ012687.1, from coordinate 8,540,910 downwards.
AACCTCGGAGGAGTCTCTCTTGGCTAACTGCCCTCAACTTATAATTCACTCAGTCTGAACATTTGCAGGCAAAACTAGTGTGGTGGAAGTGGAACCAGTGTTAAAGGGATATAGAGGATTTTGATTCCATATTGTAGTAAGACCAGCAACATTGAAAGAATGGCTTACTGATCTTAGGGGCCCCTTAATTAGGCCTAAAAAAATAAATTGTTTGTTTCCTGTAACACTCCAAAAAATAGGGTAGGCAGATAGGTGAAGTATTTCCAAATGTAGCCACAAAAACCTATTGGCCTCACCCATGCACTTTGTAACATTGGAAGGGATAAGTAGTGGTCGATACAGTTAAAATAATAAGGAAATTAGATTTCAAAGTGAAGCAATGGAAGGATATCATGGTATCCGGAGAAATTCTGTCATTTGCAGTATTGGCCTAGGAAATACTGGTCACATCCTGTAAGGAGGTTGTGGAGTGCCTTAACATATTATTGCCTGGAGATCTCTTTGTTGGGTTGCCTTTGGGATTTCTAATACTATTGCAAATAGCTTAATTAGGTATTAATCATACTTTTGTAATATCTTCAAGGAAAAATTGTTTGTGTTTTGATCTCTATTGCTTCTTCAAATGTATTCCTAAAATAACTCTTGCCAAAATCTGGAACTCTTTGCCAGATGAGATCCAGACTACGTTCAGTAAATCTCTTTTTAAAGTGAGATGCAAAAAACATTTCACGTCAGTCCTCTCTGAGTCATAAGAAAAAAGAAATTCATCAATTCTAGGCTGAATGTTTGTATTATACTATATGATATTATTGTTATGTCAATCTTGAGCAGTGAGGTTGATCATTACATGCGACGCCATTGGACTCTGGGCAGACTGGGACCACTCTGGAAATAAGTTTCTAACTTTTAATGTATATATCCTGTGTCTGGTTAGAATTCTATTACATAGCAGTTAATGACACTCCAACTAGTCACCTTTACATATGATTTTTTGGTATGCCAAATGCTATACTAGACCAAATCAAATCAAATCAAATCAAAGCCAAGTGGATAATGCCAAATTTGTCAGAACATTTTTCAGGCACTGCAGGCATGAATGGGTTAAAACAGTCATCAATCTACGAGAACACCTGAGATAGGTTACAACCTGTAGGTCACAGGTGGTCCTTGGTTTTCTTAATATATAGAGACTGAGTAATAGCTCAACAAATTGTTATTTTTTTTCTTTCAAAAATATAATGATGAAACGAATGAATATAGAACAATGCAAATGCACTACGGATAAGGAATATATCATATTTGAGATTATTGCATTTTGTGTGTATGTATTTTTATTTATTGGATTGTACAATCTGTATACATACATGGACTTCATGACAGGGTGTCTTCAGTATCTTTTCATCTCCTTGTGAAACGAACAGTTGCCAGAATTGGTTTTGGTTGAGTGTGGATTGAGCTTGATTTGGGTATAAATCACCTGTCCATCATGAGGATTTGCTGATGAATAATTGATTATTCATTGTATTCAGCAAGTGATGAAGATTAAATTAATTTTCAGTGAAAAACCTGTAAGGATAGTGCTGAATTAGTTAATCACGCCTGTCAGTGCTCAACATGTGCCAGAGACAGCTTGCTAGTCTGATGCTTTTCAATTATTGTCATGGGCAAGTAAGATTTTAAGCTTATTTAAAGAAGAGTTTTTACTTTGACCCTGTTAATAAAATCTTCCCTTCAAATAATTTTCAAAATATGCTTTTGTTAGAGAATCATTACTGAAATAGTAAGGCCTTTTTGGCCACCACAAGCAGGTATAGATCAAGGAACACAACCCCGCCCTGTACATTGAGCAACTGCTTTCAGTTCAGTTCTGCAATTTTAGTTCCCTTGAGTGCTAAATAGTATCAGCAGGTTCCACCCAAGACCTTAAACTAGGTTCCCAGTCCCTGAAAAGTAAACCTTCCTCTCTGAATTGACCAACTAGTGTCATTTACTGCCAATGGTCTAAGAAGATACCATGGTCCTCCTATCTCTAGTGATTTACCAGCGTAGTACTGTCAATGGCCTATAGATGGCACCATATGGCTTAAGGTCTAATCTCTTATGGAGTATTTCTGTTATACTTGGAACTCTGCCAAGTGAGAAAAACATGAACAATCCTGCTTGACTATCTAAGGTACGAGCTGCATGGTCATGATAAAGAGTATGCAAATTAACAACATAGACTCTAGGCTACTAAAGGCCCCTGCTGAGAATTAAGAATAAATTTCTGAACTGGTGCATCATGGGAGAGACTTGTTGTCGCCGGCATTCCTGACAGAGTACCGGGAGATTGAGTCCTTCCGTAAACTTCAGCATAATGTCCGCTCTTGTTCCCCTATTCCCAAGCCACACATTAAACGACTTGTTCAAGGACGGTCGCCAACCTCCCCGCACGGCACTCTGGCTGCCTATCCGTCTCCACAACTCTGACTCCCAGTCACACAGTCCAGCTAGGAATTGTTTTGTTGTCTTGACGGTAATGTATTGTTTTTTCCTTTCGTTGCACAGCTCCTCATGCAAGAAAGTGTCAGGGGAGCCTTGCTATTGATGTTGCTGGTTAGATTCTTATCCCCCTGCATCCCTGGAGTACGCAGGTGCTCTGAAAAATGAGAAGATATTTCCAAGATCAGAGGCAAATTACAAAAACATTCACAGAAACTATTCAGGCCAGACCAATTTAATTTTCTTATTCAGTTATTTCTTTGCTGACTGAAAAAGTATCAGAAGCAAGTTGCAAATACATTTGCAGAAACTACAGATAGGAACCGGTACTCGGTATGCTGTCGATTATTGCGGAAACTACAGATAGGAACCGGTAAGGTACTCGGTATGCTGTCGATTATTGCGGAAACTACAGATAGGAACCGGTACTCGGTATGCTGTCGATTATTGCGGAAACTACAGATAGGAACCGGTACTCGGTATGCTGTCGATTATTGCGGAAACTATAGATAGGAACCGGTACTCGGTATGCTGTCGATTATTGCGGAAACTACAGATAGGAACCGGTACTCGGTATGCTGTCGATTATTGCGGAAACTACAGATAGGAACCGGTACTCGGTATGCTGTCGATTATTGCGGAAACTATAGATAGGAACCGGTACTCGGTATGCTGTCGATTATTGCGGAAACTACAGATAGGAACCGGTACTCGGTATGCTGTCGATTATTGCGGAAAATGTCAAGAATTATTTTAGGTTGTTTTTCAGACCCAACAGATTCATCCTATAATTATCTGAGCATCAGGTGGTCATATACTACTGCACTTCCAGTGCTGCACTTGATCTACAGTACACTGTGCTTGCATCTTTATTGCAACTGATTGTGGGTTATCTGGTCAGGAATGCCTTTGGGGATATGTATGATAGTAACAAAGATATATATTAGATATATTACCAAGGAAGTTGCTACCCCGATAGCCAAGTGGTCTAAGGCGTTGCACACATGCTCACTCTCTCACCACTGCCACATGTCATAGGGTCAAATCTGGCTCAAGGCATGTAAGAAAGTTTACCAATGACCTGGATATAGCTTTTGTTTTCCTCCACCATTAAAATAAGCAGGTTCGATTAAGTCTTATAATCTCAGCAAGTGATGATAAGCAACTTTCCAACTACCTCTCTACATCAAAAAACATCCTGAAATGACCTTCAAAAAGTAAATTGGATGGTCAGCAAAAGCTAATCAAACTTCATCAGTGGAAGAAACAGGATCGATTATAACCACTGAGCAACCCTAAGTCACTGTTAACTCTCCCACTTGCCAAGACAGATTGAACCCTGGGCTTTATTTGTACTTGTTCCATGTACTCACACCCACTAAATGGTGAAGTAGAAAAATGCTCTCAAAGTTGCCACATCTCTCATATGGATCCAGCGTGGCCCATAGGTTACGTCATGCCTGCATGGCTCCCAAACGTTAGTTTGCCAGTTTAAGCCTCGATCATCTGCTCTATCCCCATAAAAGGGTTGGCCTGGTCCCTAAATGTGCGGCTTTGAGGAGGGCTGTCTATGGTCCTTCTGCAACTGAAAGAACCCTTGGAACTATTCGTGAAGAGAAGGTTATTTCTTGGCGGTTCCGAGTTTCTACCTCGTCGCGATATAGGACCTAAGGTGCATCTCTCCTGCAGTTATCAAGAGGAAACGCTGCCCACATGTTTTTGCCGGCAACAATCATGCTGTTTTCTGTCATGATCATCCTTATTGAATTTTACCAATAATCCATAACTTGACAGATCAAGTGCCCAGGGTGATGAGGCATCCAAGAATTTGGCTAAGATCAGATTTCTATTTTCCATAGAAACCATAGCACTGGAAATAGCAATTTGGTTGCAATCCAAACAGCAGGCATCATCTCTTCGCTCAAGCTTGTCGCTGCTTCATTTTAACATGTTTTATTGAAGGCTGTTGCTGATATTTATGTACAGCTTGGAACTAATCTTATTTATATGATGAAAATTGCATCAATGTTTTTAAGTGCTGCAAATTGTACAGCTTATATTGATTCTGGCTAATTGCCAACATTTTATCCTATCATTTTTTTGTCTATAATTGTGATTGATATATTTGAATTTTATTTCTAAATGCCACTGTGAAAAGAATTATAGGAATGAGGAATATATATATATATATATATATATATATATATATATATATATATATATATATATATATATATATATATATATATATATATATATATATATATATATATATATAAATATATATATATATACCGGTGTATATATATAAATATATATATATATATATATATATATTAGAGCTGCACTCACGGAGGGAGATCAACTCATGAGCTTGCCACCCGTTTGACTCGTAAGCTCATGAGCTCACGGACGTTTCAATTTTCCAAGGAAATACTTATTTTCCAGCCCAGCTATTAAAAAGTAAATTTTTATTGGCGGAGATGTATTAACATTGCCATGTTTATTTAATTTCAAAACGTGCTGACGAGGTACAAAGGTCAGTATAACACTGAACACCACTTGAAAGTATACATTGGAGATTGTTTAAAAGAAAGATATGACAGCAATAAGCAGTTATGTATGTTAATAATGTGTGTTAGGTGCTCTGTGTTACGTTGTGTTCCAAACATAGACGAGCTCACGATTTGAACATTTCAGCTCGAGCTCGGCGAGTTTACCCCTGGGCTCGAGTGACTCGAGTTTGTGAGTGGTGAGTGCAGCTCTAATATATGTATATTTATATATATATATATATATTTATATCATACTTTTATATGTGTTTTATAGGAGCATGTTTCAGCGGTGCAGTTTTGAATTATTTTCCAAAAAAAATTACAACCCATCTGTGGAAAAAAATGACTTTTTTTCATGACAGTGTCATTCTAGATGACAGTGATAGAAATGTGAATGTTTAGGATTCTGAAATGATCGGATTCCAATGATTAAAATAGCAGGAGAATGCAATTGTCTGCAGAGTGAAAAAAAATTGCATGGTTTTGTGGGAGTGACATATGGGTTTTGTGGTTTTGCTCCCAATCATGGCAGCTTTGCGGCAAGATGGACAGGATGATAGCTCGCTGATTTCTTGTGAGACTCAGGGATATCCTCGCCGAAAGCTGTTCGAATATTAAATCATATCCATTTGCTGAAAAAAACATCTGGGCAAGCAATGCTCTTAGCTGCGTCTTTTTCTCCCAGTTTATGTTTTCCTATTTTGCTATATTGCTTGTACTTCCCACAGGGAAGCTTGTACTTCACAGGTTGACAATATGACAGTTCGCCTTTACCACAAATTGGAATGATCTGTGCCATGTATGTGGCTGAAGAGGTTATTCTGTGCCAGAGGTGTCTGATAATTGGTTTATAATTTGGACTATCGCTTACCTCCAAGTCCTAACTATGTAACCTATGGACCACCATGTAATTACCACATACTTACCATGCATTGGTAGACCTGTAGTTGACTGGGCATATAGGCATGGGTGTACCATTGGTGTACCATTATGGGTGATTGAAATGTTGAAACTTGAAAATGATAAATTGACTAATTTTTGCTATGGGTCAGTAATATAAACATGCAGGGTTGGGTTTCTGCCGGCATGCCAGTAGTAGCGGTATACTATATAGTATTTTTTGAAAGGATTTTAACCCTTTCATACCTGGAGATCTACTTGACTAGTAGCAGTTTGGGCTGATACGGGTATGAATGGGTAAAGAAGAAACATTAATATGAATAGAACTAACAATCTTTCTTTAGATACTTTGTAAAATTCAGTTTACCAAAGCTTTGCTGGGAAATATTTAAAGGAGAAATATTGACCATGCAGAATTCATCCAACAAGTCTCCTTTGAATGTTTTGTGAATTTCTTTAGTATTCCAATTATATTTTCAAAAAATAGCATAGGTCCACACAATACTAATTGTCTTGTCAAGAATATCTCCAGGCACGAATGGGCAAGAATGACTTATGCTGAGGGAGAAAATGGAATAACTTTACAATCCAATTTTTTATATTGGATAAATCTATCACAGCACATAGTGCTTCTCCCATGCTTGTAAAAGAGAATGCATTATAGAAACAAAAACAAATAGAAAAAAAAACGAACCCAAATTGAAGTTTATAGGTTGTTGATATGGGCTAAAAGCATTAGACAATATGCTTGTTTTTTTTCACTCTTGCATAGCCACATGGGTGCTAGCTTTATTGCCATGGCAATTTCACTGCCCAGCATCTGATGATCTATTTGATTGCTCGCATATTTGCAAACTTTTAAGGGTCTTATTTCACTCTCAGCGGATGAGAAAATAGGCGAAAAATGGATATAAACACGCAGTGAAATCTGATAGAGGGGCTGGAACCCATCTTCTGGAATTCCTAGGCCGCAGACAGTGGCAGCGAGTAGACCTGCATTTGATTGCGTTTCCCTTATTGAATAATGGTTTTCTTGCATCTTAGCCGCTGGGTAATTGGGAGGTTCTTCCAGCAATTGAATCTGATCAGTGCAGCTTGTGGCTCGGGTCTCCGCTGGAATTTTTGCTACAGAACCCTCTCTCTGTATTCGCTCATTTGCTCCACAGCTGCCTGTTCCAGACAGATAGATAGACACGCCCAGGGGGGTATCCCTTCCCACACCCAGGGGATTCTGGCCATGGTATCTTATACCACAACCACTCAAAGAGAACCACAATAAGTCCTGATAGTCTGGGGGGTACCTTTCTGGTGGAAATATTGCAAACCCATTTATACCTGTAGCACCCCAAAACACCCTAAATATTTTAGTGGTATCTTGTTGACAAGAGCATTTCCCAGAAAGATTTCAAAGAGAAATTTCTATAGGAATCAACCCAACAACTTTATTTTCTGAGATCACATTTGATTACTAAGTTATTATAAAGAGCAACATCTTAAGAACCAGATGGTACTTGTTCAAGGTCTCCAGACATGTATGGGTATGTTGAAACCCATTCAATAGTCCTCCTTCAATATTCTTGAAGGTGTGGTTAATACTTAACTTAATTTTCTTCATGAGAACCATGATATCCAGCATAGAGAACTTTGAGCATGAGTGGGTAAGTAAGGTATGTTTCAATAATTTCATTTGATAGTCTTTATGTCATATGTACATATCTGCAGATATAAGCTTCAACAACATGGATTTAGACCTAGAATTAGTTTTCAAGTCAATATTGTTCCAGTGGACATCAAACAGCAATATTCTGTCAGAGTCCATACACACTGGATTTTGGCAGCAATATTAAAGCCAGAACCCAGACCTACTGACTCTCCATAGTAATCTTCTAGTCAGATCTCTAGGCTACAGGATTCTGACAGCGAAATTTCAGTTCGAGACAAGACAGGCATGATTATGACAGCAATATTTAAGCCTAATGCTGAAGAGTTCCTCAAGCAATTGTCTTCTGGATCTACAATACTTTTGCCAATAACATTGTATTTTACAATGTTTCATAAAGATATTTGAAGGGGGGTTGTTTGCAATGTCCTGATTAACATTTCTCCTTGAAATATTTTCCTAACTAAGTGTTTGGCTTTTTGGAGCTCCCCTTTAAGTATCATCCGAGTCGTGCTACTTCTAATATAGGGTTGTGGTAAAGTATTTAACCTTTAAGCTATCAGAAAAATAGTAATTCAAACATTTTACACACACTTTTGACCACTACAAGCATGGGTGGGATAACCAATTCTCAAAAACATCTTTGACTATTTTTGTACTATCTCTGTGGTCAAAGTGTTATTTAGAAAATACTCAGAATAAATGTTAACCCATTCATGCCTGAAGCACTACAAAACAGCATGAAAATTAAAGTGATCTCTCTCTAAAAAAAGCAATATTTAAAAGATATTTGCAGAAGAATTCTTCATCAGAACTTTATCTACAACTCTCCTTCAAATATTGTGAAAATGTATGCTTCATTCCAAAGTTATTTTCTAAAGTATGACAGGTCCAGACGACACTGGTCAAGAAGATCTCCTGGCATGAATGAGTTATTGATAAGCCAAACCAGAACCTTAATCCATATATCTTTATAATTCATGCTTTATACAAAGTAATTTCTAGAGGAATCCCAGATCCAGATGACATTTTGTTGAGGGACCTCTAAACCAGAATGGGGTTAAAATAACACTAATGAGACATTAGTTCAGTGATCCGAGTGTTGCACTCAACAGTGCCCTGATGTTGAAGATGGAAATGTGGGTCTTGCCCTTGTGGAGAAGCCTCTCAAATACTACTCTTGTGGGGCATGTAGATTTTCCCCTTTTTGCTCGTGTTGATCCGGAGTAAGACGCATCACACGGTTCTGCTGGGAAGGAACACGACTCGCCCGCCGCCGCCGAGCGCTCTCCGTGGCTCGACGCTCCGAGGCCGGCCGGCTAATGGTGTAAATCAGGGGAATGGCTTGGCAGGGATAGGAGGGGCGGTCTCAAGGGAGTTGTGATGACTATCATAGTGAGCTATTGTAATCTACGCAGCCTCACTGGCCACTGTTAACCCGTTCCTGACTGGAACCCCTCTGGAGAAGTATCATCTGGATCCATAATAGTTTTTAAAATTACTCCTGAATTAAACACATATTTGCATAGTATTTGAAGGAGAGTTGTTAGTTGTGTTCTGATTAACATTTCTCTATCAAATATTTTCTGAAAAAAGCTACAGTCAAAAATGTATCATTAAAGAAGTCAGGAATGCTGGCAATTTCTGCGCATTATTCTAGGAAAACTTGGGTATTTCCACCCATCTACATTTTAAAAGGGTATCCAGCAAATCGTAACCCTTTTATGCTGAGGGTGTTCCTTGAAACGCTTTGTCTTGATCCATGGTACTTTTGGGTACAAGGCACAGATTGTATGTTTTCAGGAAAGCTATTGGTTGGGATATGATAATGTCCTTCAAATATCTTTCAAAATATATTTTGCTAGAAATGGTATTCAGAATTTAACCAAAACTGTTATTAAACCCGATTTGAGTTTATACATGATTCCATATTATTTTGGAAAGTATCATTTGTGACACTTCAACAAGCAGTAATTCCACAAGTTTCAAATGGTTAAATCTACTCAGTAATAAATAGCTCTCAAGTTTCACCATTTCAGATGCAGGCAATTAGTACACAATACAAGGGATAACAATTAATATACAAATTGAAGTAGCTTATTAAATGTATATGACTACTCAATGTTTATGAAAGACTGTAGAATGAGAAACGATTCAATGTTTATATTCAAGAAATAGGAATGGAAGTACTAACTACAGGTTTATGAAATATATTTATATAGTGCTACTTTATGGCACCATATCATAAAATTAGGACAATATGTATTTCTGAAAAATCAGATTTTTAATGAATGGAAAGTGTGAACACACATAAACCTTTGAAAATATAATGGAATTATGCATAAATAGGAAAAATATCTGGAAGTTGCTACGTTGAGCAATATTTCCAAAATCGTCAGTCTGTTTGTGTATGCCTTCTGGCAAGAATGGGTCAAGGTAGCGGGTCCCATTAAACATTGATCAGGCCCGCTCTCTATCAGACGCCTGATGAGGCTGTCAAAACACTGCCTGCCAACTAGCCAAACATCCCACAACTCCCCCCCAATCCCGACAAGGAAAATGGAAAAATCATAAACATGGCTGCTACAACTTTATTGGTCATATTGGCACAGTGTTACTATGGAGACCAGGAAGAAGGATTGCGGTGGTCGGTGTTGGAGATGCATACAGACCGGTGTGACCTGTCTGAGAGAGGTCAAGGCCGTAAGTCAAGGTCAGAGATTGAATGTCAATACCGATAGTCTCTCATTGTCACCCCGGTACATGCAATCCATGCTGGGATTAATTGGCCATGCGGAGGCTTTGCAGTTGTACGCAGAAACTATCTAGCGATTACAGAATCACGCTTCGAATGTATGCTGTCTCTTGCCACTGCCAAATATTCTGGGTTTGAATCACTCTTGAGGTGTATAAATTTAACCAGTGACTATGGGAAGTCTGTGTCTTTCTCTAATTTCTTTCATCATCGACAAACAAAGGCAAGTAATTATTTTGCAACAATTTTGTATGTTGGTCCTTTTATATACATAAATTGAACTTGCTGCATGAATGGGTTAACACACACAAGGTATGACTTCTTTGAACGCAACTCATCATAAAGAGTGTTATTTGAACATATCTGAAAAGGATTTGTTCTCCCCGCGAGGACAAAAACTTTCAGTCAAGTATTTCTCAAAATATTGTTTTGATATCAGGATATTTGCTGTATGCTCCAGATGTGAACACATGAAGTAAATACCTCCTCCCACGCATTAGCTTAGTATTCCAGGAGGGAATAAAAGCTTGTATCTCTGCTTGCTGACGAAATGTAAGCATGCTGTCCCACCAGTGATAGATGTACTCTCTGATCCAACATTCAGGACCAGTGGAGCTGAACAGTTCCCAACCACGCCTAGCCAGTGATCAACAGCCTACCAGGAGCCTCTGACAACTCTACAGCAAGAATTGATACCTGCTGACAAACCTCATGGGAGGAACAGCCCTGATGGCCTAGTGGTTAGAGCATTGCACTATTACTCCTTGCTGTCTCACGGCTACCCAGTGATCAACAGCCTACCAGCAGCCTCCGACAACTCTACAGCAAGTATTGATACCTGCTGACAAACCTCATGGGAGGAACAGCCCTGATGGCCTAGTAGTTAGAACATTGCACTATGACGGCTCGCTGTCTCACGGCTACCCTGTGATCAACAGCCTACCATCAGCCTCCGACAACTCTACAGCAAGTATTGATACCTGCTGACAAACCTCAAGGGAAGGACAGCCCTGATGGCGTAGTGGTTAGAGCATTGCACTATTACTGCTTGCTGTCCCACGGCTACCCTGTGATCAACAGCCTACCATCAGCCTCCAACAACTCTACAGCAAGTATTGATACCTGCTGACAAACCTCATGGGAGGGACAGCCCTGATGGCGTAGTGGTTAGAGCATTGCACTATTACTCCTTGCTGTCTCACGGATACCCTGTGATCAACAGCCTACCATCAGCCTCCGACAACTCTACAGCAAGTATTGATACCTGCTGACAAACCTCATGGGAGGGACAGCCCTGATGGCCTAGTGGTTAGAACATTGCACTATTACTCCTTGCTGTCTCACGGCTACCCTGTGATCAACAGCCTACCATCAGCCTCCGACAACTCTACAGCAAGTATTGATACCTGCTGACAAACCTCATGGGAGGGACAGCCCTGATGGCGTAGTGGTTAGAACATTGCACAGTGACGGCCCACTGTCCCTCACCATTTCCAAAGATGCTAGGACTTCAGAGAGGGACAGTCCTGATAGCGTAGTGGTCAGAACATTGCACCTTAACTGATTACTGTCCTTCACCTTTTTCAAAGATGCTAGAATTGATAATTCGCCAACAGTTATTTCCTATGATTGATAAAAAATAAGTCCGTAAACTCTTTAAAATGGTGTGGTGTAGTTAAATGGCCCATTGAAATAATTTACCAATACACCCATAGTGGAGGGTAAAATTGGCTGAAATGAGATGTCTGTTGAAAGCGGTTGCCAGTGATTGATTGCTTAGTAGATGGTGGAGAATCCGGTACATGTCAGACCTGCTCCGTGGAAAGCCAATTGTCTCTTGTGCTGGATCTCAGGGTTGTCTCATTGCTCACGGCTCTTGTTAAGATCAGCAAGGGACAGAGATGGGAAATGGGGCTCCGCTTTCTGCAGGGAATACACACTAGAGATAAGTGTTACACCCTTTACTTACAATGGGATACTTTCTCTTGGATACCAGGGTTTATATAAGGTATTGATGAGAAATTAGCTGTTGTAGCATTATAGCAATGCTCCTGTCTATAAGCACTCTATTTAAAGAGTATTTTTAATAACAGGCAGAAAAATGTGTGTGAGTGTATCAATGATATGTTGACTGGTAATGTTTTAGTGGAAATCTTCATCTTATCCATCTATGTGTGCTTGTCTGTACATACATACATACACACATACATACATACATACATACACACACACACATATATATATATAATGTGTGTTAATACTACATATACTAAATGTCAACTGCTTCTATAGATAATAGGGTAATCATTGTGTACATGGATATAAATGTAACAGAGCATCCAGCAGACCTATGCTATGTAGATCCTCAATAGCCGACTGATTTCCTAGATAATAGGATAATCAGAGACATTTGTATTCCTTAACTGCTGCCTCCTACCATGCTCTTACATTTTTCACTCGGCTGCGGAATGGCATTTGACATGTGTGCCTGGTGGTTGCAACTGATATAGGAGAACGTGAAATTGACAGTTGCAGAAAGCTGACAGGCGGAAGAAATATGCCGTTTGCGCCCTGTAGCATCCTATTAGCAATGAACACCTTGGGAGGGATTGATAGATTAATAGACGGCTACTGTGGCAGGGAGGATTTGAGGAATGAGAGTTTTCATTGACCTGGAATTGTGA
>OZ012687.1:8506772-8527675 GCA_963942565.1 Maea johnstoni | reverse complement strand
CTTTATTTGACTTATTCGTCACTATTTTTTTTGTTAAATGTTTAAAATTATTATATATATATATATATATATATATATATATATATATATATATATATATATATATATATATATATATATATATATATAGGCCCAGAGAACACATATATATATATATAAATATATATATATATATATATATATATATATATATATATATATATATATATATATATATATATATATATATATATATATATATATATATATCAAAACGGGCACAACATAGGCTAACTACAGGACTATGAATCCACATTCAGGGCCAAATTCTTTGATTTTTATCCTGAACTTATGTCCTTGACCTAGGATAGGGTCACTGTATTCTAGTCTCCAAAATTCAATTAACCTTGACAGAATATCTTTAACCTATTCATGCCTGCAGTGCCCCAAAATATCCAGGCTGATTTGTGACCAGCACATTTTTCAAATATTATTTAAAGGAAAGATTTAACAAAACTTCAATCTATAATTATCTTTAAGATAACATGGAAATTTATGATTAATTCCAAATTTATTTCCAAGAGTATCATTATAGGCCCAGAGAACACTTATCTTATAAGTTAGATCTCCAGGCATGAATGGGTTAACAAGGTCATACTGACAATATTCAAATCCCCAAAATTCAATTAACCTTGGGATTATGCCTGTATGTTATGTCGGAGCAAGGTCATCTCCAACACTGTACATAATCTACACTTACCAGTTGTAAGGATGCTGTAAAAACGCCCTAAACTACGCTTTGATTTGTTTTATTCTGGGTGACCATGCTGTAAAGGCGTGGACCTGATCCCACTGCATTAGACATTTAATGTCAAAACAGCTTTAGTGGTGCAGAGTATAGCCTAGATAATCAGCCCTATCACCAGGCATGGCCGCAAATGCAGATGAAAATACAAAATTACGTTTTTCTATGGGAGAGCGCGTAATTGTGTGTGTGGTTTATAGAGGGTGTATTGTGATCAAGGCTTTCACTGGGGTGTAATGGGATGGATAGGGGCAGTATGCTAATAAAGGGAGGGGTGGGAGGCGTTAACCAGCTACACCTTGGAGAAGGGAGATCTGATATTATAGACAAGAAGAAAATGGGCTGTATTTTTACTTGAAGGTGGCGGGTAGAGACCATGCACTGCAACCCTTGTTGACTTTTCTAAAGAATTCTCACCACGTCCAGGGTGCTTGAAGCTTAAAAGTGTAACATTGTATGCATTCTTTAGCAATTTTTAAGTATGTTCTTGCTGATACTAAGGTTTGGAGTGTATTCATATTTCAGGTACTCAATCATTATGTGGAACTTGAGAGAGAGAGAACAATGCTTCATGTATATGTGTTATGAGAATGCTTCATGAATGTGTTTGTATGAGAGAAGGAAAGAGAGTGAGAGATATGGATTTCCTATGCTTTACCTTTATCTTTGCATATTCCTCTTAAGTTTCCTTATGGATTTTATTCTTATATACCACTGTAACTGATATCACTCATTTTATATCTTATCTTTCCAAGGATATCTGTAATTCACATTTATTTATCATGATAATAAAAACATCTTTTTGATTTTTTACAGGTGAGTGCATTTTAATAACTGCAAGAGCAGTGAGACAGTGCTTTGAAGAAGGACATGATATATAATGGTAAGCATGCATATAAGTGGAAGTTTCTTTATTCAACCTATTCATGGCTGCAAGGAGATCTGCGGACATTACCATAAATATTCGGAAATTTAGACCACCCTAAGAATTTAGGCCACTGTAATTATTGTGCAAAATAATTTAAGAGAAATCTGGACCACCCTTAATCTATTGCTGGTCATCATTAAGGGCAATTTAAGGGAAATCTGTGCCATTATTACTCTGCTTTGTCTCTTTTTTCAGAAAACACGGGCCACCCTCAACCAATAAAAATCATGATTATTAAAATGTGTCCCAAATTACAGAGAATTTATGGTAATGGGATAAAATGAGACTAGGGTACCCTGACATCAGGTGTTAACATGTTAGGTAAAACATGTTGTAAAATCATGTGTAAACATGCCTCTGCTGTAAGTGGACTGTTTTCTATCTCCATGCAACTAAGCGTTGGTGAATTCCTGAAATCCGCAGCGCAGCCGGGGACGGACTGACAATTAGACGCTCGGCCATAAGGTCTTCAGCTCTGGAGAAATCAGGCTGAAATTATCAAGCAGTCCTTGGGATTAAATGAGATTTGATGCGGTCTGATCACAAGCTATGTTGCTAATTGACAGAGAGGGAGCTTAATAGGAAGAAGCAGATTCCCCATGCATAGAGAGGCCGGGAATCTAACACGGCACCCGTGTAACAGCACTGCAAACACAGAAAATGGGAATTAGACACATGAATCATACACAACACCTTACACAAGACTCTATGCTTGCCTTTTTTCAGAATCTTTATTGCCTGTTAACAGAAAACTCTTCCTCCAGATGAACCTTTTAAAAATGAAACCTTATTAGATTAAGGAACATTTTGCAAATTGGCATATATATATATATATATATATATATATATATATATATATATATATATATATATATATATATATATATATATATATATATATATATATTATATATATATATATATATATATATATGTATATATATATATATATATATATATATATATATATATATATATATATATATATATATATATATATATATATATATATATATATATATACATTTATATATATATTATAATACAGAGATGTATAAGATCGAAATTGTCGCAATTATAAAAGATGTGCTGAGCATGTGGATTATTAGGACAAGAAGGACTCTTCAAGTACATATTAATAGAATATTCATAAGGAGAGTTGTAGGTTTGGGATATTATCAATATTTTATTGTTTAATATATTTTCTTACAATTGCACTGGTCACCAATATGTTAGGAAAATAGCCAAGGCATTTCTGTGGTGTTATAGGTATGAATGGGCAGGGGTGTCCAAGCTATATACACCCTTGAGTGTAGACAAGTGGCTCAGTAAAGTGTCACTGGCTCACACTAATATCTAAGCCTTAATTATAAACAGTAAAGACCTGAATCAATAACAAAAAGACAATACATTTGGAATATTGATTATAGCCACTTTTCTCTGCTATTACAACTAGGTTTTGACTAGCAAGTTGTAAGTGGTGGAGGAAACTGGTGTTCCTATGGACAACAAGTCGACTACTGGTATATTCCTCGCATGCCTCGGCCATGATTAAAACCTGGGCAATGGTAAGAGATAGCTAGTAGTCAGTTGCCATACTTTAGACTACTCAGCCAGCAGGGTGGGCCCCACAATAGGATTTGATAAAATCATCATGTCTAATGAAATCAGTACCATAAATAGGAAATATCGAAAGAGCTCAGCATGACCAGTGTGTGTTTATTTCGCCTGTCATATGTTTGAAAGCCTCTATCGTGTGACAATGCGACAGTGCAACACCCCTGATGGGTCAAGTTGCAAGGTCTGATATAGACAGACTCATGGATGGAACTTTACTAATGATCTATTTATTGGCATAATTGAGCAAATATTAACTAGAAATCTCACTTGAATGAGCATGATTTCTCCTTATTTAGTCCCGTTATTTTCAGTGTTGGCACCAGAACTTTAAAGATTTTTTTTTTATGTTTAAATATTAATCATACCAAATGCATCTGAGACCTCCTAGGAAATCTTGGAATTTGACTTCGAAAATCTAAGGAATTCCTTCATTTGGCAACAGAACACAAGCCAAATTTGATTTATTGATATTTCATCCAACCAGATTGTATGTAAGTGGTTGCTGCTGCATGGAAGTAGGATTCAGTGTTCCTACCTTAAACCTGCATGATTTTTTCAGGGGATGGTGTGGTGGATGAGCTGATTGGGTTACGGAACCAAAGGCATTCAAAGCGGCGACACGTACAAAGTAGTCTTTTAACCAATACACTCCTACTGAGCTCTCATTAGTCTAGCTATTCATGGGATTTTTTCCATAGAATAGTAAATTTCAGAAAATAATTGAACTAGAAATTGCTAATGAGAACACAAACAATATTCAACTATAAACATTTTATAAAACTGGCTTAATTCATTCCTTGGTATGAAAGGGTTAAGAAAAAAATGTGGAGTAATTTTGATTAAGTAGTGTTTTAGTTGAAACCCATTTAAAACGGAATTCCTGTTTCGCAGAGATTGAAAGTGTCAGGCAATCACGTGGATAGCACGCGGTCTTCTTCATTACATGTTCACTCTGTTATAGAGAGCACCCAGGTCAGGCCTGATGCTCGTGTGTTTAACCCATTCATGCCCAAATGTTGTCTGGACCTAGGATACTTTTGACAATAACTCAGGAACTAAGAACAAATTCACAAACTATCTGAAGGAGAGTTGATGGTTGGGTTCTGAGCAACGTTTTCTCTTCATGTATTTTCAGTAGAATCTGGATCTAGGATACTTTTGAAAATAAACCAGGTTCAACATTAAGTCACAAAATCGTTCAAGGAGAGCAGCAGGGTAGTATCTGACCAACACTACTACTCAAAAGATTTTCCAAAAGATGCTTTATTAACCCTTATGCTGCTGCTAATTTGGCCTGAAAAATGACTGAACCCCTGACACATGGGTACTCACCTGAGCGTATACTCAGTGAGAGCTATCCAATGAATACCAACATTACAGGGTTTATGTGGTTTTCAATAATCTTTGCTTTCTTGTGCTTTGGAAGAAAGTAGCCTAAGCATTGGAGGGGTTAAAGCACTCAGTATTCAACACAACTGTTGGAACAATGCTTTGGTTATTTATTTAGACCTTTAACCCTCATCCTGCTGGTGGCTAATTTGGCCAATACAGAATGATGCAAAAAACCTGAAAAATGACTGAAAACCTGACAAATGGGTACTGATATGAGAGTGCTCAGCAAGAGCTTTCCAATGAGTACCCACACCACAGGGTTCAGATGGTTTTCCGAAATGTTTGCGTTCTTGTGCTTTGGATGAAAGTAGCCTCAGCATTGGAAGGGTTAAGATATTAGTGCATGAAATTTGTCAGTAATGGTAAAAAGATTGGACATCCAGATTAGGTGTGCCACTCACAATTGCCTTAAGAGAATGTTAGCACGTCCATCATGCATGCTGGGGTTGCTACCCTTTAGTTACTTCATGTAATTGCCCCTCTGGGTGTGATTGCATTGTGGAAATAAGTCACGCCCAAGAGACTATGACAAACACTTAAGGACGGTTGCAAATATACATCATAACTTGGTGTAGTGAAATATTCATGAATGCACATATACTATATAACCAATCCTGGCAGACATTTCATGAGAACCATTGAAACTTTCTAAGGATTTATACTGATAAGGATCAGTGCATCCTCCTCATGTAAATCAAGTTGATCTCTTGACAAAAGCAATTCATGTCTGGAGGTTTTGACAAGACAAGTGTGTCATTGGGAGCTCTGCTACTATTGAGAACACCTTTGGAATAAACAATAAATCTATAATATATTTAAAGAATAGTTTTGGTGCAGATGCTAATAAGTGTACCAACTTCGGATTATACACCAAAACAGACAGATACATACAGACAGACAGAAAGACTCACACACACACACACACACA
Source organism: Maea johnstoni (assembly GCA_963942565.1). NCBI lineage: Eukaryota > Metazoa > Annelida > Polychaeta > Spionida > Magelonidae > Maea > Maea johnstoni. The sequence goes on along the minus strand of OZ012687.1, from coordinate 8,522,023 downwards.
CACACATATATATATATATATATATATATATATATATATATATATATATATACTTGTATATATATATGTATATATATATATATATATATATATATATATATATATATATATATATATATATATATACATATATATATACATATATATATATATATATATATATATATATATATGTATATAGTTTTACTAGTTCTATGAAAATATATATATATGTATATGTATATATATATATATATATATATATATATATATATATATATATATATATATATATATATATATATATATATATATATATGTATATATATATATTTTTATATATATATATATATATATATATATATATATATATATATATTGAGTTACTCAATATACATATACATATATGTATAATTATGTATATTGAGTAACTTGCTTTCTTAGCTTTGTGAGAGTAGCAGGCTAGACTCACTTACAGCAGTGAATTACTACTCTAAACCATAGTCACCAGCTCCTAGAGGCGCTTCTTCCAGGAAACTACATGACAATTGGTATCCTCGAAAACGAGGAAATTACTGTCTTTGTGGTTAGACCAGCACATAGCCCACAAATTACCTAGCTGTTGATCAAGGGTCTCTAGTACCAAGTGCTATATTACAGCTAGATGCTGGATGCAGTGGCTATTGAATTGGGAACTACATATTTTTACGTATTTTATAAGTATTCAAAGTATTAGTGATAGTATTTTGGTTCCATAAAACAGTAAAGACCTTCGATCCATTTTTATATTGGTACATTATGTATTGATTTTTATCCCCCTCAAGTTATTCTTTCATAGATTTCTGATCTACCTTTCTCATTGATTATTTAGTCAGAATGATATCATTAAAAAAAATGCTATTTTTGACTGCAGCGTCAAGGTGAATGGAAACGGATTCAAAAATACCAAAACAGGCAAAACAATAAAGAAGTAGCTGTCTTGTTCTAGAACCGGCGCACCACCAGTAAGAAACTGGTCAAGGGTGCTATATGTCAAGTTGGGGTAATAATGAGGTATAAGACCACAGAATTGTTACAGTATATTATATACATTATTATACCATCATTGATATTAATGTGAATGAGTATTCTAGGTAATGTTCTGAATAACATTTTTCCTTCAAATATTTTTCCACAAGTGTTTTTTTCCTGTTAGATTTCATCGAAATTGTCAGGCTGTTTTTGCTGTTGTGAGCATTAATGGGTTAAGACAACCCAATTTGTCACCTGTATTGTATGTATTTGTTTGTGGGTCATGCCTCACCCATGGAGAAATAAAGAAATAAGATTTTTGAAAAATAAAATAGGTGAGGTATTACTTAAACATTTCTAGTATTTTCATCCAGAACCACATTTGATATTGTTTCCCATATTTGTGATTTTTAATAAATGTGTTATTGATACTTCAATTTGTTAAAAAAAAAAAGATAATTTATTTTAAGCTAACTGCTATCATTTGACCCTATGAATTGCATTTTTCTTTTAAACAATTTCCAAAGTCCTGTTGGAACCCTAATTTGTTGTTTATTACCCATTGTATTCACTATGGGTATAAAATGGAGATTTTGAAACCATTCATGCCTGTAGTTTCAAAAGGCATGAATGGTTCGAGAATAATATGAATAGTTTTGAAAATATAATAAAGGCCAATTTATGAAAATATTCAGGTAATGTCTTTCGATGTTTTCATGTTTTTGCTTTATAACCAAGTTATTTCCAAAAGTATCATAGATCCCAACGGCAGGTTATTGTATATCAGGCTTAAAAAAAGAAATTGTTTGTTTCCTGTAACGGTCCGAAAAAAAATAGGGTAGGTAGGTCGGTAAAATATATTTTTGAATAAAAACTTGTTAGGGTAGGGTTACAGGAAACAAACAACTTTTTTTTAGGCCTCATCTTGATATTGTGTCAGTTTCATTAATGCATACTTTGTGCACCCCTGGAGTCTGCATTTTATTGAACTGCTCGCCATTATTTGGACATCTGATCCCTATGCTAATAAAGTACAAGATGCTGACATGAAAGCCTGTCGTTCAATACTCGTACGCAAAAATTAAACTGCGTATCTAAGACAGGTGCCTTCCGAGCACAGTACTGCAAATGCGCAAAATTAACAAGGTACATACAGTATTCCATCCATGAAAGGATTGCAGGGGTATGCTGTAGCGCAGAGCACAACATAAAATGGAATTTTATCTGCCCTACCTCCCATCAAAGCAATAACCTCACTTTAAATCTTGCACAGTGGACAAAGGCACACTATTGCTAGTTGTATGGCCATTGACTCTTGTTTGTGAGACACTGGATTGCTATGGAATCTTTACTACGTCTAAGTACTGGTATTAGATACACTTCCCGGATATCAGATGGGGTGAAGTATTGTCCTGATAAAGATCTGTAATATTGGTACTCCTTTAACAATAAAAAATTGACAAAACTGCTAAATTTTACAAAATTAGGTCCCTGGAGGGAGGCAGTATTATTAAGGATATAACCCTTCTGCTGCTGGTGGCTAATTTGGCCATTACAAAATGATACAAAAAACTGAAAATTATTGAAACCCAGGCACATGGGTACTCATCTGGCACTTCTTCTAAGGGAGAGCTATCCAATGAACACCATCATGACGGGGTTTAATGGTTTTCAAAGATTTTGCACTTTGGACGAAAATAGCATCAGCATTGGAAGGGTTAAGATATTGTAAATTAAGGAAATAGCAATATTGTATCATATCACAAAAACGTTTTTACCCTGTTAGTCCATTCATGCCTTGATTAATCTCCTTGATCTCAAAGCCATTTGAAAAATAATTATGTGTTGGATTCAGATCAGTGTTTCCCTTTATATTGTTTTGGAAAAATGATCTGGTAAGCTGCTGAAGATATCAAAATAGTGAGCATATTTTGGTTGGTACCGGCATGCTGAGGAAAAATTTGGACTTGCTAGTTGTTAACTAATAGTGCATGAAATACAAGACCATAGCAACATTTCAAGGTCCTTAATGGGACTGGAGACCCTGGAGATTGCCTGGTGCAGCGGTATGACATGTGACAGTAATTGCACAGAGCATTAGACCTCTTGGACGTGGGGCAGCCCTCCTTTGTCTGGCTAACCTATGGGCTCTGTATGCGTTTATTTTACCTTATCTAACCCATACATCTTTTCATATTTATTCTGTCCTTCAATATATATGCACTGGTTCCATGCCTTAGCTAATGTGGCTTTGAGTCCCCAGGAATTCCTCAGAAAATGATAGGAAATGCCAGGATATCCTTAAAGGTCTTAGCTACATTTGGTAAGGGACCTGTCTGTACTCCTTTTGGGTTCCAAAAGATAAATGAAATGAATGCCTATATATAAGGTGTAAACTTGCATCAAGTCTGTGTTTCATGCAATTCTCAAGCATCTACCCTTTAATAGTTCTCTTTAAATCCCTGAGATGGAGTGACAAGCTGCAGTACTTGAGTTATCACCTTCATCCCCTCCCCAAAACTGTGCTGCCCTCTATATTTAAGCTGTGGCACTATACCAACTTAACCCATTAAGGCTCACAGTGGCCAAATCCAGCCAGACAATTTTGAGGAAAGTTTTCAGGCTAAAGCATACTTGGCAAAATATTCGAAGGAGTTGTGTTGTTTTACATCACCAACATTACTTTCCTTTAAACATTTTGTAAAATTGTTCTCAATTCAAAAGTTATCTTCAAAAGTATCTTCAATCCAGACGACAATTTCTGAAGGAACTGTTAAGTATTAATGGGTTAACATCTAGTTAAGTGTTGTCATCCCTTGCCAGATGCAAATATGATTTCCTAGAAAGTCCTGGCATTTTTAAAGCAAAAACCATGAATTTTCTAGTTGAAGCTGGGAATACCAAGAATTTGCTATGATGATACTAGAAAAAGAGCTGAAATGATTTCCCAGAAAATATCACCTCTATTTTGGTAAGGGATTATACCTTTTTCACTCAGTCTGGGAACCATGCTAGCCTTAATGCTGTTCATAGACTACCTCACTTGCTGTGGGCATTCGCCTCCAAAAGGCAAATTAAACACTGATCCACCTAGCAGGATATTGACCTTCTTGTTCTATCAGATCCAATTTGTGGCAGATTACACAGCTCCATGAGATCCCCAGCAACATATATTGGCACCCTGGATGTCCATTATAAGCATGGCTACTTCCTGATGGCGCGACCTTGAAACAACCTGACGCTAATCTTATTCTCTTCCACTCATATCCGATTTTATTTGTGTACACTTGAGGGCTTCCAATCCAAGGGGGGATTTTTGAAGTAATATAGGCTTAGGAGTTGTGTTTCACTTCACCATATGGATTTGACTTCAGTGGCCAAAATACTTTTAGGCTCCTGTAATCTACAGTTGTTTGTATTCTTTAATAATAAATTTAAATAGTGGGACAACCTTTGACATGCAATTTATTTTAAGTATCCCCTTGTTTTGTTTTTTGATGAGTGCTGTTTTAGTTGCATTTGCATGGATGTTATTGAGTGTTCATTTCTGGGATTTTGAAATGTGATATTGCCTTAAGTAGCCTTAGCAAGTATTGTATTAACCCTTATGCTGTTGGTGGCTAGTTAAGCCATTACACAATGATGCAAAAAAACTCAAAAATGACTGAAACCCTGGCACAAGGGTACTCAGTGAGAGCTTTCCAATGAATACCAATATGACATGGTTTGGATGGTTTTTAATAATCTTTGTGTCTTTGTGCTTTGGACAAAGTAGCCTCGGCATTGAGAGGGTTAAAATTTTAATATAATATGAATCACAATCCCTTGCTCTCTCCCTCTCCATCTCCGTCTCTCCCTCCCCAATGGTTTGATAGTATGGTGTTGTGCGCAGCGTTAGATAAACATGTGCTAGGTGCTCCTCCTAGCTGTGGGTTGGAAGCAAATTACATTTTAGGATGGTAAACTGGCTGTAACGTCTGCAATAGCTGGCATGTGGGATTTCTAACTAAGTTATGTGCAGTGTAATATTAATCATGGGAGAGAGCCTATAGTATTGCCCTATCCATAGCTGTGTTCTTCCCTTAATAGCACAATGAGCCATATGTATCCTAAGGATTAACCCTTAAGTTGCTGGTGGCTAATTTGGCTTTTTGAAATGACTGAAACCCTGGCTTATGGGTACTCATCTGACAGAACTCAGCAAGAGCTATTTAATGAATACCAACATGACAGGGTTTAGATGTTTTTCAAAAAATCTTTGCGTCCTTGTGCTTTGGTTGAAAGTAGCATAAGCATTGGAAGGGTTAATATGACAGAAAATCCTAGGGTTATGGTGATACTAAATGGAAGTTCCAGTTGAGCGAGCAGTGGACCATATGCTGAAACGTCGCTAGTGGATGAATATTGTTCTAAAGGTTTCAGGAGCATCAATGATTCATGGTTTGTTATAACAAGTAGTGCTCAGTGGTACGGTAACTCTCTAGGCAATATTACAGTGAAGGGCAATCCATTCTTAGAATCCTTCACTCCTTGTCTCTAGATACAGTTTCAATGGACCTTTTTGACTGCTTCAGACATGAATGGGTTAAAAAGGTAAAACATTAAGTACTGGTATTGCGGGAGTCTCAGTGATATGAACTGTGAGCATATTGGTCTCCCCTCCTGTAGATAATGAGCTTGTTCATAAAGTACATGCACTACTTAACAGGGAACTAATTGGGCCTTGTGCTTCTGCTGCTCGTTTGGCATGATCATCTACCTAAAAGTTGCAGATGAATAGGGGCTCATTAATTTGAAATTTCTTTGCAGCTAAATAATTCTAGGCTTACCCTAGGTAAAACCTTTGGAGGTACTGTACCAAAAAATCACAAATTCCTTTAAAAATGTACTGTAAATTTCTAGGAATACCTGATATTTATATTCCCAAATATATGCCAAAATTAAGCTTGGCACATGCTACCTTTTGCAAATCATAATTGCTAATTCAAAGGCTGGATATTCCTATTTTCATATGATATTTCATCTTTTAGATTATATTGGACATTGCTTTTACTCCACTGGAAAAAGCTTGAAAAATTCCTTGATTTCCTTGGAAATGCCAGGTACACATTTGAAGGGAAAATTTGGACTATTCAAGAAACCAATGTCTTTTCCTTTCTTATGATAAAACAAAAGGTTGACAGCCTGTGGATGTATTTAAAATCAATAAAAAATCAAATATTGTGTCTATGGTCTGATAACTTTGAACATATTTTATCTAAAAATGATAATATTATACAATATTTGAAGATGGTTTGCCAAACACAAAAAGAACAAGAACCTTTGGTTAACATTTTCTTAAAACATTGCTTATTTAGCAAGAAGCGTTTATATGTGTCAGAGAATGAATTAAGCCATTCATTCATCATTCAATAATAAAGAGGGCTTATTGGTTAATGCTTTAAAATATTTTTTTTTTCTATGATATTTTTCTAATGAATGTAATTTAGACAGAAATTTGTTTTATCTAATTCAAACCAAGAACTCTCATCCATATATTTTGCAGATATGTCTGTAATTCCACATTCATTTTTATTCATCATTTCTTATAGAACTCTGGGCGTTAATGGGTCATTTCAAGAGCAGTGACAAATCCTTGTATGGTACAATCAAATTACTTCGCCTGAAAATAAAATTCACCTGTCACTCATCCCCGATAAGCCTTACTGACCTTGTCAGTGACCTCTGGTGACCTTGACATCACGTCTTAGTGTGACACAAGGTCAACAACTTCCTGGAGCTCTGCACACACACAAACGGATCTTCATTTCATTATTCATAATATAGCCCACTTGTACTGCTCCTTAAAACCCTCATGAAATATAATAAACCGTTGCAAACAGGGCTTGTCTGACCAGTACCAATTATCACAGATCTACTCTACTTGATGCCCCGGCAATTTCGTTGCTTGATGGAACTCCTGACCTCAAATACTACTAGCTATCTTGATGCCAATATCGCTTTATTATAAAAGCCACATGAAAGATGGTTTATGACATGTTGCTTGACATAGCTAGATTGGAGGCGTGCCAAGTGTACAGGTCGCTTTGACCCGACGCTCCAGGATTTGTGTTTTTACAAGCTGCTTTAGAGAGACAAATTACCATCTGGAATTGACATTAACCAGTTCATGCTGGTAGCAGGCCAAAATGACCTGACAATTCCCTAGATGTTCTTCTTATAATGTCAATTTTGTAATTATTTGGATAAATATTAATCAGAACTAAATTTACAACTTTGATCTTTTTTTCTATATTGCATTATTTCTTAATTGTTGTTTACATAAGAGGCATAAGGTTTTTTTGCCGTATATTTCATTATGATCTCAACAATTCCAGTAGAGCTACACATTAGAGGCATCGTAGGTTAAGATGTTTTCCTTTTCTTGGATTGAATATCTATTGTGTGAATTCTGTATTTCCTTAAGTGCTAGATGTCGCAGGCACTGTATGGTTGAGAAATATCCTTTGTTTTTATCGTATTATCTAAGCAAGTTTATAGAATTGACCAACAAAGGCATTGGATACTAGAATATTTCCTTTGATTTTTTTCTGTATTTAATCACCTCTACATTTCATGAAGAGTCATGCATCGAAGGGTCAAGCATTTTTGTTATGTTTCTGCAATTTCTGTATTGTATGAATTCCATATTTCTGAGAAAGCCACACGTTGGAGTTGAGAAATATCCTTCTTTATCGTATTCTCTTTATTTTGGGTGGAGCCACACATTGGAGGTAATATGGGGTTTATTAATATCCTTGCTATATTGTAATATCTCTGCATTTTGGGTAGAGCCACTCATAGGAGACATCAGAGGTTAAAGGAATATCCTTTGCGTTTTTTTTTTCAATATCTCAGTTTCTATACATTTCTGGAAGAGTTAAGCATGACAGTCAGGGTTAAGAATTATTCTTTTGCTTTTTTAAATATTGTACTTTTTTTCTATATTCTGCATTTCCTCAAGAGCTAAGCTTCTAAGTGTTACACATTTTCATTTGTGTTGTTCTATATTGTATCATCTCTGCATTTACCAAAGAGCCACACATTGGAGTCATTGGAGTCATTGGAGGGTTAAGAAATATCCTCTTTGCTTCATTTTCTATATTATATTCTCTGGGTATTTCCCGTAGCTGTACAGATAGGAGGCATGTAGGTTTTTGCCAGCTGCCTGGTGCGCGTCACAGTGGCACCTTGATTTATGCTACAAGGGGCAGCAGCTGCTGCTCTCTCTCTTTCTCAGAGAGCGAGCGAGGGCTGGTAGCCGGCTGTTATTTGTTGCATGTGACAGCCTGGCTACTTGGAGGAGTAGCTGAGCCGATTCCGTAATGAGGAAGATAGAGACAGGTTGATAAATAACAAGATTATTGCTGGCCGTGGCCATACCTAGAGTTACCCAATTCCTGCAGGGTTCATTCAGTGGTAACTGCTTCATCTATAAATCGAATTTGGACACTGGCAACTGCTAGTGACGCTCATTTTTATATATGAATATATATGTATATATATATATATATATATATATATATATATATATATATATATATATATATATATATATATATATATATATATATATACTATATATATATATTATATATATATATATATATATATATATATATATATATATATATATATATATATATATATATATATATATATATATATATATATATATATATATATATATATATATATATATATATATATATATATATATATATATATATATATATATATATATATATATATATATAAACATATATGTATATATATATATATACACACAGGCAACTGCTGCGGCTAAGCCGGAGTCAAAGAAGCCAGATTTTCGTCCTAGCCGTACGGCTCCACAGGTCCCTGGTACACGCTATACCATATAACGTTTGGGCACAGTCATCAACGTCAGATTTCCTTATCCAGACTCCACCCAAACCCTAGCAAAGTACTGGTCCCCGCTAAAGCATTTAAGGTCTAAAATCCTACACATATGCCGGATAGTGTCATGTGCAGAAAACCAGCATGTCACTGTGGGACATGAAGAAGCCAGTGCGTATTGCACAACATCCTGGCATCGTCACACAATTCATTCCATCAATCTGAGCTCAATCAGAGCTCATCTAAGTGCTGTAAGTATGACTGGCTAACCGAAATCCCAGTAAAGATAAAATCAAATGTTAAGTAAAAAGTAGGCATACTCTTTCAAAGTTGTTGTCATGCATTATATGTGATAATTTAAACATAAAAACATGTAGATGTCTGCGCATTACATTAATAGTCGTTTGAGGGCATTGGCATGTGGTTTTGCGACCAGGTGTTAAAATACAGGAGCCAAGTTTGAGAATGGACATTTCACTTATGAACTTGAGCACTTTGGTATTTTTTGAATAATTTTATATCCCCTTACTTTACCTAATTGTGCCCCGAAAGGCATGTCAAAGCACATATTTTTCAAGATTTTCCCAGACCCCCCTAGCCTGGAAAGTGTACCACCATGCTGCATGCACAGGGATTTCTTTGCTCCTAATTTTCAAATCCTAGAAGCCAAATCTGCTCCTGCCTGAAAATGTTAAGGTCAGTTATTATGTGCCAAGACTCAGTTGACATGCACATACATGGACCATTTGTGCAAAAAGCCCCCTTGCACTGTCAATAATGGGTTTTTAGTTGCCCGCTGCACCATGGGATTCTGCCTGACCTTGAGGCTGTGCATTTCCATTATTTTAACATATGGGTCTAATGGGGATTTTCCAAACATCAACAATTAAGGGTCTTTAAGTGCTGAATAATGTTAGGGGTATGTGCACTTAAGGCATTGGTTATATTGATGGTTGTAAAATTGATGGTGAAGTACTCCCTTTAATTTATCACACTCCCACCACAGGTTGCTTACGCTTTACACACAAGTCTGCACCCCATGCCCCGGCACCCTTTATACCCAAAACCCTTCTGTGAGTTCCTGTGCCTGCCCCAGCCCCAGCCCCAACCCCAGCGCCCTTTACATAGTCAGATTCCTCATAGGACCTGGGCTTAACATGCACCTTGGGCTCTTTCCGCCCAAACCCCTACTCCTGGTCCAACTCTGCACCCTTCACTTACACAGCAACAACCCTACAATAAGAAACTCTGGTTGCCAATGCTAAATACTTAGAACCCAAAATCCTCTCATGATATTCTTTGTCATCTTAGTCCTGGTCTCTTTAATCTTAAACGCTTCCTCTTAGATATTGTGCCTATGGCTTACGATGTGCCCTGCACTTTTGAATCCAAAACCCTACTCTGAAATTGTGCAATGGCCCTAGTGCCCCATACTTCTTTTTACCCAAATCTTACTTGGAGATCCTGGCCCTACCCCAACAAGATGCATTATTAATACTCTAAAACCCTAGCCACAGCCACTAATGCTTAACAATTCTTCTAAAATTGTCATTTGGATCTATGATACTTTTGATGATAATCCTGGTATTAAGAATGATTTAATTAGATATTGAAAGGATAGATATTGAAAGATTTCATCCAAAATTGTCTGGCTGCTTTTGGCTTAATAGATTAAGATGCTGCACCTTACATTCTTAATCACACACACTGAGAATCTGCACCTACTCCTCTCCCATTGTTTATACCTAAAACCTCTAGTCTGACATCCAGCACCCACTTCTGTACACAGGTAAAAGTTCACGGGCCCGTACGGCCCCGTAACGGGCCTGTTTTTTGATCCCTCAATATATCGACATTTCACGGCTTGAAAACCAGTAACGGTCCCATTATTTTTATTATCTATACGGGCCCGTAATGGGCCCGTTATAATGAGGCCGTTACGGGTTCTGAGGCCGTTACGGGCCCGTTACAGGCCCGTTCGGGCCCGTCAATTTTTACCTGTGTACCCTGGTTCTTTGCACCCCAAGCACTAGTCTAAAATTGTGCTACTACTCTTCCACCCTGCATTCTTTACACCCAAAACCCTAGTTTTAAATCCTGGTCCCACCCCTGATTCTTTGCACCCCAAAGTCTTATCTAAAATCTACTGCTCCTGCACCCTTTATTTTCTACACCTTAAACCATATCCTCAGATCTTCACACCTAATCCTGCATTCTTTACATCCTCCTCTTAGATCTTCTCTAGACCTAAAACCCTAATCTGAGATCCTAAATCTGCTCCTGCCCCCTGATGTCTTATCATGCAAGAGGCAGTTCTTGGATCCTCTGCCTGCGGTCTGCACACAGACTCCTAATCTGTGCTGGCAGGATGCTGGGCAGAGGCAGAAGCTGCAATCTCTGATGGCCTTATAATACCTCAGGTTACCACCAGTCTACAACTAGGCAATAAAAAAACGCCTGTGACAGCGCTAATTGATATGTGGTCTACAACAGACAACAACCTCCTTGATCGCTCATTTAGTATTCCAGGCTACACCTGACCCACCTTATTACTCCAGGTATTATACAGATTGCAGGGCGTGTGGCTTACTACAGTAAAGCAGGAATGAGGATTATTTTCAGGAATCACAGCCAACTATCCTATATCTCCCGAAGCAGTATATGCAAAATAAGACTTTTGATACAATAAGTCCTAATCTCCATTTAAAGGCATTAAGGAAAAAGGTTTTTGTGTGTGATAAATTCAGTGTAGTGAACGTGTACAGTGTCTTATATGTCGATTGATTTTTCTTTCTTTTAAGCAACTTATTTCATAAGCCAGCCCAAAGGAGATCCTGATATAATGTTTCATCTCATACAGTCAAACCCTTGGTCAACAGGGTGTCTTGGCTTCATACAGATACCCAAACCCTTGGAAATTACAAGCCCTATTTTGGTCATGAATTTCTACATATACCAATCAAGGTTTTTCCACCAATTAGAATAGGAATTCATTACTTGTCAAGATATTGGGCATTCTTTGTAATAAATGAATACAATATTTAGATTGTTCTAAGAATATCTTATTGGCCCTCTTGGGGAATATAACATCATTTTTTTGATTGGTCTCCTTTGCTAGATCTGTTTTCAAAATTATGTATCCTTTACCTAATATAGCGGAGACTTCCCAGGCAATCATTGCATCTTCCTTATCTTAAAAGGTAAAGGTATTCGGTTTAAAGTCTTGTATCCACCGAAGTGCTCACACAACCTTCCTCCCCTAGCAGGCCTGTACACACATAAACCATTTCAATCCCCCGGGGGATATTCCAGAGCTACTGGCAGCATATAGCACACAAGCTCTAAGCACTGCCTTATTTATGCTAGGTACCCATTTTGTAGCTGGGTAGACTGAAGCAATATGGAATAAACTGTCTTGCTTCAGGACAGACCAAAGTGCCCGGTCTGGGAATTGAACCAGCGACCTACTGATTACTAGTCCGACACCTAACCAACTGAGCTACTTTGTCCCCATCTTATCCCAGAAATTCCTTGGTTTTTCCAGCCACAATTGCAAAGGGTAAGAGCCCACATCTATCATGCATATGTTGTGAAAACCTAATATGCTAGTAGTTAAAACATTTTTTCTGATCAGATGAGCTCTTGTAATACTGCGTGCCTGGCTTTAAAGCACTTCCTTCACAGTCTGCCTGCTGGTGCTGTGCATCCACAACAAGTCAGGGCAGAGAGAGAGAGACGGATAGAGCGTAGGCAATTTGCATGCAAGACTTGAGTAAAATGTCAGCCAGTAAATATGAGACAAAAGAGAGCCTTTGTCTCCATAACACTTCATAGGCTTGGGCGTACACACAGTGCAGACATTTAATTCCTACACCAGTCGACCGGACGTCTGCCAGTGCCTGGTTTTACAAACACCCATGGATATCATGTCAAAGAGATAACCCAAGCACTCGTAAATCTTTTAATGCTGAGGTTCCTTTAGTCCAAACACAAGGACACAAATATTTTTGAAAACCATCTAAACCCTGTCATGCTGGTATTCATTGGAAAGCTCTCACTGAGTACTCTCGGATGAGTGCCCATGTGCCAGGGTTTCAGTCGTTTTTCAGGATTTTTGCATCATTTTGTATTGGCCAAAGTAGCAACCAACAGCGATAAGGGGTAAGAATGAAATGATAGGATGCCAATGCGATACTTACAAAGCAGTATCAGGGCACGACTGCATAGCCCATTGCCCGATTGTCCAAACTATAAACTGGTTGAGATCTACACCAGGCAAGTTAATCATGATATTAACTTGTTGAGTTTGACTACTTGATTCTGAGGGTTTTGAGGACAAACCCCTATTGTCGTGCTGAGTGCAGGCTGTTTATTTCACAAAAACACATAGTTTGCTTCACATCAGAAGTAAAACCTACACCACTCAAATCAAAAATGCTGTGTAGACATTTTTACAATTTTTTTTTTCCTAAATTGCAATTGGCTGCACATCCTAATTTGCAGGCAGGGCAACCTGATTTTGGGTCCAACTTGCCCTGCTGGCCTACCAGATATTTTCGGTGGCTGCCAAGCCCTGGATAAGTCTTTTTTTATTACAGGTGAACTTGGATATGACAGACCACTGTACGATGGATTTTTGTATATGACGGACGATATGCTTGGTCTCAGTCCGATGCATATCAAGTACTGTATAACGGGTAATGTTAACCTGTTCTTATTGTTTCCGAATTTACCGAATGGGTTTGAGACGGGATATGCATTCGTCATATGTATAAGACAGATTTTGCATATGACGGACCAACTTTCCTGGTCCCATTGAGTCCGTCATATCCAAGTTCACATGTATATCAATACTGGTCCTCTTTATGGTGTCTGCTACCACACTTTTTCACAAATGATATGTATTTATTAGTAGATTTGACTAAGATGCAATACATATTGTGATAGGGTGGTATTGAGTTACGGTTAGAGTTACATGGTTATGTGGTCAGTTTGTACAAGTGGTATGATGGTTTCTGTGTTGAAGGCCAGGCTTGTACCACATAATAAAGTATCATCCATATAAATGGCACAAAATGTAACATTTATTATCATAAAGTTAGAATTGGGATTAAAAAGATATTGAAGAGCGCACCTTATATAACTCTGAAAAATAACCAATCCACAATAGACAGACCTTCACAACACCATACATCTCTATAGCTCCCATGGCAAAGTGCTTGATAATGAGGATCTAGCAGAGACAAGAACACACCTTTGGAGTTGAAGGCAATAAAACTACTACTATAATTTTCTTACCCTGCCCTGCCCCCCCCCCCCCCCCCTCAAAGCATAAGAAGTAGGAAAAAGTGCCACTGCATATCTATTGCAGTGGTTCCATAGCAACAGTAGCAAAGATTCTAGAAGCAGCAGTATTATAAGCAGCAAGAGCAAACTTGTCCTAATAGTTATTTGTCTATTTGTCTGATAGGCTGTGCCAATGACATATTTACCTGTTTTGTACAGTGTGTAAATGTAATATCTGTAGCAGTAGAATTAGGAGCAGCAGAAGCCTCAGTTAAAGTAGAAGCGGTACCCACTGTAGGAGCAGTAGTTGTAAAAAAAGGCAATTATAGTGTCAACAGTATGGTAGTAGTAGTAGTAGTAGTACAGTAGTAGTAGTAGTAGTAGTAGTAGTAGTAGTAGTAGTAGTAGTAGTAGTAGTAGTAGTAGTAGTAGTAGTAGTAGTAGTAGTAGCAGCTGCAGCAACATCAGCAGTAGTATTAGTAGAAGTAGTAGTAGTAGTAGTAATAGTAATAGAAGTAGTAGTAGTAGTAGTAGTAGTAGTAGAAGAAGCAGCAGTAATATTTGCAGCGCCAGTAGCAGCAAATGAAGTAGAGGTAGTGGTAGTAGTATTTGCAGCAGGGACCCAGTCTGATGAGTTACTTGTCTAATAGACTGAGTGCCCATGAAAGATTTACATGTCTCGTCACGTTTGTGAGCTTGTAATCTTTATCAGATGCTGATTTGCTTGCCTTAATGGAGGCTTTTAATATCAAATAATGCAAAAAGGATTCTGCAGTTGAGGCAGAATATATAAATACCTCTCTTATGAATAATCTGCTAATATTTATTCATCTGGCAACAAGCCATTCATCCAGTGTGTTTTATGTCTGTCTGACATTTCTGTTAATATTTTCTTTAAATGAAGAAACTCTGATGCTCATCATTATCAAGAATTCATTAATTTGTCAGAGAAAATGTGACAAACTACTCATGTTTTTTAAATACAGTCAAACTTGCCTCAACGACCACTTCTCTTAAACGACCACTTGCCTTGAACGACCGTTTCAAATCCCCCCAAG